>CM067364.1:13719259-13749259 GCA_034401795.1 Chaetoderma sp. LZ-2023a
CGCATGACACGTGTGTTATTGAAATGGAGAAAATTAAAATTGCATAAGAAATCGTAAATTTGGATTTAGAAATAGGTGTCCTGCAACAGCGCCAGCAGCGGCGGTGGCAACTACAGCAGCAACAGCAGCAACACGGCGCACAACGTATGCGTGATCAGATCAGTTCCCTCAGTATTACACCCAACAAGAGAAATACACTTTATATATCTACATGTGTATTTGCGTTGTAATAAATATGTATTTGAAATAAATGTGATGAGTTTTGTATGCGGGTGAATAAGGCCGTAGGAAGTTACTGCGGGATGAGTTGAGAGCTTCCACTGCAGGTGTGGGTGGGTGTTGCCTGTACCAAATATTAATTGTGTGGCAGTCACTTGTTGGTGTGGGCTTGAATAAAATATATGCAGATGAGTATGGCTACAATGTACACTCTCCGTAGGGTAGGTCTTATACAATGAAATTTACTCCACTTGACATACTTTTAATGGACCAATATAACGTTGACGTTGACGTTTAAACGTTTCTTACCAAAGCATCTTTAGTACTTCAACAAAGTGTCTTTTATACAATATAGAACTGAATATATCAGTGTATTTCAGTCATTTAATTTGAATGCTCTAACATTGGTGGATGCTTGGCTGATGCCGTCCGTGGCTGTGGTATTATTCACGCATTGAGATAGGCCTTATATATTAACTTAATATAATTAAGTATACGCATTCGAAATGGGAATGTTTTTGATCAAATTTGCTAACACCGCCATAGACATTACAATTTATGGCTAACAGAACAAACAAAATGGTAAATGATTGACGATGAGATGGCATTCCAGTGATACATTTTTAAAAATACTCCTGGTTTTCTCTGAGAATTGGCATTCCTGCAGCCATTTTGGATTTCTAAATGCAAGCCTATCACGGGCATGTCGGGTGGAAATGGCGTTTCTATGTATTTATATTACCGAATCACTCAAAGGACTTGGAATTCTTCAAAAGTAAATAGATACAAATTATCATTAAATGGTTAAAGCTTTTTCAGTGGTCTTTGTCACATTGTCCTTTAGCTAAATACATCTAGAATTAATTGCTGCCGATCCACACGTACAGTGAGTTCAACATGACGATTCACTTCATTCATATTTGGATCCTGTGCCACTATATCCTCCTCCTGTTGAATACATACCGCATCGACACATATGTTGTACAATGCAATCGAAGCTTGAATCACATCACATGCCCGTTCTGGCGACATTCTGATTTTGTTCAAACAGGCGAACGTTCGCTTTAGTACACCGCTGCATCTGTCAATTGTGTTTCTAGTAAACATGTGGGCTACGTTATATCTGCGTTCGGCATCATCCACAACATTGATTACTGGCACCATGAGCCACTGCATTAATGCATATCCGCTGTCTCCTAGCACATATCCGATGTTAGGCTTTAGTTGGAAATGTTGGTAGATATCACTCTGTGCTAATATTCTAGCGTCATGGGGTTGATCCTGGCCATCGAACTACACAATTAATTATGCTCAGATTATGGTCACACATCAGTTGTACGTTAATTGAATGGGTACCTTTTCGGTTAGCGTACTCCCACTCATTAAACGATGGACTCTGAATAGGTACATGAGTTCCATCAAAACATGCAACAACATTAGGAAATCCTGCTTTTGCATGGACTCCTTCTTTGGTATTTTCCAGAATGTGTTGGTCAGTCGGAAAACGTACATATTGCCGGAGTCGTCTCTTCAGTGCCAGCACCACTCTACGGATAATTCGGCAGGCAGTTGTTCTATCGATATGGAACATATCCCCTACTAAATTCTGGAAGCAGCCACTGGCGAAGAATCTTAACGCGACAAGAGTTTGTATGCCCACAGGCACGGCCATATTTCTGCGTGCTGGATGTTGCAAATCACCCCTAAGCTCATCAATGAATCCAAGCAATTTGTATCTAGGTAACCGAAAGTGATCATAACGTTCAGTACCATCATACACATCCAAAGGATTTCTTCTATCACTGAACAATCTCTCCCTTCTTAACGCTCTGCGATATTGTAAATCTCCAAACCAATGCA
Source organism: Chaetoderma sp. LZ-2023a (assembly GCA_034401795.1). NCBI lineage: Eukaryota > Metazoa > Mollusca > Caudofoveata > Chaetodermatida > Chaetodermatidae > Chaetoderma > Chaetoderma sp. LZ-2023a. The sequence continues at coordinate 13,721,339 of CM067364.1, forward strand.
CTACACCGGTCATGTTTGCTTCGTTTAGTGAAATAAAGCGCTACGCCCGGGCCACGTCTGCTACCGAGCAGGTGTGACTCCGTGCTCGGTTTTACGCCACAACTTACTCTTCGTCTCTTTCATGCACTCGGCTTAATTTTGCGCCTGCATTCCTGCGATTGAGATACGTCGGACATAGCATTACGTCCGTTTTATGCACTCGGACGAGTATTGTTAAGCCAACGATTCTGGTTGTATTTGTATCGGTCAGACTGATACTAACAAAAACCCAAACAGTATCTGTGCCGATACTCCTACCAGTGACGTGGACACGAGTGTAGGCCTACAGGAAATTCGAACATTTGGCTAAAACATTTGTTTCGGAACAAATGTTTCGAGTACTGTTCGGTGCGTGCGTTGGGCTTTAAGGAAAAACAATCAACCAACTTTTCGTCACAAGCTGTGCTTCTTTAGACCGCCTCTCCGAACGAATGCCGCTGCTAACGTTTTTGTAACTTTAAGATGCTCTCATATACACCATCAGTTCGTGGAATATGTGTCCCGGATATGTACCGTGGGTAGGCGTGTGCGATTATTGCGTTGATTGATCGCGATCAATTATTATACAATAATCGTGATTGTTATGTTATGTTATGTTCGTATACTCCTCCTCTTGATAGGAGCACCCGCCGTAGTGGTAATAGTTACGAACGGATAATAACCACACGAAAATAGAATAAAAGCAAGTAATACACAAGGGAAAATTAAATAAACAATTACAGATTAGAAAAGCAGCACCCTAAAACAAGGTAGAGTAGTTGGACAAGAACAGTACAGAATAAAACAACTCACCAAACTAGGTCGAGTGGTTGAGCAAGAGCAATATACCATTCTAACATTAAGACGCATTCATATCTAAGAATGTATCATACGTTTAACACATATTTGAGTTAAAATAACGTGCAAACGTACTAGTTGATGCTTTGGTAGAATACAAGCGCTAAGGAATTACTCGATTTTAACACAACACGATCCAGTGTAGATGTCCAAAAAGAAATCCAGTATTAATTGGTTGATTTATCACAAGTTTATATTGGTCCTAAAAACAAGATCGTCAATTTCATCTGCTACCTCGGGAAGTGCCAAGAAACAAATCCCTAGGTGAACCACACGAGATGTTAAACGTTCCCCTCGGACCAGGCATCCCACGCGCCTAGGGGATGTGTTGAACGGCCAGAGTAATTCAACACCAGCAGATGCATTGCTAAATCTATTGGGAGATCCATTATAGGCATAGGCTAATCATCCTGATATGGTGTTGAAAATGTGAAATCTGCCGCAATGTATGTTGTAACAGAGTTGTCTGCTAAGTAGTTCAACATTATACAGAAGGTCAGAATTATACGGTAGTATCCCACAGGTGGGCAATGCAGTACAGTCTATAATACGTTGACTAAGTAGGATAGGGTCACTACTAAAGATGTGTCAGTGATGGGAACCACAGCATTCGGTCACTGCAGCGTTTATACCTTGTAAACTGTGCTGCCTATAGGTATGCAGAGCCCCATATTGGATGAGGATTTGGGTACAGTCTTCGATTGCAAGCTGACATAACGGACAGGTTGGATCGACTTTGTTTTGATTAAATCTGCTTAATCTTGACTGTACAATATATGTTCCATTTAAGAAGCGAGCTTTAATGGCTCCCCTCTTTGCATCCTTGACATCGTGGTCAGTGCTACTAACAGATACATGTTGACGGCCAATTGAGAGATCACCTGTATTACAGTAGGCAAGGGTGCTTTTGTACTCGCAGTCGCGCAATAGTGTTTGAGTCCAGAATGTATTGATTGCTGATTTGACAATAGACTTCCAATTCTCCTTTGCTGGCACAGCAGCTCTCTGTTTATCGAATTTGGGAGATCATATTTTTGAAGTAGATGTTTGATTTTAATGAACCAGCTTTCAGAATCATCTTCCTTCATTATCAGCTGTCTTAGCATAATGTTGGTTAGCTCTTTGTTGTTACTTCTCAATATGCTGTCCAGTTGTGACAGCTGCCTACTAGATGGTTCGGCCAGGCTTGCTCTAACACCAAGCAAATAGTAGATACTGCACTTAACTGTTCTAGTGGGCAATGACTGACTCGTCCGAAGAATACTGAGATGAAAGGTTTCCAGCTCGCTCGCATGCTGTTTTTGAAGAGTAAATATCGCCCGTCTATAACATAACATATGCTGTTAGAATGCTAGTGCAGATTTTTGCCGATAAGCCATTTGCAGACCGATCCCGGTAAGGCTGTAAAACGTTCGCCTTTGCACATGATATTCGCTCTTCTATATTTAGCTTAACCTCTCCGTTTGTTGCATGAATGAGGCCCAAGCGGGTAGCCTGAGATGATACAGGAAGCTCACACTGTCCCAACTTCCAATCCAACAGCATCACAGAGTGCCCTTTGGTAGGGTGTTGTATACAATAGAAGACTCCTCTGGATCTATAATGTATCTCTCCCGAGTAGAATAGCGATATGTCAGATCTAACATAACCTGCATCTCTAAGTCTGACTTGCTGATTAAAGTGCGTTCGTCTGCCACAGTCGGACAACCCTATGTACTGTGCTCCAATGTATGATCCAGCTTGCACAGCTTCCTTTTATAGTAATAGGTTATTAATACACATATTGTATAGACCTGTTGACAAGATGGCTCCTTGTCTCACCCCTTGCTTACTGGAAACTGCGTCGCTAAGGACGCCTTTCCATTTAACTTTTGACGTCAGGTCAGTATAGAGTAGGCCGATGGCATGCAACTAATGCATGTTAACGCCTTGGTCAAATAGCTGACACTTTAGTGAGCGATGGTCAACTACATCGAATGCCATCTGCGTATCGAGAAAAGCCATGTAAGTTGGGTATTTTCTGTCCGTATGCTCCAAGCATGTCTCTCAGATAATTAGCCCCGCCATCAGTGGGGAAAGACCCCTGGTGAATCCATACTGGAGGAAAGACTGGTCTTTTGCCAAGCTATGTTCAATTCTATTGAGGAGGATGTGCTCAAAGATTTTACCAATGATGGATGTTACTGTGATTCTACGATAATTTTTTGAATTTGTTGCATCTTTCCCCTTTTAATAGATGTAATCACGTACTCGCACAAGCCTAATGGTTGGTCGCATCTCTTACACAAGCTACACTGACTAGACTGGGTCTGAAAGGCTTAGTCGAACAAGTGTAAATAGTGGAATCCAGTGTTAGCTATTCTCCGCCCATCTCTTGCTAAGATCCACCAGCACTTCGCTCGTGTTGGAATTGACCGATCCCTGAACTCCCTGAGTATTGATTTCCAGAACTATATAGGTCAGCTGTTGACTATTTTGAAACTAATTTTACGGGGCGCTGTTGCTGCCTATGGCAGCATCAGCGCCCAGTCAAAGTAGTTTTAAAGCATTCACCAGCGTGTTTACTAAATAGTAAAGACATACAATTCTGACAACTTGGCACACTGACTATTAAGCGTTACGGCGGAGGAAATCGTGTAATGCATGAAGTACTTGGATATGGCGTCGGTCTACACGTCGTGAAGTTGATTATGACGTTGTATTCATTGGCAGCGCGATATAGGGCAGATGCTGGTGTGTTGCGTATACCAATGGAGGAACTCCAACGTGTTCTGGCCAGTGCTCAGCAGCTGTAAGTTAATAGTGTTCATGATAATGCAGAATACGGGGCCGATAATTGGCCAATACCGGGCAGATTGTGTTGAATTGTGTCCCGGTATCTGTCGAAAATATTTATGTTTTCGATGAACTTTAGAACTCTACAGTTCATGATAGTCTTAAACATGACGGTGAGTATAAGAGATACATCGTTAAACAACTGCAAGAAATACATAGTAGTACAATGTCAGCTTTGTATAAGTATATGAACTCAGCAGGACGCGCTACCCACCCACCATCGTATATATCCATGAAAAACATGTTACTTAACCCTTTCATGACGAAGCCGGTCGAAACAGGTGTCTACAGTGGTCTTGCTGCATATGCATTTGTAGACCAAGAGATTACTATTTTTTTAATTTGCAAGTGGAATGACCGGCTCGATACTCGCGCCAGTCATTCCAGATTTACATTTTCAAAAATGGTATTCTCTTGGCCAGCAAATTTGCATTCAATTAGGGAATATGTCAATGTTCTTGACCAAATGTACTCATTAACGGGATAAACACCTTAGCTCGAGTTTGAATTTCGCTAATGGATTGCTAAATTTCTTGAAACGGAACATGGAAACCACATTTTCTCCCGGAGATGACTATATGTGGCTTGTAAGTCAAGTATAACGCTATGGCTCAAAACTACTCGCAATGATCGAGGGTATTTGTAATAACCCCCTCTCAGAAACTTCAGTTAAGTGATTAATCTGGTTGCTCAGTCAGTCATATGACGGTCGACTCAACTGCGTGTCGCGTATGCTGACGGCATAATCAATTACGTCATGAATGTATCGAGTTAGTCAGTCCTAAATTCTTAATAGCCCGTCAAGGAGTACGAATTATATGTCTTTACCATTTAATAAACATGCTGCTAAGTATTTTGAAACTAATTTGACTGGGTAGCACCATCATCCAGTCAAATTACTTACACACTATTTAACAGATTACCTGCATATGTTTCTGGAAATTGATAGTCACAGAGTTCATGGATCGAGGCATAGCTAAAACTGGATTCCCCCGTGTTCTGCCTTAGAGGATAAGGTGCATGTGTGTAAAGTTCAGTTAGACAAGAATTCGCTAATTTGCATTGTCCAGTTAGAGAATAATGTCGCAGATAAGGGCCATGCATCCAACGAACGACTTTGGACTGAAATCCCCCCCCCACCCGTCCCATTCCACCCTCCCTCCCTCCCTCCATCCTTCCCTCCATCCCTCCCTCCTCCCTCCCTCCCTCCCTCCATACCCCTCCCCCTCTCTCTCTCTCTCTCTCTCTCTCTCTCTCTCTCTCTCTCTCTCTCTCTCTCTCTTTCTCTCTCTCTCTACCCCCCTCTCGTCATATTGTAGAAGTAATTTAAATTGGCTGCATATTTTAGTACTCATTTGGATAACGATGCTGTTGGTTAAACTTGTAACGCATTTCGATCAAACAATTCTTAGAGCATGTGATTAATGGTACACAGAGCATGCAGTCTTGACAGTCGAGGTGTGCACCGCGTTGACAGCTTCTAGAGAAAGATGTGCATAATATGTTAGTATATTAACATACAATTGTAGTATGTAGAGCAGTTGTTACAACACGTTGACGCAATACACTTTCGCCCCAATCATTATAGATATACCGAGACAAAAGACTGCGGCCGTTCACTGCATTATGTTCTCATTAATTTTGAGTAATTAATCACATGTAAAACAATGCTCAAACCAATGTCATACGGACGAGCAAGCATAGTTCATGTCGTCCGTCTTGTTGTGTTACACATTCGCCTCGTCTGCATTAGCCATAATAGCTCAGGAGCAAAATTACTGTTGGTGTTCTCTTAAAGCAAAAGCGTGTTACAATGTTGATACATTCAAATAACTCTATAGCTCGTACATATACCAGAATGAGGTCGATAACATGATTGCTCTTTTGGTTGTTTTATAAAAGTCGACCCATTATTAAATACATACGAATTAAGAAATTAATACAATATTTCCTGCTACACAAATAGACCAGGCACGTCAAGACCTAGTTGCACAAACAAGCATGAGTTATTAATTGAATGCCACATATCTACCCATTTTTCTTGAGTCAACCGATATTTAATTTGTCAAGAATTTAGAAATTAATTTGCTTTATGCCATTTTAATGTTATGTATGCAATAGCCAAGCATTTCTTATGAAAGTGCCGCCACTGTAGTTCTATCTTTTACAAACAAATTAGAAAATAAGTAGGTACACGCACTTGCATGTAGCTTAGTCTAATCCCTCTTTCGCATTGCCTATTCCTGTTTAACTATTGCATGTACTAGGTAGGCTAATATAGCCGCCCCGCTATAGCGGTTTGCATTTACACCGCGGGAAGATAGTCATGTTTCTAGAAACAAGAAAACTACCCTCACCCCGTTGCCCGAGTGTGGGTGGTGGGTGTAAATGCAATCATCACTCATATGGGTAACTCACTTGACAAATTAATTGACTTCCGACAAATGGTTTTAGAGTCGATAGTCAGACGGACATACTGACGGATAGACATGAGTACAATATCCACGCCATTTTTTTCAAAAGGCGCAAATAATTAAAAGCTCGCTTTTATCCTACTAAAATCTTATGAATGGCATACAATTACTTAATTAAGCCAGCTAAATAGTACATTACAATCCCGTAACGATGCCAGCGACCGCATGCCAATACGCCATCGCTAGACCACTGCGTCGGTATTTAAAAGAGACCGTGCTTTCTATTGAAGAGAGACAAGGCGCTGGGCGTCGTGAATCCTTGGCAAGGCAATCCTTGCTGAAAAAGAAACTCGAAATCGTGGATGCGTGAATACCAGCGGATATAGTCTAAGCATCAGAGAGGAAACCAACATACCAATTATTCGTCCTGCGAATACTTATTGCATCCATCCTGTTTCGACATGCACTAAACGGAAACATTGCAACGAGGAAAACGATAAATACCATCGAACAGACATCAATAAGCCAATACGTCACTAAACCAACAATGGGCCTTTCCCGTCTTGGCCATGCCCCACCCACGGCGAGTTAAGCTCCACCCACACTTCAGCCGTTAAATAGCAACGGCATACCATTTTCACAAGAACATTTAGTCCATCTTCAATTATGCGGCCGTGATATATTTATCTACGTCAATCATGACGGCATATGCTATGACATCATCCTACGCGCCACGCAGTTGATTATGACGTCATGATAGATGGTTACATTACATGCGATTGATGGGGAAAAGGCTAAGGACGAAGCATTGGAGGAGACACGAAGTCATTTATGTTATTTTAAGTAACATTTGGGCTTGACATCTTCATTTAATGAAGCACACTATTTACTACCTAATGCGTCAACTGCGCCTCAAAGCACTAAAAGGCGACTTTTATCAATTTTACCTATAATTTCTCAAGAGTTCTCAAGCTTTGCTCAATGAATGATGTGCTGGCCAAGAGAAGACATGGGTTTTTTTTGTAAGTTTATAACTGGAATTTAGGAAAATCTTTTCTAAGAGGTGTTTTGAACGGTTTGACGATTAACGGGTTAATGGGCAAGAACATATAAATTTGTGTTTAGGCAGTGCCTATTTACAGGCCAAGAGAATACTATTTTTGAAAAGTTATCATTGGAATTACTGGGTCGGTAACCGAGCCAGTCGTTCCAGTCGTAACCGCTAAAAAATAGTCTTCACTTAGCCTGCAATTAGACAGCCCTCAAGACAACTGCAGAGGAAGTATCAGCTGGTTTTAACATTATACACCACTAGGAAGGGTTAATTGAGTTAATGGTGTAGTCCAGTGTTAGACGTATACATTTGAATACGGGGTTGCGTTACCTGTCGTATATGTTGGAAACTACAATGCCAATGCAAGCAACAGTACTGTTATCTGCAATATGTTTTCAAATAGGGTGTCAGTTCCGAACTGTTTCATGCACTGATGGCAACCCTTGTTCATTTTGAGCGAAACTAGAATCCACACCCCACCCCCATTGTCTGCATCTACCCTGTTGTTGCAAGCCACATTCTATGCATACCAGGGTAGCTATTCACCACATATGTCTAGTTATTCCCTGCCAACTGTGTACGCGTGTTGAAATTGATTCTAAACTTTCCGAACTGAATCTCCTGAATCAAAATGTCAATGTAATTATGCAGGTAATATGGTGGATATTCTGAAACTAATATCTGAGCATATTCTGAATATGTTGCCATAGGCAGATAATAGTTTCAACATATCCAAAATCCTACCTTCATAATTCATATTTCCAGAGTATCCATCTATCAATTTGACGTCATACGACGTCATAATCAGCTAAGTGACGTGTAGGATGACGCCTTGATCATTACTTCATAAATTATTCTATTTGACCCGTCTTTAACACGTAATAGGCCACGTACACGTTGTACGAAGTGTATTTCTCTCCTATTTAATAAACATGCTGTTGAATATTTTGAAACTAAATTGGACTGGACGCGGTTGCTGCCTATGGCAACAACAGCGTCCAGTCAAATTAGTTCCCAAATATCTAATAGCTTACCTGTATAGTTTTCTGGAAATTGATAGTCAGCGAGTTCATAGATCGATCGATCCCAACACAACACGGGTGGAGCTTCGCTAGAGGTGGCCTAACCATGGAAAGGTCCATTACTTAGAAATTTTGATTCTGCGAATTCAGATTGCAACGATTACACATGTATTCACGCATTCACCCACATATTGTTAGCGGTTTCGTGACATAACACCATTGCCATTGTGAGGTCTACTAAAATGTGGCGTATTTGATTATGGCGTCAGCTAGCTGATCGACAGATATTATCCATCCATTATCAACTCGGATCGAAGATAATGTGCAGTTCTGAACAAAACAGGGCCTACTATGTAGTTACTCCATCACCGTATTGCATGAAATATTTACCAGTGTGAAAACAGTCCAGCTATGTGATCAGCACCGCAACGAATCGTACCTCCTTAAGAATAACGACAGGAAATTCCGCACCAACTATATGGAATTGATAGACATAATTTGATTCCAAACTGATCGAATGTCTCTTTGAGAATTAATTACTCATTTCACATTATATTCTTTGTTTGGCCCACTCAATTTCCGATCTGACTTTCTTTGTGATGAACTGAGGCTGGTCTTACAATGAGACGTCTACTCTCTTTTCTCACATAAAGTGCCTTTGTCGGAAGTCTCGCTGGCTATAGTTGCTCATAAAAAGTAATGCTCGGTTTGATACTTAGTACATGTAAACTCACATTGTATTGTTTTCTATTACTAGTAGCGCACTCATTTTTTGTCAGAAATCCGTCCTCCCGCTGACATATGTGCAAGGAATCCATCCCGTGTGATGGTACATGGAAACTAGCTTAGTCCGATATCATTAGATAGCATAGTGATGTTCTCATCAACTGATTACTAAACAGCAATATATAATATCAATACAGCTAAGGCATTCCGTTTGATCATAAAACTCATATATTCGTAAGCGCCTGCCCCTCACCTTCTCTCGTTCTTCTGTCTTTCCTTTCCTTCCTCCTTACCCCCACCCTGCCCATGCCACCTCTCTCTCGCTCTCTCTCTCTCCCTCTCTCTCCCCTCCCCCTCTCTCTCTCTATCTCTCTCTCCCCCACTCATTCTCTCTCTCTCTCTCCCTCTCTCTCTCTTTCCGTCTCTTTCCGTCTCTTTCCGTCTCTCTCTCTCTCTCTCTCTCTCTCTCTCACTCTCTCTCTCTCCCTCTCTCTCTTTCTCTCTCTCCCTCCTCTCTCTCTCTCTCTCTCTCTCTCTCTCTCTCTCTCTCTCTCTCACACATTTTGCTTCAATATTTGGTGGCGAACTGGCACCCTCGCCCTCCCTCAAAAGAGTGTTTGTGATTTAAATGGCCCCAGACTGCCTCTGAATCTTGGGCAGAAGTTGTGTGGTTCATCATAGCGGTCAAATCAATTGACATATTCACCCCTGTTGTGGCAATGTAATCCTTTATTGATCAAGTTCGCCAAAATGCCACAGCCGGCCATTGTAGTAGTCTTGAGAAATGCCCATATGCGGGTCTGGAGTAGACCATTTTTGAAAATGTTCTACTGGAATGACTAGCTCGGTAGCTGAGCCAGTCATTCCAGTGAGACATTTAAAAAAAAAAAAGTCTTCTTTTGCCCTGCAAACGGACACCGTCTAAGTAAACATCTATATTTTCTTGGTCACTAACCTAAGCCGGCCAAAATACCTTTTGTAAATATTAGTGGATTCAAATGGTATATTTACCAAAATACCGTTCTGTTGGCCTTGACCAATGGACCTTTCCATGTTTAGCTATGCCCCACCCATCTCTAGCTAAGCTCCACCCACAACTCGTGCTGGGATCGCTCGATCTTTGAACTCTCTGACTATCAATTTCGAGAAAACTATACAGGCAAGCAGTTGAATACTTTGAAATTAATTTGACTGGGCGCTGTTGCTGGGACATGTTTATTAAATAGAAGAGACGTACGTTTCGTACAACGTGCCAAAGTATACTGTTTAAAGGGATACTCAGACCCGAGTATGCTCGGCACCATACTCTTATTATATATCAGATGAAATAAATACACCTGGCCATTACATTTTGTATCGATAAATAATCACGCAATAGCGGTATACTTCACGGTTATTTAAGCGTTGTAGTACGCGCGGACTGCGATATACTGATTATTCTAAACAGGATATACCATTCTGTTTGCCAAACTACATTATTTCTGTATATTTGCCGTAAAGAAATGCTATTGAATTTCTTATCTCACAGCCATACTGCCAGCTGCTCGCGGATGTTGACAAAATACTCATAAACTGAATGCGGCCTACCGTAAGATGTTTTTTCGCCACCCGGAGATAACGCCGCAACCTAGGCGGTCGAATTTCTTTCACACCATCACAAGTTCCAGCCACTCGCCGTGACTGTCAGTCATTCCCTCACCCACCCACCCACTCAATCCGACGTTTTGATCCATTCAACTCTCACACGCACGCACGAATGTACGTAAAGTCGGTGGTACCATCCACTCACCACCCACACGCACACACACAGGGAGGCCTACAAACCCACTCGGCCACCCACGCAATGAGTGATAACAACAAGACATCAGTAGTACACTGACAGGGTACTTGCAACAATCTTGACAGTTTGCACTTCCAAATGCAAATATATATGAATATCAAGATCACAAAGACCTAGACCGACACAATCCGAATGTATGTGCTGCTACTTCTGGTTCAGGTATATATCTATATGGCGATGCGTTTTTCCAATACTGTGGCCACTTCGGAAATAAAGGCCAGACGAGCTAACCAGCACCAAACTGTTATAAAGTGCGGATATTATACAACTGTTACAATGAACTTAACCTCTGACCTCAATACCATTGTTCTTCATATAGCTAAACATGCGACCAAATTACATTCAAGTAGGGTGTACCAATCCTGAGATGTAAGACGATATGTTGAGCTAAGTCCAAAACTTAACCGGAAAAGTAGGGTTTTGTACCAAGGTCACAGCGACATTGAACGTTGTCCTCATGACCCCAATCTCGTTCGGCTCCATCCCCTTGATATAAGGAAGCATGCGTCCAGGTTTAGTCCAAGTATGGTGAAGCCATGCCAAGCTATTGGCTCAACTGGTATTGGACGCCGACAAACAGGCACACAGACGAACAGACGGCGTAACGGAAGCCACCGATATATTTGCGAAAGTGTTTATTGTCGCCAATACTGAATGATCCTCTTAACTCAGAAATTCGGTAGAATTTTAGCATTTACGCAACTACGGCCGCGTAAGTCGGCCGCACTGCGAAAATTGGAAGTGGTCGCGCTCTAGAAAAAAGAAATTCCACATTTTTGATATATTCAAATACTGCTTTGAAAGCAGAATATTCTGGCCCTGAACATTTTTATAAAATCTTAAAAGGGGCAATTTCGACACGAGGACGAGGACAGGCGATATTACACCATGGACACACGAATACGCTAGCCTACTGCGAAGCGAGTCGCTTGCTATGTACACGAAAGTAAACAGCAAAACGTCCCCGTCTCCACGTCACAGATTTAACGTCACCGTAATTATTTTACAAACAAAAACCGCGGTTTCATCGAGGGCTTTTTTTCGGTTGTTTAGGTTACTTATTTAAATTGGACAATGTTGCCACGTTTTTAATTAATGCTATTGTGTTTGTCTGGTTATCTGATCTACTCATCAACACATATTCTGCTAATGTTCTTTTTCAAATGTCAGATATGGGTACGCTACTGTTTGCTATAAGGGAGAAATAGGGCCGAGGCAAGTAATCATCAGCATTGTCATACGTCTGGTGCATGCCATTTCGAATAAGTCTGTATGCGCTATGCATGCCAGGCGAATGGCACGCACACCCACGCTCGCACACAAGAACACACACTATATATTCTTCAAATAGGCGTTGGAAACGTGCACACTTGGGGGATTTGATATGTCACACAAGTACCTGACGTCAGATAATCAAATAAATAACTTGTTAGCTGCTATCACGATCAAAATAACGTAAATACCTCACGAAGGTGGCAATGAACGGGCACGATGCTGTCTGAATTACACGCCATTGACTAATTTACAAGTACATCCAAAGTATATAGTCTGGCAGCCAACTGGTGTTTAATTAGATATTTCACAACAGCAGGTGTGATGTCAGACATTTAGTTATGTACACATGCTGGAATAAAAGTGCTCAATCTTAGACTGTGGTCTCTCTAGAGAGTTAATTGTGAATAACGCCATACGTCAGTATGTCATTATTTCTGATTACGTATCTAGTGAGAATACGGCCTTTGCCGACAGCTTGGGTGTCACTAAAACATCCCTACAAAACCTTTTTAGAATTGAATGTGGTCACGTAATTTGCAAGATTTTGTAATGTAAGAATGAAAAAGCGGGTGCAGCGTTAATTAAGAACGGTATTAGTTAATCCTAATTAGCACTTTTAATTAGACGTTTGCGCACACGTTTGAAATTAAGTTTAAAATGTGGCCTATGTTGCCAAGAACCAAACTCCATTGATTAAGAACCAAATGGCATGGCTCATAGTATGGTTAAGAACAAGGCAAAGGTCTTACGTTACACGACCGCTTAATTAGCAGTTTAATTAAACGTGTGTGTATACGTTAGAAATTATATTTTCAATGCTTAAGAACCCGTCAAAAGTCGCCAGCCGCATGACCAATTAGTTAGGAGTTCAATTTGATATTGGACTATACGTCTGAAATTAATATTAACAGGAAGTCAAATGCATCCAAGACGATTCTGTCAGTGAGTCTATATTTAGCAACAATAACGAGCTTGCAGGATGTTGATTGGATTCGCTTCTGTTTACAACAAACTACGTCACGGCGTGCAGGCCAATGGGTGCGCGATAGATCTTATGTTGCTTATGCTACACCAGTGTTTCATCATACCTGCTCACGTGTGACACATTTTGTAAGCGTAGAATGAACCATGAATATTGTATCGTGGTTCTTAGCAACTTAGGCTATATTGTAAGCTTAATTTCAAATTTGTAATCAAACCGGTAATTAATCGGGCATGTAACTTGTGACGTTTGACTTATTCTTAAGCATAGTATGAACCATAACATTTCTTAAAAAACAATGGATTTTGGTTCTTGGTCACATTAACTACATTTACAAATTAATGTCAAACGTGTCCTCAAAAGTATAATTAAAATGCTAATTAAGCGGCCATGTTACCGGGCGCATTTATCCTGTTCTTAAGCACAGTATGAACTATAAAATGGTTCTTAAGCACTGAATTGTGTTTCTTGCCAGCTTTGGATATTTGTATACTTAATTTAAAACTTATACTTACAAGTCGAATTAAATATGTAATTAGCACCGTTCTTAATTAATGCTGAACCAGCTTTTTCAGTCGTAAGTAACCCAAAACCTTCAAATTACGTGACCATGTTAAATTCTGAAAAACAATTAAGCGTGTACAATACATTTGGACTAAAACTACTACTAAAAGTGTTAGCGGCGCCACATACCTTAATCATCAATTCGGAAACTTCAGAATGGGAATTTTTATCCCACGGCTGGTCCATGGCTAAATTTCTGGCTTCAAACCTTTTGTGCTCAAATATATTAATTAAATGCCAGTGGGCTCCACCTCTCATAATGCCCATCTTGAAAGTAATTTGACAAGATGTTGTGGACGCTAAAGTATATTTAAACTATTTAACAGCGTATCGTATAGTTATCTTTAAATTTAGTTTCTGGGAATCCAGGTTTCAATGTTCCAAATCGATATTCCGACGCGCGGACCAAGTGGGCGAGCTCATTGAGAAAGTGACGTGAAATAGCGAGAACTGGATCTCGTCATGGTTTTGCTATTGATAGGGGTATGTATGTGTGGGTGCGTGGTGATATTAATATACAACGCAGCTGAAAATGCCCGCGATAATAACAGCAAAGGAATGCTATATATATATATATAGTTAATCAGTTTTCTCAATGAAAGCCACACGCATCTATAATTAACCTTCCATAGACATGATCGGATTGATTTCTCACCAAATGCCACTTTCCACGCACGCGCGTCGTCGTGTACCAGCGATATGCATCGGCGAGAATATTCAATGAACATTTCGACATATTTTGCAGGAATTCCGCTTGGTATTAGTGTAATATTGCAATATGTGTGGCAAAGATAATACGTTAGGAGAGATGTAATCAACATCAATATGACTAGAGATACATGCAGCCAGACCACGGAAGCCTCGTTTGACTGCTGTGCCTAGTAGACGGGGATGTGTTGATACACGCGTAGATAAAACATGCCGCGTGAGGCCAGACGCCGTTTACGGCAATAACGAACGCCCAGAGATCGCATACCACTCGTCCCTTCTTGCCACACAATAGTTTCGGAATGTTCGGATCCCTGAATGCAGGCGCGTAGCTACAGGCTATTCATGGGGGGGGGGGGGGTGTTACGACCCTAAAGCGGTGTGTATGGGGGTTTCCTCCCCCAGAAAATTATGAAAAGTAGATGCTCTGAGACGTCATTTCCAGCAATTTTAACGATAAAACAAACTTGGATTCTACCGAGATATTACATACTTTTGGGAGAAAATGTACCCCAGTTTTGGTAATTTGCTATACAAGTGTATTGAAATGAGTATTTCCAGAATTCTTTTCATAAATTTGATGTATTGGGAGTAATTTCTTGCATTCAGGTTGATAGAATCTTGGACTATCAATCTGGTCAAATATATCTTTCTACAAAACATTCCCTGGTTTGAAAGTCTTGCCCGTTGCCATCACCCCCCCCCCCACTAAACCTAACAGCTACATCACTTATATAATAATTGCAGAACGTTTGCATATTGCAGTATGCGTCTTAAGCTCCTTGAATATACATAGACACCGACAATGGCCCCAAAATACACTGCACCATTGCGATGCATCATACCCTGAAAAGATCTACTAATTCCATGCGCTCAATACGTTAAACGTTTCAGTTTGTATTTGATAATTTGTAAAGTGTATATCTAAGGCGCCATAGACAAAAGAATGCTTGCCAATGCTATACAGGCCTAGCTAAACTGCAATACTGGTATGCAATTCAAAAGTCAAATGCTTAAAGGTTTTAAAACTTCGGCATAAATATAACACATAAAGCAAAGTTGAACGTTAATCCACCTGACTCGAGCGAAAAGTCATTTATTCAAGCAAAACCGTATACAGTTTAATAATGGGCGCATTACCCACGCGTATATATGCTCTATTGGGCTATTCATAATTTGGTAATCTTTATCATAGGATAAAGTTACGGCGTCGTGGTTTTCTTGCGATGTGTGACAAGACGTCTTCAGCATTGACCTCAATGGTTCGATGTATGTTCATCAGCGCCAAGCCATTGAGGCGATCTTGACCAATGGTATTCCGAAGATAGGTTTTAAGTCGGCGAAGTGTAGAGAAAGACCTGCAAACTGCAAGATATTTAATTAGTTCAAACAACAGCTACGAGCACCCACCATCACCACCCACAATCTACCACCACCACCAACAACAACAACACCTCCACGAGCCCCACCAGCAGCACAGCAGCATGGCCACCACCACAACCACCACCGCTGCTGGTGCTACTGCCCCGACCTCGCTGACAACGTTCCTTTTTGCTGCTGCTTGAGAGATGGATTTAGTGCTATATACCATTAATATAACTCAACGTAATAGTTACATTCACCAAAATAGCTGCTGCTGCTTATGCTGCTGGTATAACCACTACTGCTGCTGCTGCTACTACTACTACTGCTACTGCTGCTGCTACTACTGCTACTACTACTACTACTACTACTACTACTACTACTACTACTACTACTACTACTACTACTACTACTACTACTACTACTACTACTACCACTACTAATACTACTACTACTACTACTACTACTACTACTACTACTACTACTACTACTACTACTACTGCTGCTGCTGCTGCTGCTGCTGCTCTTACTGCTAATACTACTACTACTACTACTACTACTACTACTACTACTACTACTACTACTACTACTACTACTACTACTACTGTTATAATATCCATTCGTATAACGCAACACAATTCATACCTTTCACTTGAACTGGTTGACACAGGCAACGTTGCCATGATCTTAATTAGTTTCCGTACAGCTGGGAACATGTCAACGTTACACTTAGCTAGAGCATCTAGAGCGTTCGCTGGAGGATTGTCCATTGTAGCTACACATCGATACCATAGGTCCATTTCGCCCAGCAGTGTTAGGTCATTACAATTCAAGTCGAAGGCATATTTCTCAAGGAGTTCCTTAATCTATGCTTGCTGAGCCATCGAAGGTGTCGACGCGCCTCCATCTGGGATAAGACACATACACCCACTAAGAAGCTGTTTGTGAGCTAGTAGTCTGTCCTGGAGTTGGCTTAGAAAATGATCTAGGAATGGCACGAATACAGCGATGCGGAAGTATTCTTCAGCATCAGCTGTTTGAACATTACATCGCTTAGTTTGTCTTTTAGCAGTACGTGGGACAAGTATAGTAATGCCAAGCTCTTCGCATGTCTTCTCAGCTTTAACATAAAGATCATTAAATACTTTTGTTGAGTCGGCTCTCATAGCCTTGATGGACCCCTCAACATCTGTTGCAACGTTAACTGCTGCAGCCAAGTCCGAGTTCTCCTTCTGCATGAATCTGCAAAGCGGAAGGCTAATAGAGAACACCTTTGCATCAACATTCGTAGTGATAATGAATTCAGGCTGTTTAATGGCACACAATAGTTGATAAGCATTTGTGGCAGAGTCTCTGTCTTGCCATTCACTAATAGTATTCAGTGACTCAATTACCGCGGGAAACAGCTCCAAAAAAACTATGACAGCATCGTGCCTCTCAATCCATCGCGTTGGACACATTTGCTTTAGGTGTTTTCGCCTGGCATCTGGTAAATTGTCCTCAACAGCGTTAGCAAGGACAGCTTGTCGTTTTGGTGTGTTGAGAAAGTTATATATACTACTGATAGTGCCCATACTGTTCCGTACTGATACCTCAGTACACGCATCTGACACAGCAAGGTTTAAACTATGTGCTCCGCAATGAACATACGGGGCAAGTGGAAACTGTCTCACAATGTGTGCTTGTACACCGTTGAATCGTCCACTCATGGAAGCTGCGCCATCATAACCTTGTCCACGCATATAATCTAAATTTAAACCGAAGTTTCGCAGACTATCTATGATCACTTGAGCGAGGTTCTGGCCAGTGACATCATAAACAGGTACACACTGAATGAAGTCTTCTCGAATCTGATGTCCCGATTCATCTATGTAGCGTGCGCATAGTGAAAACTGCTCAATTCCCGAAATGTCAGCTGTTTCATCAGCGAGTATTGAAAAGCATTTTGCAGCATTGATGTTATTTACTAGCTTGTCACGGATCAAGAGATTGCAACAATCTACTAGTTCATTTTGAATTTGAGGACTAATGTAGGAGGCATATGCTGAAAATGATGAGCATGATTGTAGGTGTTTGCTAAGGACCTGATCACCGCCGTTTGCACGATACCGTAGCAGAGCTCTAAAGTGTCCCTCATTAGCGGATGTTTCTGCACAATTCAGGTTCAGAGGTCCGGAATCCCTGTGGCCACGAAGTGACAATCCCTGCCGGCCACAAAGAATACTAGTATCAATAACTGGTATAACTTTGAGACGATTTTCACGAATTATGGTTTTGGACGCACTATCTATTTGGATGTCAATTGAATCAACTTTACGACAAGCAAGAGACTGAAGGTTTCCAGCACTCGCAATGCACTCCTTGTGATAAGTGGTCTTCTCGTGATCGTTAAACACCTCAACAGCCTTTGTCCAGTTAGAAAAAGATATCCTCACAAGCTTTCCCAAAGACTGACTTCCAATACCCGCTCCTTCTGGCGCGAATAGTGCACAGTACTTACAAAATGCACCACTCGGAACCTGACTGTATAAGAGCCACTTCCACCGATGCAGCCCCTGGTGCTGGAATCGTAGATTATGCTTGCCTCGGGAAGAAAATATATAGTCTGCGTCAGGAACCCACGCATTACAAAGGAGGTCCAAGCGCTTCTCCATGGTTAACTGTTAAGAAAATAAAAATCTATTCTATTTACTTCCGACTAGTCAATAACCATTACATGTGCATTATTATCATTTATAGACCAAAGTAGAGGGCGTATATAACCGATGCGTCTGTTTGTTTGTTTGTTTGTTTGTTTGGTTGCTTGGTTGGTTGGTTGGTTGGTGGGTTGGTCTTGAACTGTACGAGATAAATGTATTAGGCGATCTGCCTCTTGTTCTATAATGACGAGGCTGTCATTCAAACCAAGGATTTTAAATTGTTACTAGACATCTGAATTCTGAATAAAATGTATGATTAAGATTAGGATCGAATACTGGATGTGTGGGTTTTTTGAAAGCACAATGGCATGTGATGCTCACCTGGACCATTGTCATTTACATTGAATTAATGAGTAGCATTTAAAAGGGACACTGTGACTAGCTGTACAGACGCCGGAGGATGGACGGACACCCGCCAGTCGCCATGCCATACGCTTCATTGGACATTCTGGCCAGATGAGCAAACAATATGGAATACAGTAATAAATTAGAACCTCTCACTCAAAGCTGGGGCCAGAATCAGATGAATAACCAAATTAGCAAGACATTCAGAGATTGCGTACATCCGCCACACACGATTACCTCCTAATAATTGATCTGTATAGAGGTCAACAGCCCAGCGACCTGAACTAATTTCCAGCATATTTTATTAAGCATTTAATAATAAAACCAGCCTCCTTAGTGGTCTAGAGGAATGTCCATTCGCAGACAGAGAAAAGACTCATTTTGGAGATTTACAATTGGAATAACTGCTCCGATATATACGTCAGTCATAGCTGGTCCGATATCCACGGCAGTCATTCCAGTGGTAAATCTTAAAAAGATAGTCTTCTCTTGGCCTGCAAATAGACATTCAAAAAGCAAATATTTTGATTTTCAGGAAAAAATTTAGTCACTAAAGGGTTAAACTGTTTAATCCATTACGTCACAGATTCTCAATTTTAAAATCGTTATATACAATTAGACGAGCTATGTTAATTTGAAATTAATTTAACTGGAAACTCCCACAACTCGTTATAGGCCTATTCAAGACTCATTGAGGTGTAATACAAATATATTTCGAAATTGCGTTATTTAATTTTTAATTTGGTAACTGTAAGACTCTACTAGTGCTAGTAGCCATAGTTGCTTGCTTAATTATAGCGGATCTCTCGTATTATTTGTTAATCTTGTCTAGTGGGGTTGTTGGTGGTATTGCGAACGTAATACCAAAACTAGGCAGCATATGCCGTTGAAGCAGCGACCTTTTAGGATTGATGAATTAAATACCAATTGAAATTTGGGGAAGGGGTCTAAACTAAATCTCGTCTTGCAAAGCACATTCTTAGGGGTAACCCACTGTTAGCCACATAGCTAATTTGGTTGAATTTCACCCATCAGTTTGGGAGGAGTTGGCGTGACGGACAGTTAGACAATTAATTTGACCTTTTGACTCCTGTCACGCTGCCTTGAGGGCGGAGCCTAATCAAAATGCCGCCTTGCAAAGTGCATCCTCTGGGTAGCCCACATACCAAAGTTGGTTCAATTCCACTAAACAGTTGGAGAGGAGTTAGCATACTGGACAGACAGACGGGTGGATGGACGGACGAACAAGGGGTCCTTTGCTATAGGATGGATGTAATGATGGTAGAGAAGCATCCTGTTAAGTCTCATTGTGATCGGATAACCCATTGATGAATTAAATACTGTATCGTTTGAAAAAACCCATTTTGAACGAAAACCTTAACGTTGAATGTGTGAGCCTCATGGAGTAATGGAATGAGGGACAGACAGACGGGCTAACAAAGGTTCGCATGGTGTAGGATGGATGCAATGATGGCATAGAAGCATCCTGTTTCATTGTGATCCGGATAACTCATTGATCCTTTATATTCCAATTTAAAAAACAATACATTTTGAGGGTGGAATTAGGTAACGGACTAACAATTAAAGGCTCCTATAGTTGTAGGCCCTATGGAGCCGCTCGACGATCGCGGCAAATTACAATTCATGATCGCGGCTAATTAAAATTCATGCATTTATGTCACTGTCATTATAGTACAAATACTCTTAGAAACTTACTTTCCTAGATTCATCTGAGTCATCTCCACAGAAGAGGCCAATGTCGTTAGCAGGTTGTTCCGTTGGCACTTCAGCAGCACATTGTACAGTGACTGGAGTCTCTAATACAGTTTCCGTATTCATATGCTGTGGCAAATACATTGTTAGACGTACTGGCTCTGATTTCATTGTTTATTACGGAGGTACAACCAGCGTCACGAGAAGGTTTAAAAAACGAATAAATTGTTGTCTTCTGCCGTTTTTTATCACCCATTTTAAACAGTTACGCTGATACAAACGATAATACGAAACACGCATTGCTTTCTGACAGCGCTTGTTGGTCAGCCAATGCGGAGACAGCATCAATGCTACAAGGCACGTGACTACGGCGATATGCGCGTGGCCGCTGGTAGACAATTAGGTCAATTGTCTAGCCTGACTGGCCGTGTTTCTCACTGTTTCTATATGCAGTGATCTCACTTGCGCTCATAGGCTGATTTTATTGTGACTTAGACTTAGATTTTAAAATTTTTTGCCAGGCCCATGGGGGGTGTTCTAACACCCAAAACACCCCCTTAGCAACGCCCCTGCCTGAATGTATCGGTGCACGTACACAGTTCTAGAAACCTAGTGTACATCAGACACTTTCTTTTTATAGAGTGGCCCTGAGACACACTCCGCCACAAGCAAGCACGCGCCACGCATGCGCCCAGCACGTTTACCGCACGCGTGCTCACACGCACGCACGTACGCACGCAGACAAGCACACGCGCGCTTTGCCCATACAGTGTGATGTGAGCGTAGAGAAAGTATTAGTACATGAACTAGTCTCGGCGCCTCTCACTAACTCCCCCCCCCCCCGAGCCTGTCATTCCTGTGGTAGATTTTCAAAAATAATCTTCTCCTGGTCTGGAAATGGACATTTTCATGAGAACATTTAAGTTTTCTTGAACACATTCGAGGGTTAAAGCGTTAAGACACCACACTCCTTTCAGTTATCACATACATCTGCTCCAGGTGGTCGCTTAAAAGCAGGTTGGCTGTATTATGAGTGTCCTATGTCATAAACCTCGTTTTACATTCATATACCGGCTGCCACTTTTAATTACTGACACAAACGTAGGCACACAGCTGAATATTTCGTTTCGTTACGTTTCCTTGATTGGCATAAATAATTGCGTTTTGTTTCATTTCGTGTCCCAGATTACCATAAACCCTCTTGCATCTCCAAAAAGCATCACCCTATCGAACTCCTGGATATGAGACGTACCTGCATATGGTGTGTGGCGAGTACCGTGTACAGCGATTGCTCTGTCTATGCTACATCACCTGTTATTCACATCTGAATTATCAGATCAACATCTCTATAAACGCGGTATTTCATTTAAATTTGCTGGGAAAGAATGGCAGGTAAGACTAATGCATTCACATTTCTGTACCTTTGCTGAACATCCGCGTGTGGCGATCTCTGGTTACCATGCATAACGGAACTAATTAGTATATTATTTGTGAGAGAGACTGTTGTGTGGGATACAATTGACTTGCGTAATGTGATGTCTAAACATCACTATATTAGCGAGCCGAGAAACGGGACAAGACTGCGGTAACTTACAGCATATTATTGTATCTGGATGTGGTTGGGGTGCCATACGTCTGCCGTGGCCAAATCAAAACTTATCTCCGCACCATATAGCGAACCGGACATGGCCATCTCCGAACTATAGATATACATGTTGTATCTGTGTTTAGCATGTCTAATCACCACCATGTTTCTGTTAAGATATGCACATACCATTACAGTTGCGTGTTTACAAAGCACAATAAAACGTACAGTTGAATACGTTGAATTTAAGTATATTGGAAGGCATAGCTTCCTTCGGTAGCAATATCTTCCAATCCAATTGTGTTGAACCATAATCAACATAATCAACAGCCAATTTCTTGCGCCGTGTCCAAAACTCTACTAACTAACATATGTCTGCTTTTGTTTTGGACGAATGTTCGCTTATTTTTAAACTGTACTGCGCCTAATAAAGTCAAACTTCTCCTCCAAAGCCACCGGGCTGTTTGATCGGCAAATCAGACTATAGTATTTAGATGAAGACTCGAATTTAAATCGTTCACTAGATCTTATTCAGGTTAGCGGTTCGACAGCCATCTTGATGACGTCAAAATATGCTAATTATGTATGGGGTGTTAAGCATGTTCCCCTCCGAAACGTTAAAGACGATTGATGGGAAACTCAGAAGCCAGTATTTATATTGGGTCGGGAATCAAAATCGCGTAAGAGAACTTGATTGGCTCATGGCTGGAGCACACATCTTATTGATGCCATAAAATAACATTTTTTGTTTTTTTCTCTTAGACTCCTTGACCGATTTGCCCATACATTTCGCTAATCTGAAGACTCATGAGGGCCAGTACATTGTGCGGAAAAGAGATCGATCGCTCTAAACCAAGGCAGGAATAAGTCAATGCATTATGAGTATTTCCGTGGCCATTTTGCACTTTTTTATTTGATTGAATTCAATAGTGAACATGGGTAGGCAGGCATACGTAAAATGGTTTACAGATGGTGTACAAAGTTCGCATTTGCTAATTTGATATCTGTGAAATGAAACGATCGCCGGCCATCTTGGGTTTCCCGTGCCACGAAAATCACTATAGTAAATGTATCAAGCGTGTGTTGATATTTCAATTATGTTTTCTCATAGTGTTTTGGGTTGACCAAGTTGTTTTTGGCGCAATGTAGTGCACGTCTTGACCTCAACACCATACTGCAAATATGCATACTGTCTTCTATTTCCGACATTTGCCAATAAATGCCGCAATACTAGGCTGATTGTGTCTTATTTCTCAAATTCGGAGAGATATTTCCTGTCAGGGACCCTTTACAGAACCCGAATAATATACGCGGCTAGCCAGAGATTACGATTTTCGTATCATAATCCAAGTTTACCATTGGAAATGCATTAACCAACGCCAGAGCGACCTCCGTTACTGTAGGGCGTTTCACAATGAAAATGCCTTCGTATAGTTTTTTGGCTATGCTCATTCCGATTATCACAGATTCGAAAGTGTCCGATCAATACCGTAGCAACCAGACTAGCCACATTAGCAACCGCGATACCATCCATAACAACCATGTGCCATGCGGAATCTTGCCAAACAATGGCTCTATGGAGGTATCCAGGTAGGCCGATCTATAATATCTCATTTTTAAAAGTGTCCGACCATTTGCATAGCAGCCAGGGCAGTCCCGTTAGCAACTGCGAAGCTCTCCATAGCTACCAGTTAATTAGTGGGTATATCGTGATAACAAATATATCTATATCTGTTTTCAGCTATGCAGAGTTTGAAACACACACTCTTTAGAGTGTCCATATAACATTCTTAGTGACCCGGATTCAAGTTGCTTAGCCCATCACCCCCAGCAACATCACCGGCCACATTTGTTACAAGATATGCGCCAGCTTATCTGCATAGTGACCTTGAAATTTGATTCTGTGAATCACAGATTTAAAGTGTATAAATCAATTCCAACACGCGTAACCACTGGGCGGCGCTTGGCTAGAAATGGATCCCGTTATCTACTAACACGCGCTACGTGTTTCATCTTGAAATAATGGATACATGCAATCTGTCACTCAAGCATTAACGCCATAATCAATTACATGTCATATATAGTGGCATTACAATCAAAATACGTAATGAATGACGTACCTACATCCATTCGCGAACGCTTAATTGTCGGTCAAGTGCACACGTTGTATGGCTTTACCATTTAATACGCATTCTGTTGAATATTTTGAAACTAATTTGACTGGGATGTTGTTGCTGCGAGGCAGCAACAGCACATCGTCTACTTAGTTCCAAAATATGCTACATGTTACCCGCGCAGTGTCATTGATATTGTGATTCAAGTTATCCTGGGTGCAATTGATCGCAGCACGGGCAAAGCGGGGACGGACCTTAGCTTGGAATGGAAGGGGCATAACTAAAAGTGGATTCATCCATTGCGTTTAGAGTCTGTGTGTGTGTGCATGCATTGGTATCTAACAAATTTGCTATTTCAATTGCTTCACATTTAGCGGCTATCGTCGAATCCGTGTGCATACGCAATTAACAGCTGTGGCAGCCGTGAACGTCTGTTGATAATGAATACCGGAATTAGCACACATCTTATGACTGGCGTACACGTTAGGACTGTCTGTATAACTAGGCGCCAACCAGTTGGCAACGTGTCGTTGGCGACTTGTAGTCAAGCAGTTGTGTGTTGAACGTACATATTGCGACGTTCGAAATAGCTTTCGAGAGAGAGAGAGAGAGAGAGAGAGAGAGAGAGAGAGAGAGAGAGAGAGAGAGAGGGAGAGAGAGAGAGAGAGAGAGAGCGAGAGAAGGGGGGGGGAGGAGAGCGAGAGAGAGATGGCAGAGAGAGAGAGCGATAGAGAGAGAGAGAGAGAGAGAGAGAGAGAGAGAGAGAGAGAGAGAGAGAGAGAGAGAGAGAGAGAGAGAGAGAGAGAGAGAGGGAGAGAGAGGGAGATGGAGCGAGAGAGGCAATCATAGAGATGATGGGAGAGAGAGAGAGAGAGGGAGAGAGGTCGGGCGATAGAGAGAGAGAGAGAGAGAGAGAGAGAGGAGGAGGAGGGGGGTGTATGTGTGGATAAATCAAGCACGTATGGGTGTGGCTAATAATTAGATAGTTGGCGTGTTCAACTCATTACATCGCATCTGTTTGCATATGTTGTACTTTGAGACCTCTTGGTGATTCGCTGCTTTTGGATCTCGTCAACAACTGCATTTTCCACATAGTATTAACGCTGTAGACCAGTTGACGTACTGTGAATTTGTAATGAGATGCAGTGTACACATATGCAATGGGTGGGTAATGGTACACACTTACGATCAGCACGAAATGGCCACTAAGGCCTGTCTTCCACTAGCCAACCATTTCCTCTGGACTCGATGTGTGCATGCACGAGTGGTTGATACCTTGAAAGGCATGGCATGGCCGCTGATGGTCGCAGAGTTTTCAACATGCTCTAAATTCCTGCGACATCCTGAAGTGTTAGCCTATGCCCTCAAGTCGATCTTAATGTCATTGTAATGTGTGCGACGGGCGATCGCAATGACTGGCATATCGCTAGTATTCTCGCTTTATCTCGCGAGCCATACGCACTCCACTCAAACCGACCAGGTCGCTGCGATCTCCTCTCTCACACGTTACGAGTACGTGGCAAGCACTCGCCGGCAAGTGTGCATACATAAATAGGTTGCATGATGTCTCTCAGTGTGAGAGCAAATTGATCGCAAGTTGATGCAATCGCACGTTTATTCGCTTCAGACCACAGGCCACCCGCATGGAGATACTCGCATCAACTCCGAAATAAATGGTCACCTAGTGGGAGACAGGCGTGATGTTTAGGTGATAGCTCGCATAATTCAAGTGTGCTGCATAAAAAATTATTGTTTGTAGCCGCAAGCGTACGGTTGTATAAGCCGGGTGTTCGTAAAATATCCCGGGTGTGCTTACATATGCATCGCCGCTATGGACATGTTTGATTTTCCCTTTTTCACCATACAATTGATTGGTATTGTATGGCAAAGATTGAACATAGAATACAAATATGTTCCCACATCTACGAACGGATTACACTGTCGTTGCGATTCTTACGCCCGTTAACAGGTGAACATAGGCTTAAGACGTATGCCGAGCATAAGACTCCTGTATTAATTTTCGACAAGAGTTCGCACATACATGAGCCTCATCCGACCACATGACCCAATGAAGCAGATTTATGCGTGAACATGTGACGAACATGAAGAAAGGTTTCTTGGAAACCCTTCACATTTAAACCGTATATATGCGTTCTTTATTAATGGTGGTTTCAATCGGCATGGGCGTCACACGTTGCCGTTCTTTTCCGGCCTCTCGGATAGTGTTTTACGTAAAGATCTCGATGAATTTTGCAAATCCTATATATAGCTGAGTATAGCTCTGTAGTTTTAGATATGGTACGAATTTCAGAAATTAGAACATAGTCTAGAAATAGAATATCCGTTAGCATTTGTAAAAATAACTTATGCACGGTTTAAAGTATGTGTACTCCTTCCAGGAAACGACTCATGTGATAATGCAATCATTATTCCTCAAATAGACGGTTCTTCACCCCGGAAGAGACCAAAGTCCACGCTGAGTCCCCTTGAAACATATCCCATGTGGCCTCGATGAAGGTCCGTATTTAGCAACACACTCTCCAGAAAGAGCAAGAATCGGTATTTAGCATACGAATAATTAGCACGCTCAGATTAATCGCACCCATTTTAGTATTATCATAGGAGTACAAATTGGATTGTGCTATTCATAGCCATCGTGGAAATGGGCCATCGGATTTTATTTTCGAAATTAGTATACGTAATTAGATGGCATTGATCGTGGTATAGCAGTGATGGTAGTGCAGCCTTGAACAGAACAGCTTCGGGCCGCAAGCCTAGCCAGCACAGAGCTCGTTCACGGCGGTGTATGGGACACTAGGCCTACAGTAATGCATGATGCGGTTACCCCGCACTCAACTCCCCATCCACACAACCGCACCACCACCCTCCCAAACCTCCAAACACGCACGCACACCCTCCCAACCACCCATCGGCGCACCACTGAGAAGTAGACAACGATTAGAATCTGGTGCCCCCCTCCCTTGCTGTTCATCCGAACTCGCTGTGTACCAGGAAATTCGCCTTCCATCCTTTAGGAATGTGTAGATTTGTAGCTCCAAATCCGTATACTACACAATATGCAACTATGCGATGGCGCGTGTGTCCACAATAATATAGAATTGTAACAGCTGAGCATCTCCAAAAGCCCTCCGAAACAAACTTGATGCACGCCATCGCACACATCAGCGAGCCATTACAAAATAGTGTTGACCATACAGTCAAACATCAAATGTAGCCCTTTACAAACTGTGTAGCGCAGAGCCATTATCTGTGAGGGTCTATGTTCAGACGTGTTCTCTGAATGCCAGAAAAGACGCTTGCTCAGAACACATCATCGACCTACGGCCCACTGTGTCTTCACAGAGAACGTATTCTAGGACGAGGAAGAACATTAAGGAACGCATGAAGCTCGCAGTGGATAAAACCTAGTGGAGACGGTTGATGAAAACCCGATTGCAGTTGAAAGCAGTTTTCACTTCTTCAGCTCCAGAACACAGCCACACACCATCGTCGTCATCGTCGTCATCGTCGCCGTCGCGTCGTCGTCGCCACCGCCACTGCCGCCGCCACCACCATAATCATCATCATCATCATCATCATCATCATCATCATCATCATCATCATCATCATCATCATTCATCATCATCATTCATCATCATCATCATCATGTTTAACCAGCAAATAACAAGTGCCACTAAAACATCAGGGGATCACTGGCAAACGAGTGTCAGAAAAGGAAAGCGTTACCATGCACCAATCCATGCCATAAATGGTGAAATAGAAATTAAGAATTAATATAGGGCATTA
>CM067364.1:13754259-13766759 GCA_034401795.1 Chaetoderma sp. LZ-2023a
CGTAGATATGATGTGACAGCTATAGTTTGGCAATGTTGTATAAAACAATACTACAGTTAAGCATTTTACTAAGCTGGAACAAATGTAACTGGAACTTGTTGCTGCCATAGCCAAAATACTCAACGTGATGATAATAAAGAATGTAATGCATTGCCACTTGCATGCCATCACACACAATTAGTTGAGCAGACACAATGGTGGCGATCACTGTTCACAATGTACACGATATTACAAAGCACATAATTGTGATACAGATAAGGGAATGTGAAAGGATATGCATGACATGGAATCTATAAACCACAATCTATCGGCGCAATGTAACATTTGAGATGAGATTAGCATCACTGTAATACACATGGTTCCACAGTCCCCCAGCACCACCGCCACACATGCTTACAATGGGTAATGTGCATCGGTGATTACGACAATGTGCGTCGACTCGTAATAACTCAACACGTTATAGTGCGTACGGTGAATGGATTGGATCTGCCACTCAATAGTATGATGCCATAATGAATTGTGTCACATGCCTGCTGACGTAACTGACAGATTGCAGTTCATCGACCAATCGCATGGCGTCATAATCGACCACGTGACGTGTAGGATGGCGTCATCATTGATTACATCAGGAATGACGCTAGTGTTGTCACGAACACTGAATTGATAACGGATATCGTCGTTGTAAGAAGTGCATCTCTTTAGTGTTTAATAAGCATGCCGTTGGATATTTTGAAACTAATTTGACTGGACGTTACTGGCAGACACAACACCTTGTCAAATACATGTTTAAATCTTCAACAGCATACCTGTATTGTTTTCTTGAAATTGATAGTCATGGAGTGCAGGGATCAACCGGTCCACACCCTGTCGAAGTATGGGTGAAGCAAAGCATAGTACAGACATACACTGCGTAGACCAACTCTTAGTCCGTCATCAAGTATGAGTTCGTGACGAACTTAGCTATATCATTCATAGCGTAATTGATTATGACGTCAGCATACACGTCACGTGGTTGATTATGACCTGATATGACTACTGGAGAAAGTGGACTCCTCCATTACATAGTGAACTCGTGTCCTGCGCGTGAAATATCCACAGCGTAAGTGTTGCCCTTTGAGCACGCACACAAAAGCAAACAATAGAGCGCGGTCGATAAAGTATACTTATCTTCTGTGTTAGCAGTAGTAGAGACACAAGGTTGTACTTTGTGGATGGATGCCAAAGCAAGGTACTAATGGAAAATCGACCATGACAGATTTACAGCATAGCTCAGAAATTACGTAGACATATTTACAAAATAAAAAAAACTCTTACTATTGATTATTTTGAAAAATTATTTTATTGGAGGGCAGTGTTGCCTAAGGCAGCAATGGCTTCCAATCCTAAGGGACCTTTCCAATTTTAGGGAGGCTCCTCCCATCCATAGCTAAGCTCAACCCACACCACGCTCGCGTTGGGATCGATCGATATTCGAAGTCCCTGCTTATCAATTTCCGGAAAATTATGCAGCTAAGCTGTAAACTGTTGCATATTTTAAAACTAATTTGACTGTGTGCTGCTACCGCCTATGACAGCAACAGCACCCGTTCAAATTAGTTTCAAAATATTCAACAACATGTTTATTAAATAGCAACGACATACAATTCGTACAACGTGTTGGAATATTACGCGTTAAAGACGGCAGTATACACGTCACGTGGTTGATCTCAACGGCATATGATTGAGTGAGGAATTGGATTCATGAATTAAGTTTTAAAATAATCAACATCACATTTCGTACATTGTATCGTAAGTTGTACTGTTTGTAAACATGTTAACTTATGTTTAACTGCCATGTCGTAAACATGATACAAGGTGGTAGTAAGTGCACGATCCACATAAATCGAGGTCGTTGCGCGTGAATTATGTGGTATTGTTGTATTCTCCCTACAACCACATACAGCGGCCGTCGCCTACCCCACAATTTGCTGAATCATGCTTTGATAACACCACATCAGATTTTAACGCCACCTAAACCTGAGCAAAATTGGCATATGTGTCATGCGGCGTTTACAAATAGGTGCGCCGTGGACACATCGGCATACAGGCACGCGCCGTTTACAGACGGGCCACATTGGTTATTGGTTCGTTACATCTGCACAATAACCCGAGCTAGAGGAGATATTACTTCGCTGTTCCTGATGCAGTATCTTGGTTATCCTTTTGTGGGCGTAGTTTACAGGAAAAGAGCTGGGAACTAACGTATGGTCGTGAATGACAGCTTTATATAATAATCAACATATAGCAACCAGTGAAAAACACACATAAATCAGAATAATTAGAAAAAAGAAGCTAAATACCATTTGCGTCATTCTGGCGGGAACCAATTATAGTGATGAAGCTGGACCTACGCGCTCTTGTATATGCCGAGCGAATAAATTAATATCCGCTACAGCCGGCCATATAAGCTTACATATATTCGCGCTAAGCCGATTAGCCACTACCTCCCACGGGTAAAATACGGCCTCGTTTTAAATCAATTTGACTGAAAGCCATTCTTTCCAGAGACAGAGTCTGCATTCAATCACACGGATTTCAAAATTTGACCGAAACTTTTTGCTTCAACCAGAACGTGTTACTTTCAAATATACCGTTTTCAAAAGGAGCAATGGTAAATTAGTAGTAGTGAGTTAATCGCTCGACATCGACACATATAGAGACTACTATATTCAGGCGCGCTTTCCTTATATCCCGTCAGGCCTATGCGGTATAGGCTGTTGAAGATTTTGAAACTACTTTTACTGGGTGCTGTTGCTGTCATACGCAGCAGCAGCGCACATTTAACACAGCGGAGTACGAAGCACCGGCCAAGCCACTGTTTGGCTCCAAGCTAAGCGCGCCTAGATTTAGTAAATACATTTTATCTAATAATCCAGATCCATTTCCATTTTTACCGATGGTAGTTTATTTAATAGTGTAAGAAATTACCAAAACATATCATTTGTTATTTCCCTTTTCCTTTCCTTTAACATATGCCATCTAACTTAGGTAATGTAATCTCAGTGCTGAATGAGTGTTACCTACATTTTCTACATATACCGACGTCCAGCATCACCCAACACAAGTCAGGGAATCTAAGATATGTTATTATAGATTCAATTTTTGAAGATCAATTCGAGACGATAACATCTTTTTTCGACAGGTAATATACATGTGTAATACATAACAGTGACGTCTGTGCAAACCACTATTTTCAGTTACAACTGGAGAGCTGATGTCTCCCGTCATCTTGAAGAGCCCCGCCGGCACTTATATGCTTAAGAAGAAGTAATTCAGTTGCCCAGGAATAGGCCATGCTACAAAAAATATCCATCTTGAACATACTATTTTAATTCACCTTTCCAGAGTATCCATCTATCATCTGACGTTATACGACGTTATAATCAATCAACCAATCAGTTAATCAAATCAATCAATCAATTAACGTATTGCGATAAAATACCAAAAAGTATGGTGTACGCATACCGCACAATAAAACAAGCACACTGGCAATACATAACATAATATTAAAAGGATTAAACTAAAATTAAATGAATGTTAATATTATAAGGATGACGTCATAATGGTTACATCACAAATGATTATATTTGGCCCGTTTTTAGATCGTAATTGTCAGAGAAGTTGTACACAGTGTAGCATATGTCTCTGCTATTTAATAAACATGATATTGAATACGTTGAAACTAATTTGACTGGACGCTGTTGCTGCCAACATATTCAATAGCTTACCTGTATAGTGTTCTGGAAATTGATAGTCATGGAGTTCAGAGATCGGTCGATCTCAACACGAGCGATGTGTGGGGGGGGGGCTTAGCTAAAGATGGGCGGGGCATGGCTAAAATGGCACGATCCATTATCTCGTGTACTAGACAAGAAAGACATCCCGTACTATTAGGTTAAAATGGATGATTCCAGTTAATCCATTAATGATATGACGTCATAATCAACTATGCGAAGTGTATGATGACGTCGTAATCAATTACGTCATCAATGTCGTAGCTACGTGCGTCACGAACGCATACTTGATGATGGATTAACCTGTATTGTATGAAGTGTATGGCTTTACTATTTAATAAACACGATCTTGAATATTTTGAAAGTAATCTGGCGAGAAGAAAATGCGCCCAGTCAAATTAGGTTCAATATATTTAACAGCATTCCTTATATAGTTTTCTGGAAATGGATAGCCAGGGAGTTTACAGATCGATCGAACCCAGCACGGAGGTGTGTGGGTGGAGCTTAACTAGTGATGGGCGGAGCATAACTAAAACTGGATTCCTCCATTGGCCATTAAACCTGAGTGATATGAACATTCATGAATAGTACGTCCACGCAATGGACGGATCCAATCCGTCGCTCAAGTATCTGAGGTCATAAACTATTCCATCACTAGTTTGCTGGCAATAAAATCATAATGGCGTATAGTACCGTCGTGAAAATTAAAAGTTCGTCACGAGAATTTGAGTGTACGAATTGAATATCTGTGATACATTTGTTGTTCCGCAGTAAAACTCGTTTCAAAATATTCCACGGGGTACGCGTATAGTTACCTTGGAATTTGAAGCCTAGGAATTCATGAGTCGCAGTTTTACATTGATTCAAACATGAGCGAACGTGGGCGAGGCGTAGATAGAAATGGGCGGGGCATAGCTAGAATACGGATATTTAATTCATGATCTTCCGAAAATGTACCAGGACTGTTACTTTAATGCCTGCCCACTTGACATCAGTAATCTGGCCGTATCGGTAGATTGCTACACACGCTCCATTTCGGAGACCAGTCCGTTCGGGGCCCAGTCTAACATCCTACTGTGCCTATACATGCCATTTTCGGTCAGATCTCTGCCCGATATTTGTAATTTCTAAATGACGGACTATGCATTGTTGTACGAAGTGTATGTTTTTACTATTTCATAAATATTCTGTGAACAATTTGAAACTAATTTGATTGGGCGCTGTAGCTGCCATAGGCAGCAGCGTCACCCAGTCAAATTAGTTACAACGTATCCAACAGCCTACCTGGTAAGGTCCATTAATGAAATCAGTTCCGCCGAAATCTGTCAAGAAAATGTAATCAGTAACGGCAAAATAAATCACCATGTGTCAATAATGGTGCCAATCAACATAAATAGTACTTTAGAATCATCTTAAGTATACGATCTAAAAATTGATCAGAATCAGTATGGGTACAGATCACTACATCAGCAGTTGGTGTAGGGAACCAGATGCACTATCCGATCGCATTAACCTACTAATACAGCAGCTGCTTCTGATCAAATCAACCCATAAAGCAAATCGCCTACGAAATATAGTGTTCTTGGCGATTTTAACTGCAGGAAAATTGATTGGAAAACAAAACTCAGCACAGATCTTAGCGCCTCTTTATAAGTTTCAGACGGCAACCCCTTAATTGATATGTTTAAGGAGGGTATTATGGAACGACTAGTATCTGTTCCAACCCGCGAAGAAAACAACGTTAGATGTATAGCAACAACATTACATGGCCAATTGAATAATATTCGTTCATCAGATCAATTCAGTAACCACGATACCGTTATGACAACTCTAGTATGCGTCTCTAGAAAAAGGAAACCACGTTGACAGTTCTTTGAATATTATAAAGGAGAATGCGGCACGCATTGGGGTATACAAGACCAA
Source organism: Chaetoderma sp. LZ-2023a (assembly GCA_034401795.1). Taxonomy (NCBI): domain Eukaryota; kingdom Metazoa; phylum Mollusca; class Caudofoveata; order Chaetodermatida; family Chaetodermatidae; genus Chaetoderma; species Chaetoderma sp. LZ-2023a. The sequence continues at coordinate 13,759,956 of CM067364.1, forward strand.
AATACCTCAATGGGCACGAGAATATTCATTGTATTAAAACCAATTGGCAACTACTTAAGACTTTTCTAAATAAAACCACCAGAGGAACATTTACCTAGTGGGCTTTCTCGTCCACAACAGGCATAACTTTGGATACACAACTAGGTAAGAGCTTTGCTAGAACGCAGGCACAAAACACGCAGCCAGTGCAAACAAAATCTAGCAGCGTATGCCTAAACTATATATGGATTCTCACAACAGCTATGCCGGCAATTTACTCGGTACCCTTAAAGCGGACTCAACACCCTCTATACTAACACACGTTTGTATCAAAAGTCCATAGACAAATGAGTTATCCCAACTGAATGGGAATCAGCACGCGCGTGCCACTTATATAAAAAGATACCATTCCTTACCAAGCAAATATAGACCTGTTTCAACTCGCATGACGTTGCTGTAAGATATTGAATCACATCCGCTGCTCTAATTTAATGAGGCATTTTGAAGAGAATAATATCCTAGCTCATCGACGACATAAACTTCCGTAAATGTCCCTGTTATGAAACTCAACCAAATAATGGCATCACACATTGGGCGTCATCCCTGGATACCCGGACGCAAATAGGCATTTTTATTCTCGAGTTTGAACAAGCTGTCGATACTATTCCTGATTGAACACATATGGGGTTTTTCCAAAACACATACTAAATTGGATCGACTCATTCTTATCTGAGAGGCTACTCTCCGACGAGTGTGTACGTGAATGGCCTGACGGACTGTGAAGCGGCCCAACATAGCATACACATGTTAGGTAACTGTGCTACCACTTAGGAAATGCGTCTCCAACCAGCACATTGTAAGAGAATGTGCCTCGCCAGAACATCTCCCACCCCAAACTGTGACTACTCGGTAAAAGAAACCAGCCTAAGAATTGTCCTATCAGTAACGTATTTGGACGTCAACACCACACATGACTGGAACAAGCACATCACATAGATATGCAACAACTCCTACAGCACGTTAGGACTACTGCCGATAAATGTATCATTCTGTTGACAAGAAATCAGACTTCAAGCATTTGTGTGACTGATTAGACGAGTTTTGGAATATCCAAGTATTATGATAGTTTGGGACCCTCATTAAATAACTCTTCTGGACACACTAATAATTTTCTGAAACGCCCGGCTAAATTCATCTCTATATTCAAAATATAGCTATGAACCAGGCAATATCACACATATAATGGAAAACGTAAACTTACATCATTTAAAGACTGAAGGAAACAACACAGACGTATTCGGTTCTACAAACGTCTACATGAATAAGCAAACCCACTTCAACCAAATATATGCGATAACTGGCTCCATTAAATGCAGCTTTATTACCAATGCAATAAGGGATTGGAACACTCTATTGTCTGATCTTCAAAGTTCAGAAAGCTAAATAACTATATTTTTAAAATTTACAGAATTAAGAAGCGGAAAATAGCATATCTAACTTAGTTACTTGACAACTGTGCGGCCAGAGAATGCCCTGTGAACATGTCACCATAGCTTAATGCGGATCGGGATCAGGATATAGACATGCTACTAGGCATGGATACGCAGACAGCCTTGCCATGCGCTATGCTGGGAGGCAACAGCTATACAGTCAGAAGAGGAAGCCGCTGCACAAACCTACTAAACGAGCGGCGTAGCAATATGCACGAGGTATGGCACGTACACTAAGAACTAACAAGTACCCGCGGGTGTTATGGACTATGGGTGAGGATAAGATATAATGGACACAGGAGTCGTTGCTGCTGCAGGATGTTTTCAAACGTATGCAGCCGCGGAACACAGCCAATGCTGCTGATGATGATGACGGTGATGGTGATGATGATGATGATGATGATGGTGGTGGTGGTGGTGGTGGTGGTTGTGGTATTGATGGTAATGGCGGTGGTGCTGGTGCTGGTGGTGGTGGTGATTTACTAGTTGTGATGGTGCTTATGTTGGGGGTTGGTTGGCTGGTGATAGACAACAACGACAACAACGACGACGACGACGCTTATGATGATGATTGTGATGGTGATGATGAGGCCTGACTAATGTCTGTAAACCCTTTTTGATGGTAGCACCATTGCTTGTATTACAATTTGAGCCAAATCAAGTAAGTATTTTCGCTCACGTCTCTAGCCCCTAACATGGAGTGCTTGTTCTCATCTTCTTTTCTTTCTTCTTCTTTCTCATCTTCTTCTTATTCTTCTTCTTCTGGTTCAGAAGACATTTTAATTAATATGATTCTCCTTGAGAGATCGTCTCCAAAATTGTGTGAAAGCTGCTTGTCAATTTTCGAGTCATATTTTAACTCGCAACAACAACAGTTTTCAGCAGCATTGTTCGCAAAATATCAGTTTCCAGAAACTCTGACTTTACATGAACGATCTTCTACACATTGAGGTGAATGGTTGCCCATGGTATCCCGAAAATGTGTGCGAATTGTCAGGTAGAAATGCTAAAACGTAGCACTAATGACCTTCTCCAACATTGTGTTCAAAAGAGACATTTCCAATAACTCGAATTCTACTTGTGCGATCGTCTCCAAACTTGAGTGGATGTTTGACTGCGCTTACCCAAACACGGCTGCCAATCGTGTGGTCAGCGGCTACATGTGAAATACAACAGTAGCAGCTTTCCGTAACAATTTTAAGAAACATCAGTTCTAAAATATAAACTGTTGACTTCACGGCTGCCGGATATAAAAATAAATCAGCGACGCGGGTATTGGATAAAAGCGTTCTTGTTTTCATATTAAATACTACTCTGTATTCACAAATACACACGCGCGCCCGTGGTTGTACGCACGCACAGACACACGCACACTGGATGCAATATCACTCCCAATTTAGCCCCATGGAGAGATGGCAATCATTATAATAGAAATACAGAATTGAACGGGTTGGGAAGCGACTGAAATGGCATCTCTGCAACAACCAGTGCAATACACTATTTGAGATAAAGTTAGTATATAAGAAGCAATTCGTGGTTATATCAGGTGGGCTAGTTTATCCCTTTAATGCCTAAATGTGTTCAAGAAAATCAAAAAAAAAATATATATATATGTATTGACTGACTATTTGCAAGCGAAGCGAATACTATTCTTGCAGATTCACCACTGGAATTACTGGCTCGGTGTTCGAGTTAGCCCGCAGATATATAGTCCTCAAGTCCACTGCAAGGGTCGTGTTTCGCCGGCTTTGTCATGAAAAGGTGAACATATATCAGTATCACAAATGTGTATCCATCAGTGTATATAATCTCTATGCGGGCAACTTCACTAGAAATATGGCATCTACTAGATGCAAGATGTGTTAACACTAGCTACCATGACACTAGAGTATTGATCCCAGTAGGCCAGGCGATTGCGTTGTCTATGGCACCATAGAAAACACATTTTAAATCAGCGCTATCTATTTGAGTCATCTAGATCAAGGCCCCTCGAAAAAATGCGATATCTGGCACGTTGTTCTTTGTGTATGTATTGCTACATAATCCTGCACAGCTGGAGTTGTATCACAACTCAGTAATTACCGTGCCACCTGATGGGCGATACGTACCCCCTCACTTTTAATTATGTTGACGAGAAGCCTTTATCGGCGCTTTGAACTCCGTTATAATACTCCTTGTCCAGCTATGCCGACATCTTTATATCGCTAAGCTGCATCACCCTATTATGCGCATTGGACTCGATTTAATGAATTTGACAACTAAATTCCTAGAATCGACATTTCACAGTGACAATTCAGGAGAACTGCATGTGTAGAAGATAATCTATGGCAAAAACAGTTCCTCATTTAAATTACTTTCAAACAATTCAGTATGACGGCTATTAAATTGTAAATTCCGGAAAGATGAACAATTCGTCCACTATAGTGACGGACATGCCGATTTCCGTGACGGAGCTACGCCTTGATCGTGGCGTCATCTAACGCGTGATATAATTGCTTGAGTAACACATCTACCCATTCCAATCACACCGGGTTGGTGATATTTATTTAATTCGATCTTAGTTATGTTAACGATGGCTGTTATCGACGCTGTGGACAGAGTGACGAATATACGACTGGACCAGCTAAATATGTAGTGGAACTGTCCAGTGTATCCATACATCATATGACGGCATAACCAGCTACGTGTCGTGTAAGCTGTCGTCATACTCAATGATCTCATCAATGATGTAGATAAGTTCAGCACGAAGATGTAATTGATGACGGACTGAGCGGTGCTGTATGGAGTGCATGCCTGTACTATTTAATACACCCTAATGTTGAATATTTTAATACGAATTTGACTGGGACCTGTTGCTGCCATAGTTTTAAAACATTCAACAGTTTACCCGCTTTCTTAAAATTGATAGTCATGGAGATCAGGGATCGATCGATCCCAACACTGGTCAAGCGGTGATGGTGCTTAGCCGGAAATGGGGCGAGGCATAGTTAAAACAGGATTTCTCTATGCTGTGCGTGTAGGCCTAATTAAGCTACGCAGCGTCAGTCATAGAAGCGCGACTTGTATGCGTGTATGCACGGAAAATCAGCGAATATGTGTACCATGCACGCATTATATATATGTGATTACTCGAAAGCCCAGAAGGCTCATTCGAAATTAAAAATTAAAAACTCGACTTCGAAATTCAAAACTCGACTTCGAAATTCAAAACATTACTTCGAAATTCAAATGTTAAATCAACAAATTATACACGTCTTATCTATTAACAATTGCTACCGCTACATATGCACCCACTGCTACCATTCCTTGCCTATGTTCATAACCACTCTAACCAATAACTACCAATACACCCATAGTTATATAAAACTGTACCAAACCCACACACTCATTGCGACACTACAACTATCGCTGCCCCACCCATGTAACCATTGCTCTTATCCATACACCCATATTCAACGTTATCACTCTGTGCCCCACACAGACATTGTTAACCAATGCCATCTGAATACACATTGCACCAACGCCAATATTGATCCCTATCAATACACCCATAGCCACGCACCTGTCCATACCCAATGTCATACCATACTGTACAAGCCACCCTTGCTGCACATATCAATACCGACACAACTGCATTAGTGTAGCGTACTAGCTTAGCCTATCATAACGACTAAGATAGCCTGCTAGCCTAGCCTGCTAGCCTAGCCACCTAGCATAGTCTACTAGCACATCCTACTAGCATGTCTTATTAGCATAGCTTAGCCCACTGGCATACCATAATCTGGTCTACCTGTATAACCTATTGACCTGGCCTCTCATGCCATACTGGCCCACCTACTAGGCTGATTAAGCGACACGTCTAACATGCTAAACAATTGGCTAAGCATCGCATGCCGGTCTGACCTACTGGCCTAGCCTACTAACATAGCATACAAGTCTAGCCTACTAGGCTAACCTACTGGCCTACTAGACTAACATATTAGCATACTGGTCTAGTCAATTAATATACTCTACTAACCTAACCTACTGGCCAAGTATATACGTATAGCGGTCTGGCCTACTACTTCATAGCCTACCACCGTAGCAAATTGGCCTTACCTACTAGCATCGCCTCATGGCCTTGCCTAATACACTGGCGTCCTCACATACTAGAGTATCGGCCTAGGCTGCTATCCTGTCTGTATTCTTCGACTGTAGTGGTAGACCCATCCTACATCTGCAATCAGGCCTTCTTCGCTTTTGCCCATTGTGTCTTGTCCTTAGCATAAATCCTTAGCTTCCTCAGGCCCATTCTTGTCTTGAGTGTACCGAGTCCTGCATACATGAGGGCACCTCATAGCACGCTTAGCAGATGTATCCTTAGCACATGGCTAAACATGGACCATCTTTGCTGGGCGACCTTTACAGACAGTGTAACGTATTACACATCGTGTACAGTGTATCGTTGGAAATTATACTGTCTGGCCATCGGTGTCTAGTGACTGTGCATAGGTGTTTACCCTAGCAGGCATCTAGTTTGTCTGCATGTGGAGCTGTCCAGCTGATACAGCTGTAACACGTATACGCAGGTTGCATTGTATACAGGTAGCTTTTTACCAAGGGCATCTTTGATTTACGAGTCCATAGCTTCCACAAGGACTGAGACGCTGTGTTCCCCGTACCGCAGTGCGCAGCATTGCCAGCGGTACAGCAAAGCAGTGATTCCAGGATTTTACTTTTCCTCCATGGCTCGCCGCCACGAAGTGGATCGTCATTTTCTTTAGTTTCATGCTTTGTAGATAGATATGTGTGGGTGAACTCTGTATTGAATTCATTCATAAAAAGATTATCAATTTTGAGTTTGGTTGCAGCTATTGGGAGAATTTCGTCATGGGGTTTCTTTTCCTCGTCTATGAAGTCCACATCGTCGGCTTACTCCCTCTCTAGTGGCATACCCAGTATTGCCACTGGGGGTGGGGATATTGTGGCACTTTCCCGCACGGGTTTCAATGCAGCAACAAGGTAACAGTTGTAACGCACCGGAGATAGACCATCTCCCTGTGGGGAGCCGATTGGTGTCTCACACTCTACAGACTTCACTGACATGACACGTACTCTCAGCTTGGTGTCTGCAAGCAGTAGTTTCACTAGTCCTAGCTCATCCCCATTGCAACTGATCTAGGATCTGTGAGCGTTTAATTGTGTCGAAGGCTAGTGCCATGCCAATGCCCATTTTGTGGAAATCCCAGTGTTCGGACATAACCACCGATGCAAGACGCGTTGAGCCCTACTAGCCTAACTTAGCATAATGTGTTGCTTACCAGCCTAAACTAGTAGCCAGCTAACCTACTAGCCT
>CM067364.1:13769259-13782482 GCA_034401795.1 Chaetoderma sp. LZ-2023a
GTAGCGTTTAAAATGTTTTCTAAAAAATAATTGGGAAATCTAATGAGACTGCCAATACAATTGATCAATCAAAACACTCTTTAGGATTCTGGAGCCGATCAGTATAGGATCATTCCACCCAAGTTTCGTTGAAGTCGCGCTATTGATTAAGGTGCACCCGCATTTTATAAAGATGTATTCAAAATGCAAATGGCCACTGGAAAAATTGACAAATACAATTCTGTATACAAGTTCTGAAGCCTATCGCCATAGAGTCGTCCCAGCCAAATTAAGTCCGTCAAGTAGTTAATGAGAAGTAGCACTGACAATTTCCTGTAAAATCGAAGATTTTGACCTAAAACATTAGCCAATCAAAATTCTGGATAGAGGTTCTGGAGCCTACCATGATAGTGTCAGTCTAGCCAAATTTGGTCGAAATATTTCAAGCAACTAAGAAGAAGTGGCGTAATTTGGTAGAAATCAGTCAAACCGTAGAAGCGAGTTGGCGGATGGACGGGCGACAGCTGGACGGCGGATGGCCCCCATGGCATAATTGCACTTGGCCTTTTAGGCCATGTGAACTAATAAAGAAGTATTTGAGAAGCTCACTGGCATAGAAAAGGTTAAAGGGCCTCAGTTTACTGAGGATTACATCAGAATATCCACGATAACTGAACATGGAAAAGGCAGTTGATGCCTTTGCCCAAATGACGGCAAGAAAACGAAAGTTTTAAAATAGGTACACTGTAACTGATTCTTGGTCTGTGGACAGATTGATTGAACTATTATACGTTTGTAATTCATATTGTCGTGACCTCCAATGGGATTAATTTTCTCTTGTCAAATTCTATGAGTGACCTATGGTTGGCTTTGAAATGCATCACAATCAAAACCAGGCCCGTTCCTCTAGTCCTATATTGCAGCATGATGGCCGTGCGCCATGAGGCTCCCACAATTATATCATGCAGACTAAAAAGCTGTTGGGTGCGTCTCCCGTAGACTCTCCCTCCCTCTCACGCACGTACACGCACACATCATTGCTAACTTTCACACTTACCTCTCGAGATCGGAAATGCAAGAGGCCACCCGAGGCCATATAGATTTAATAATTTTAACAAACTTAACCTCCGCTAATCCAATTTCTGGTGTGGCTATGAACGGAGGTTTGTAAATGGGTGGGGTGGGGGTGGGGGTGGGGGTGGTGGCTTGAACTAGTGTTTTGCCGCAGGCCCTGGTCAACCTTGCTACGCTACTGTGCCAACCGTTATTGATGTGAAACACTCTCTAAAGCTACTTTAACTGGACGTTTGCATGAGTGGAGAAGCATATTATAGACATCCGACATGTACTAAAAACGTGTATGCATCAGATACACGTGCTGCTTATGCTTGCTGCTGCAACAACGACACTAGACTGGAAGTTAATATGTAACTATGAAAGAACTGATAAATTATGTTCATCTTCATTCTCAGAACAACTATGCATGATGTCGTGTATTATAGGTGTCAAACATATTGGAACTGCAGGCTTCGTTCCGTTAGATGCGGATGCTCTTAAATGATGATAATGTACGCTTATAAAACACAAATCCTGCTATTGGCACTACAGATACGTGACAGTACTGGAGAAGTGCACTATAAATGTCCAAAGGCTCTTTTTCCCACTTCCTCACGTGTACATAGTGCGCGCAGGAATTGAGACGATACAATATATCCCACTTCCTGATGAGCTTGCTGGAGTAAAGTGTAGCACAATGCGTGTAAATGCAGAAAGTGTTGTAGAGGTCATCAGCAAACAAGGCAACACACTTCTAAATACTGATCCGCTTAATTCGGCGTTTCTGTTAAACCTAACATCCCTAACATTATTGAAGTCTGTGCCAAGTTAAAACAAAATCATTAGATACTCTATTTTCCTATAGAATGGCAGGAAAACATTTGAATATAAGAATGCCCAGAGCAGAACACGTTTTTCTCCATCGAAAATGGAGGGGATAGAATGCACTGCCATCACAGTTCAATTGCTAGAACTCAAACAGTAAAGAATGCGGATGGCGTTGCTACATTGGGTATGTGGGACATTGTTGTCAATGATCTTTCTGAGAGTGTGAATTTAATATAGTTACATCTTGAAATTCCCCTCCAAATGGGCCAATGATAAGGCCCCCAGATAAATTAAATCCCATAACATCGGTTTTGAGTAGCCCTCTAAAAGAACGGATCGACTAAGATGCAGAAGACGGGGGCGTTGCATCATATTTTCAAGGTAACAATGCAGGTGAGCGGTTGCATATTTTAAAACTAGTCTGGCTTGGTGCTATACCTGTCTATGCCATAATGTATATTATACAGTAACTCCATCAAACACAAACAGTTCGTTCACTTGACGGGGTGTGCCTCTTCATGGTGGATAATTTCTGTGAACTCGGATTGTGAAGTCAGCCTATTATAAGAAACATAATTATTTACGATGCCATATGGTTGAGTGGCAGATCGGATTCCCGCATTGACTCTTAGCTACAGCACACTGATACATTGCTTATCACAATGGATGGAAGATGATATTCAAGATGACAACTGACAATAATGGCGCAGGCGAAAAACGGATACACGATGAATCGACTATGCATGCACTCACCAGAGTCGAGTGATATTTGTAGACACAGCTTAAATGTTACACAATCCTCGGCTTCAGCGACCATCTGGGACTCGCTATATCTCAGTTATCGCAATTCATGGCAGTTGATGTGCGATGGCAACTGACTATGAAGGGGCAGGCGAACAACAGATGCATTTGCAAATACAGCTTAGTGTTACACACGAGCATGCTTCAGAGGTCAGCCGGGAATCGGTATTTATCAGTAATGAGATTTGCTTACTGTGAGTCAAACGTCTGATACCTCGAATAATATGCGTTATTAGTATCGCCATTGTGATCCATTCCATAGAGTATGTTGATGCAGTGTGCGACTATATTAAATACTCTAGCCTGTGTTGCCCATTAGCCACACGGCGTACACACGCAGTAGATGCGTAACTATGCCACATGTGCGACACGATACAGCCAGTGCATATGTTCACAATTCACGAAACCATAATTGTAGATATGTATACATGCACGGTCTTACTGTTTTATGCCTACGTAACGTAGTTATTGCGATTGTCATAGCAGGCAGTGTGCCTATTCAAGTTGTTCCCACATATGGCAAACGCATGTATTATCATGAATAAGATATACACCAGGAACAAAATCAAATGCAAATGAACATGTAATTCGATACGACATAACATCTTCTGACAATTTGCTGCTGGAACATAATACATATATATATATATCTTCATCACATTAGAGAGTAGCCGGTGATATGGTTTCTACTTAGCCATCACCGATTGATGCAGACACATTGTGATAACAATTTTTATCTGGGTGCGATCTACTTGCTTAGCTTTTCATCAATTGCTACTATCTGTATACGTTGTAATACATGTGTTTGCTGTATAACAAGGATCACATGCAACGTAGTTTCTTGCTCAAGTAAGTTATGGTTGAATACTGCTGGTGCAATACGGCATGCTAATGCAATACATGTACATCCTAATTTGAGCACCAGTGAGCATGTCGCCGTCATGCATAGTGGCAAGCAACCACTATTCGTAAGATTGCATATAATTGGAGATTGAGGAAAAGCTGCCCATGAACATATATATGCCTGTTATGCAAGTATTCGTGACATTATCATATTTAGCATTGACAGGGGATAGAAACCCCAACTGACGAAAGGGACTAGCATCACAGTCGACACTCACTTCCAGTAGTGGAAGCATTTGTTTGCTATCGTGCCGGGCGCTGTCGCTAGTTATAGGTTCGATTCCCTGCCAATATTATGCTGAACATTACCCGTATTGCATTGCCGTTCATCTCGTTTCAGAGGAGATCGAATTTAATTTACAAAAAAACTGTAACTGCAAGACATTATGCAAACATATATGCTTTATTGCAATTACTGTTGTAGGACCTGACCTGTCAATTTTTAGTCTGGCTAAATATTGCCTGTGTATAGGCCATGTTGTTATGTGTATCACTGTTATATGCAACTCAGGTGTATGTTATGCTGGGATGGTTCTATGCGCGATAATAGAGCCAGTCATTATAGTGGAAATTTCTAAAAAATAATTGTATTTTCTTAGTCTGCAAATGCCCGTTCAATTAACCAATATCTAGAGTTTCTTAAAGGGATAATGCGATTTCAAATTAGTATGATATAGATTATCTAATGCGCTGTGAGGTGAATCATCAGTAGTCTATCCATGATCTAAAATGCAATGCTTGGGGTTAGACTAGCATCCCTTTTTGGCTTGGTCAATGATGTCGTTCGCCAACACTGTATGCCACCCTGAACGCCAGTTCCCTCACAATGCCGCACTCGCCCACATACCAATACCTTGAAATCTACCATAATCTATCAAATCCATTCCCTGCTAGATATCATCAGAATACGAACAATGGGCACATGTTCAGGTATTGTTATACGTACATTACTCCCATTATAGCTTGAATGGAAGTATCCGTATTATTTGCTCTGGCAAGTTAATGTCCATTACTTTATTAGGAATATAAATACCAGCGCCCTTGGACTTTATTAGCATAATGGACAGGCCATGTAATCTAATACAGACCGTTGTTAATGTTTTATTTTTCCCTAGGTCAGGCCAATATAATGTTTTGTTCTAGGAAGCTTCCCACACAAAACCCACGATCGGAGATGGACCGACAAATAAATATAACGCACAACTTCAAGCTCAGAAGTTTTAAGCTATTACAGTATTAATACATTCATCATGTTAATTGGCAAGATTGATAACGAATCCAAAACATTTGCTCAGCGAGCGTCGATGTGTGGGACAAGAGACGATGATTTTGAAAGTGTACCACTGGAATGACCTACTCGTTAACGAGCCAGCATTTCCAGTGGTAATTTTTCAAAAGTAGCCTTCTCTTGGCCAGCAAAAAGCAATTTCTCATGACCAATGCAAAGCCATTTTGTGCCACTTGAACATTACAGCGATAACAAATCTACAGAGAACACATATTTACAAAAAGAGTTAGCCAGTAACAGTACCATGTCAACTTATTTCCAAAATGTCCAACAGTCTACCTGTATGGATTCCTGGATCGATTGCTCCCAACACGGCAAAGCATGGGCGGAGCTTAGATAGAGATGGGCGGGGTATACCTAACCCTGCATTCCTCAATTGTTAGCGCATCCTTTTCCGAAATCAATGCAACCGTGACATCGCGTGTAATAGTGTTATTATAACCCAATTCTGTTTCTACCCAGCAGATGCAACCTGATATTTCAAAATTGCACTATCCCATGCATGTAACTCTACGACGACTCATGTGCCCTAATGAATGCTACTGGCTTCATTTATGATTGACCTCTTATATGTGTGTGCAATTTGTTTATATTCATGGCTGGATTAGAGATATATGAGGTAACTTACTATCTGCGATAATCCGAACTTAATGCGCAAATCACGAGGCCAGTTGTGAGGGTCGTCAAAAGTGGCGCCATCTGCATTGCTCAATTTCTTGGCCGACTTCAAAATTTAGGGGTTTGTTTAACCGCAGTCCATTTGCCGACGCAGAGAAAACGATTTTTCGAAATTTATTATTGGAATGACCGACTCTGTTACAGAGCTAGTCATTATAGTGGCACAGTTCTTCTAAACATGTTCTCTTTGTATGCGAATGGATCCTTCCCAATACGACTGCCGGGATGATATATTGACCCCTCCTGGTCATTTCAATTTCTAACCTGATACAATAAATGTTAAAGGAGGAATCCAGTTTATCCATCAATCATACGACGCCTAGGATGACGCCATCATCAATTACGCCATGAATGGTGGACCTAAGTTCGTCAAGAATGCCTAATTGACGACGGACTAAGAGCTGTCGGATGAATTACATGTCTGTATTACTTGATAAACATAAATCAGCATGGTGTTAACTGTTTTGAAACTAGTTTGCCATAGGCAAATTAGTTTCAAAATAATCAACAGTCTACCTGTATAATGTTCTGGAAATTAGTAGTCGGGAAGTTCGGCGATCGATCGATTTCAACACGGGTGAAGTGGGGGTGGAGCTTAGCTAAAGATTGGTGATACACAGCTAAAACTGAATTCCTCCATTGCAGCTTTCATGTAGATTTTCATCGTTTGTATATAAATGCGATGTCGTGTGACGCTACAACATACATTATCCTCGAGGTTATTACACATGTTACCTCTAGTTTAATAAACCTATGTAATTAACCCCTCTCGTGCCAAGGCCAAGGCCAAGACATTTATAGGCCTATTAATTAACCAATTGACGGTCAAGATTTGCAAATAAGAAGAACCCGTTGCTCATCGAATGCAATCCGTGTGCAGGCCAAGAGAAGCACAATAGTAAATGCTTTCCAATGGAATTTACACAAAACAGTGTTTCAGTTGTTCTGTACATGAATGCTGTTTGGACATTATATGGTCAAGAAAATTCAAATCTGTGCATAATTAATATCCATTTGGTAACCGAGCCAGTCATTCCAGTGGACACGTTAACAATAGTCTTCTCTTGGTCCGCAAATGCACACTCCTAAATACCACTGAAGTGTTACCATTAAATGGGTAAGCTGACACAAGATGGGTTAACTAACGGAGATGTGTTCATTGAGTCCCATGCAACTGCAACTGAGCAGCACTTTGAAGACCTATTCAGGTACCTATTAAGAACAGTCATTGTTTTGTGTTAATAATCTAAGGAATCGGGGAATCTAGTTTTTGCTCAGCTGCAACCTATAGCTCATCCACACTTGGCCCGTGTGGGGATCGGTCGATAACTGTACTCTTTGAATCTCAATTTTGCAAACGCTATACAGGTAATCTGCTGAATATGTTATATTATATATTGACCTAATTTGACTGGTGCCGTGTCATGTTCATGAATTAGTAATGGCATACAATTCGTACAACACCACTTAGTTCGCCATCAATTACGCGTCCGTGACGAACATATATACGTCATTCATTATGTCATTGTACGCCATCCATGACGTCATGTAGTTGATTATGACGTTATACGATTGATGGATGAACTGAAAAATCCATAATCATAGGTAGTGATCTCTGATGACCAATGCTGCAGAGATTGAAACAAACAGCAATACGTTAGTGAAATAGACAAGGACACCGCGGAGTGTCTACATTAGCAATGGAGATAGCCGTATAACTATGAACAGTGCCACTATTCCGGTGACCCTTAATGGTTGTACGCTAATAATATGAACAGATCGGCACAATGTCGTTTTGAGTAAAATGTGGTAGCGCGCCAGTGGCAGGTCTCCATGGAGATGTATGACAATTCTATCGAACTGCCACATATTCGAATTAGAACAAAAGCCCGAGTTGAGAATTTGTGTTCAATTTTTTGTTTTTGCTCATGCCAGCCAGGATCGACAGCAACATAAATGCATTAGTAGAACATTACTAGTAAAGTTCTTGGAAGCATCATAGCAAACGATGCCGAGATCAAAATGGCTGCTTCCAGGCAAAATTCAGAAAATGTCTTCATGATTCTGTGAATACTTACGATTGGAACGTAGTTCATCCATCAAGTATATGACATCATAATTAACTACGTGATGCGTGTGATGATTCCATCACCAATGACGTCATGAATGGCGTAATTAAGTTCGTTACTAACGCATACTTGCTCTAACTAAGCGGTGTTATAAGAGATGTATATCTGTACTATTTAATACACATTCACAGGCTTAACTGTAAGGTTTTCTGGAAATTGATAGCCAGACAGTTCAGGGATTGATCGATCGATCACAGCAAGGCAACGCTTTGGGGAAGCTTAGCTAGAGATTTTCCGGGAATAGCTAATGCTGGGTCCGTCCAATGGGGTGATTCATTTCTAAAATGTAACATGCATAGGTATACAAACCCCAATACATTATCATGGCATTTGCTAGTATGTTTACCCAATGTCCACGGCACGAGTATCACGTCGTCTTTGATGTCGTCTACTGTGAGAGGTGAGTACCCACATTTCTAATACAAGCAGGCCTGCTAGAGATAATACATGTATATGTGATGGACTGATCCATGTTTAGCTATACCCCACCCAGTGCTAGCTAGGATCCGCCCACATTTTGCACATGTTCCAATCGATGTATACACTTGAATCCTGAATTCCCATTATCCTAATGTCTATGGCAGCAACAGCGTCGGTGCAAATTAGTTTCAAGATATTCTACGCAATGGGATTTTATTTTATTGCAAACATG
This sequence comes from Chaetoderma sp. LZ-2023a, assembly GCA_034401795.1. NCBI lineage: Eukaryota > Metazoa > Mollusca > Caudofoveata > Chaetodermatida > Chaetodermatidae > Chaetoderma > Chaetoderma sp. LZ-2023a. Next base: position 13,777,574 of record CM067364.1, read on the forward strand.
TCAAAATAGACAATTTGTGAATTTGACGCATTTTCGACATTTATGGCGGAGCTTTAACACATCATCATAATTGTAACCTCAACCTATTTGTGATGTGATTGACTATGATGCCATATATTTGAGTCGCGGCTCAGATTCAGTAATGGAAATTTATATTTTATCCATCAGTCATATGAGGTCATAAACTACTATATGACGTGTAGGATGACGTCATAAGAAAGTACGTCATAAATGGCGTAGATAAGTCACGAACGACTAATTGATGACGGACTTGGATGAATTATGTCTTTAATATTTAATAAGACATTATCTTGAATATGTTGAAACTAATTTTAGCTGGGCTCTATTGCTGCTTCGATCAATCGATCCCAATATGGGCGAAGTGTGGGTGGAGCTTAGCTAGAGATGGGTGGGGCACAGCTAAAACTGGATTCCTGAATAAGAATAAGAGAAGTGGTTGATAGACCACGTGTTGTAAAAAGCCGCATTTCCCTTGCACTAAACGGCATATTATGAGGCCTTCTACATTAAATTGCGGTCACTACTAGCGAGGTGGATCTTTTCACAAGAAGGAATCAACCAAGTGATGCAGACGAGCATGAAGGTACACGTGGCAAACACATATTGCATTGTTTGCATGTATCAAGTGGGTGGGTGGGGATGTGGTGAAGCAGTCGATGCTATTTATTGTGAAGCCTTATATTTATCTAGTAGAATGACATTGTCTCTTCTACCTACATTCCTCTAGTGGTTCTGGATTTTTGCACTGTCATTGCTGTCTTTATCCAAGGTTTACTCAAATTCTGTAAGTGTTGTCGATACAACATGTATGGTATCACGAATATGAGTGAATTGATTTAAATTAGATGACGATGTCAGACAGAATACGGCACGAGACTAAAGCAAGAAGACGTCGTCTACTCCCAGACTACATCTGCTGGTGTAGTCTTAACATCTGAGCAGTTTACTCGGTGAGAATTTCTTTGATGACATTGTGCCGAATATATTAATACACTGTAAGCACACTGGATACAGATGAAAGCCAATGCTACATTCAATTAGCGACGTGAGGAGATATAGCCTTTAACCCTTTCATGACGAAATCGACCAACCCCTATCTCTGTGGTGGTCGTGAGGAATGCCCATGTGCAGGCCAAGAGAAGATTATTTTTGAAAGTTTTACCTGTGTAGTTTTTTGGAAATTGATAGTCAGAGTGTTCATAGATCGATCGATCCCAACACGAGCGATGTGTGGGTGGAGCTTAGATAGAAATGGGCGGTGCATAGCTTCCGAAGAATATTTTCTGTAAATCTTTTTGTTCTCTGTAGCTGTGTTAACCGTGCACGTGTCATGCCGATCAAAATGGCTTTGCAAGGGTCATGAAGGTAGCAACAGAACCCATTCAAATTAGTTTCAAAATATTCAACAGCATGTTTATTAAATAGCAAAGAAATACAAAGATATACAATTCATGCAGTGTGTCGGACTATTTGAGATTTGATGACGGTCTATATGGAACCCTGTGCGATGTAATGATTGTGGCGGCATCGCACTGGGCTGATTATGACGTCATACGAGATGACGGACGGATACACTGGAAAGGTGAATTACAAGATGCAAAGAATTTTGAAAAAATCCATAAGTGGACAAATTAAGTTAGTAGTGTTTGGCTATGTAATTGTGTACAGCAACGTTTGACATTTGTTTTATAGTAGCCTAGACAAGTTTAGTGTATAGAAAGCCATTACTGGGCGATCTGGCATATGCGCAAGAAAATATACGACGAGCTTTAGTGAATTCTAAATAAAATATTCCTCAATGAGTATGATACATTTGCTTTGAAATGGCAAATAGATTACGATGTCGTTAATAACATAGGATATGAGTTGAAAATCCTACGCCAACATTTGCCATGTTTTACACTTATGGAGTATTGACATGCATGACCATATCGCTTCACTACTGATAGTTATGATCAATGCGCGAGAAAATAAACATAGCGATAAGTAGCATGCCGTGATTACAGACTTAGACTTATTTTTGTAATTGTCGATTACATTTTCCAGTGCTCCATGGAAATATATAGATATCATTACATGCTTTAGTCACATACGTCCACGAGGATGTTGCCCCGTTTTCTATATCAGTTTCAATATTTGCCCGGGTGCGAAAGACACGGTCACATTATTTTCAAAATATGCAACTGGTTAGATGTGTAGTTACCTGAAAAATGGGATTCTGGGATTTCAGGAGTCAAAGTATATTAATCGATACCAGCATGGGCAAAGCGTGGGCGGGATGAACTCGAGATGGGCGGCGCATAGCTAAACGTAGATGTATACTCTGACGCAAGCCCTCATACTATGCATTTAAAATCAATTTGACACAGGGGCGTGAGGAACCCGTTATTTAAACAGCCCACACACAGAGACAGCCCGCGAGAAATCGGATAACGTCGTCTCCTTGGTAGTAGTTGCCGTTCTGGGCAGTCATGCCTGGAGTGCGCATTACATTCAAAGCAAGTGCACGGATGTTTCTGAAAATAAATGGGCAACGGATCATGAAGACACGAAACGTGAAGAAATGAGCTGACCGTATGCGTTTACTAATCACTTATGCACGCGAACATATGTCTTCACAATATTGATTTCAACCCAATTCATCTTTCCAGTGTATCCATCCATCATCTGACCTCGTATGGCGTCATAATCAGCCAAGCGCGTATACGATGACGTCACAAGCATTACGTCACGAAGGGTTCCATATAGACCGTCACCAAATCTTAAATACCCCAACACGTTGCATGAATTGTATGTCTTTGTAATTCTTTGCAATTTAATAAGCATGCTGTTGAATATTTTGAAACTACTTTGACTGGGTGCTGTTGCTGCTTTAGGCAGCAACAGCACCCAGTCAAATTACTTTCAAAATAGTCAACCGCTTACATGTGTAGTTGTTTTGTAAATTGATAGTCAGGGTGTTCAGAGATTGATCGATCCCAATACGAGTGAGACGTGGGTGGAGCTTAGATAGAGATGGGCGTGGCATAGCTAAAACCGGGCAGGTCCACTACTTGCGTTGTGATTAACAACTCGGAGGCATAGAGGTCAAAGCTCATTAAGGAAAAAAGGTCCAAATGGTATTGTGATGCTGGCTGCAATGAGATTATGGTGCCCATTAATCTTGGGAACCGCTGTGGACCTTGACGGTGTGCTACCCAATTCCGGTAAGTCACGATCTGCAATGCTGATGCACACTACAGATCAATTATATCAAGGTTAACTAAGATGAAGACTGGTACTGTCGGTGATGTCCTCGGTAACGCTAGTTCGGCTCTTGGCATATTTTGCGAGTTTAAGCACAGGCGCAGTACAGCGTATTGATACACTAATGATCCCAACTCGTAACAAGTGATACACGATGATATCGTTCATAACAGATCACGGATGAATCGGAAATGCGTGTGCCTACTCCAGATACAGCTATAATGAATGTTACACAGCATTCTGATTCAGCGGCCAGACACGAAGCAGTATGTCTCTGTGCTGAGATGTGAACACCAGATATCTTTGTGTCAAATGGCTGCCATCTTAAATAATATGTGGGGCTTAATTGCTACAGTGATGAATTTCATTGCCATAAAAAGGCAGGCAGGGCAGCCATTTAACGCACCACGCGTCGTATCTTATCATGTTAAGAGACCCCCATGTCTTGCCACACAGCGTTTCAGCCAATCACAACCTCGTGCATATCATGAGGTAGCAGACTCTTCCCAAAGGAAAACCTGTGTTATGGGATATTGATGCAGCATGTGTGCACGTTTATATATAACTCCCTCCCTCTTTCTCTCTCGCTCTCTCTCTCTCTCTCTCTCTCTCGCTCGCTCGCTCGCTCTCTCTCTCTCTCTCTCTCTCTCTCTCTCTCGCTCGCTCTCTCTCTCTCTCTCTCTCTCTGTCTCTCTCTCTCTCTCCCTCTCTCTCTCTCTCTCTCTCTCTCTCTCTCTCTATCTCTCTCTCTCTCTCTCTCTCTCTCTCTCTGGCTCTCTCTGTCTCTCTCCCTCTCTCTCTCTCTCTCTCTCTCTGTCTCTCTCTCTCTCTCTCTCTCTCTCTCTCTCTCTCTCTCTCTCTATCTCTCTCCCTCTCGCCCTCTCTCTCTCTCTCTCTCTCTCTCTCGCTCTCCCTCTCTCTCCACCCCCTCTATCTCACTGTATCTCTCTAGCTCTCCCCCATCTCCCTCTCTCTCTCTCCCAACCTTTCTCTCTCCCTCCCTCCCTCCCTCCCTCCCTCTCTCTCTCTCCCTCTGTCTCTGACTCTCTCTCTCTCTCTCTCTCTCTCTCTCTCTCTCTCTCTCTCTCTATCTCTCTCCACCCCCGCTATCTCACTTTATCTCTCTAGCTCTCGCCCCCCCACCTCACCTCTCTCTCCAACCCCTACCTTTCTGTCTCTCTCCCTCCCTCCCTCCCCCCCTCTCTCTCTCTCTCTCTCTCTCTCTCTCTCTCTCTCTCTCTCTCTATATATATATATATATATATATATATATATATATATATATATATATATATATATATATATATATATATATATATATATATATATATCCCCCACCTCACCTCTCTCTCCCACCCTACCTTTCTCTCTTCCTCCCTCCCTCCCTCTGTCCGTCCCTCCCTCCTTCCCTCTCTCTCTCTCTCTATCTTTCGCTCTCTCTGTCTCTCTCGCTCTCTCTCTCTCTCCCTCTCTTTCTCTCTCTCTCTCTCTCTCTCTCTCTCTCTCTCTCTCTCTCTCTCTCTCTAGCTCTCTCCCTCTCGCTCTCTCTCTCTCTCTCTCTCTCTCTCTCTCTCCACCCCCTCTATCTCACTGTATATCGCTAGCTCTCCCCCATCTCTCTGTCTCAACATCGTCGTGTCGT
>CM067364.1:13782982-14109500 GCA_034401795.1 Chaetoderma sp. LZ-2023a
ACGACACGACGATGTTTGCAATGCCAATTAGGTCATGAATGGCGTAGATAAGTTCGTCAAGAAGGATTAATTATGAAGAAGTATGTACCTTGACAGGAATTCGTCTGATGTATTGAATATGGCATTTATATAACGGCAGGACACTTTCCAACAAAACAATTCAATGCAGGTGTATTTGTCCAGGAGAGTCTGTTCGTGCTTACTAAAAGAGGAGAAATGCATTGGAAATTTAAGTGTGAATACGTGATCATGCGTAACACATTGCGTGAATAAATTGGACAATGATAAATATGATTAAAGTCTAATTTAATTTAATTTTCAAAAAATCAATTTCACAAGAATGAATCAGCCAAATGATGCAGTGGAGCATGAATGCGCACGTGGCAAACACATATTGTACTGTGTACATATATCAGGTGGGTTGGGTGGGGTGGGATGAGGCGAAACAGTCGATGCTATTTATTGTGAAGGCTTATAGGTATCTAGTAGAATGTCATTGTCTCTTTCACTTACATTCCTCTAGTGGTTATGGATGTTTGCACTAATAATGCTTTCTATATTAAAGTGTTGCGCAAATTCCTTAAGTGTTGTCGATACAGCATGTACGCTATCACGAATATGGGTGATTTAAAACAAATTAAATGACGATTTCAGACAAATACGACACGAGACAAATGCAAGAAAACGTCGTCTACTCACAGAATACACGCGCTGGTGTAGTCTTAATATAGAAGCAGTTTAATCGGTGAGTATTTCTTTGATACCCTTACGCAGAATTTATTAATACTTTATAAGCGCACAGATGAAAGTCAATGCTACTTTCAGTTAGCGATGCGTAGAGATATGGCTTTTAACCCTTTCATGACGAACTCGACCAAACCCAGCCTCTGTAGTGGGCTTGAGGAATGCCCATGTGCAGGCCAAGAGGAGACTTTTTTTTTTAATGTTACCACTGGAAAGCCAGTCATCCCAGTGGTAAATCTTTAAAAAATAGTCTTCTCTTGGCCTGCAAATGTGCATTCAATAATTGCATAGCTAATTTTTTAAACACATTTAGCCAGTAAAGCGTTAATTGAAACATAGCTTGAAGGGTATCAAGCGGAGGTGAAACCTGTTTTTTAAATATCCGCAATGGATGGATTTAAGCTGTCACTTACGTATTTAGCGTCATACTAAATTACGTCACACCCATAATGACATCAAAATGCAAAGTGACCTATCCACCATAACTATGAACATTGCGTTAAGTGTACACAGTGTATGTCTTTGATGGGTTTACTATTTAATAACTATTTTTTTATATTTGGACACTAATTTGCAGGGGGCTGTTAAGTGATACATTCTAAATAATTTAATATAGAAAATTGCTACTCTCGTTGTCGTTGATTTCAAATAGGCCGACACTATGATCAACCCCAACAGGAATGGAGGATTCACGTTTATCCATTAATCATATGACGCCATAACCAACTACGTAACGTGTAGGATGATACCATAACCAATTACGGCATGAATCACGTAGCTATGTTGGTCACGAACGCTTAATTGCTGACGGACATAGCGTTTTCGAGCTTCATGGCAAAGCTATAATACGTCATTATGCTTGTGAGACCAGACTACATGTGATGCAGACGTCTATCATTGAGCCATCCTTTGATAAAATCGCATCAGATATTAGCGGCACCAAACCAAGAACAAAGTTAAGGCAGTGCAACACGTGTATTCGCACAGGGCCCCCACATTCTGGAAGAGGTATAACAGGCACTTTGAGAACTAGGAAGTACCCGCTGGAGCTAAGGGTTATATGCGAGATAGGGTGGGATGGAGATGGGTGTATGGTATAGTGGCGAAAGAAAGAAGGATTCGTTGTGGCAGCAGGGTGTTTTCAAATTACAGCACACGATGAACATAGACCATTATGCTCGTGATGTGCTGTATTAAATTTGAGTCTGATCGAATCAGTTAATTTAACCCCGCCGTTAGACGCAATCGTTAATTTGGGCATGGCGTGCTGCATCCTTGTTCTTTTTGTTATAGTACATAACACATTTAACTCTGGTTCTCCTGGAGGGATCTTCTCCAACGTTTGGTGAGCGCTTGATCATGGGGTCCCGAGGAGGTGTGCCAACTTTGGCGTGTACAAATAAATCGCTATAACAACAGCATTCAACAACATTGTTTTCAAAATATAAATTTTTTAATAGCTCCAATTCTACTGGAACTCTCTTCTCCAACATCGGGTGAATAGTTTGTATGCTGCCCCGAACACGAGAGATACTTGTGAGGTCAGTAGCTCTAACTCTACCAGAGCGATCTTCTCGAAATTGGGGCGGGTGTTTGTCCATGGGGATCCAGAAGGCGTGCACCAAACAAGTAACAGTAACAACTTTCAGCAAAATTGTTTCCAGGAGATACATTTTTTCCATCACTCTAATTCTGCTAGAGTGATCTTCTCCAAACTTGGAAGAATGTTTTGGTGTGCTGTCCCCAACATATGAGGCAAGTGTGCGGGCAGTAGCTGCATATGTAATGCAACAGCAACAGCTGTATTCACCAAAGTAACATTATTTCTAAAATATACACATTTTACTTCATGGTTGATCAATTGAAAAATAAATCAATGATCCAGGTATTGTACAAACTTGTTCCCGTTGTCTATAGTAAATAGAGCTCCAGTTGCACAGGCCCGCGCACACGCAAACAGATTGATGTGAATGCAATAACCCTCCCCATTTAGCATCATTGAGAGAGGGTAATTGAGAAATCCAATTTGAACTATGCCCCCCCATATCTCTAACTAAGCTCCATCCACGCTTTGCCCGTGTTGGGAGCAATCGAACCCTAAATTTGGTCAGGAAAAATAAAATGTATCTCTATTGAATGACCATTTGCCGGCCAAGAGGATACTGTTTTTGGAAGGTTACCACTGGAATTGCTGGTTCAGTTGTCGTCCCTTGGCCTGCTAACGAATATTCCTCAAGACCACTCCAAATATTTTGGCCGGCTTCGTCGTGAAAGGGTTCAAATTTAGCAGTATTACACTACAGGTATTCACCAGTGTGTATGATCTGTATGCGGGAAACATTATTGGGAATGCGACATCTGCTAGATTCAATATGTAATAACTCATTGCGTTATTTGCCATGAAACTACATTGTTAATCTCAGTAGCCCTGACGATTATTCTTTCCCTGGCACCATACTACATAACATGTTAATCTGATATATCTGTGTCAGTCATATAGATCAAGGTCCCTAGGATAAAAGCAATAGCTGACACGTTATTCCTCGCATCTGCAGTGTTACCGAATAATGCACAGCATGTCGGAGTTGTCTCACAAATCATCAATTATCATCCCACCCGATGAGAGGTACTTACCTCCATCACTTTTAAGTATGTTGTCGAGAACCCCTTGTCGGCGCTTTGAACTCTATTATAATGCTCCTCGTCTAGTTATGCCCACATCCATTTCTAACTAAGGTTCATCACCATTTTACGCGTATTGGAATCGAGTTAAAGAAATTGAAAACTAAATTCCCAGAATCGAAATTTCAAGGTGACTAAACAGGTAAACTGTTGAATATTTAGAAAATAATATACGGCAGTTCCGCATTGGAATTACTTTCAAAATATGCTGTAGTGCTTTTGTGTATACAATTTAGTATATAATATAACAATGTAACAATAGAATAATAGTGCAATACGCGATGACTAACCTTAAAGGCCATGACGTCGTGGATCGCCCGTCCTTTTCAGTGGCCAGCATGAATCAGTCTGCCTTTCAGGCCTCTAAGGACGCTCCCAGCCTAGTAGCCGTCACCACTCGGTTGTTTCCGGCAGTGCTTGCTAATACTCGGAAATGAGTACAGCGTGGTGGTGCAGCGGCACCACACTCCTCCCCGTTATGTTAATTTTGCGAGAATGAAAGCACTATTTTCTTAAACCGTCGGAGGCCACTTAAAAAACCCTGGAGGTTGCGAGTTTACGGATGGTAGGGTAAAGGAAATGAATGAACAGTTAAACTGTCCTCATATGGCAAACACCACTAGAGTCAAAAAGTAGTTTAGAATACTTAGAGTTTAGTTTAGAATGCGCACCATCCCCCAAGAGCCAGTGTGCCCACGCTTCAGGCGGTAGATGCACGAATTTGACACATGAAGGCAGCACTTAATAGTAATCAGTGACACTTAGCTTGGAAAGAAGCGACCAAGACTTGAACTCAGAAATTGTCAATTTCCATGTACTTACATAATACGTAAATATATATATATATATATATATATATATATATATATATATATATTGGTCTTGGACATACACGCGACACAATGTATAAAGGATGAACTATGTAAGACAGCAGTTTCAGATGTCTCATGGAGATAATGTTTCCATCTTTGAAAGCATTGATTTATTTATTCTACAGCTTTGAAAACACATGTTATGCTTGTGCGATTTCGTCAGGGGAGATAATAAGAACGCTGCTTTGAAAGCTATGGACAAAGAGCCAGAAACCCTTGAGGAAGCATTGCATGTGGTGAAAGCGGCAATATGCAACAAGCAGCTCATTATGGGGACCAAGAGACCAGAATTAAGGAAGGTCCATTTCTCTGCGGTCAGCGGTAATACTGATCTTGTGCATGAGTGCCCAGATACAGCAGCACAGGTTCGGACAGTACAGCCCCCAAGTAGGATTGACACACTTGAAACAGAAGTCAGCAATATTAAAGGGGAGTTGTCACATATAAATGGTTCCGTCAAATAGATACTGTCTCTGCTGACAATCGGCTCACGCTCACCAATGTGAACTGCGCCCACCAGTTCACCTAGAAATCGGATCCCATGCGACGCAGTCCTGCGGTCAACAAAGACCGGCTCCTAAGGCCGGTGGAACTCAATTGTTCTGGAGGGGCCATGCGACCATTGCCGCTAACATTAAATTGAACGGTGCCAGCCCACGAATTGGTGTCACCGGTATGCCTGTCCATAGCAATTTTGAAACCATGGACTTACAAGTATTTGTGATAAGTCTAAAAATAATAACTAAGGAAATATAACCAATACAGACAGTAAGGTTCGCTAGATAGCAATGAGCATTTGAATATTACATAACATAAAGACAGCTTATGAACCTCTACACGTGGAGACACCGGAGGTACCGCACAGACCCTAGAGTTCACAGAGGTAGCCCCGTAAAGGAGGATCCCGCATACGAGATCACTACTTAACTTTATATAAGTTAGAATACATCTACGCTGAAAACAGATGAGGGGACAGATGAGGGGACGAAACTCGTAGCGTGGCGAAAGGCATGGTGTCTCACGCGTGTATTACTTCTAGATGTTATAACAAATTGTGGTGAGAAGTAGTAACCTCGTGTAGGCCGCCGTCACTGGATATCTTTGCGAGAGGTGTGTGTCTTGCGCGGGCCTCCCATACAGAAAAATGCCCTCACTGCCGACACCGAGGAAAAGTGTTGGCCAAAAGGGGGCCACTCTTTTATTCAACCAATGCGCTGTGAAATTGTCACAATTGGATCTTTATAACTGACCTATCGTTACGGCGGGGATAGAGAGACGAATATCCACAACAACTGTCCTTCCCGAGAGGGCAGATTCCAACATCTTGCCCAGCCATTTTAATGAGTTGGGTGGAGATGTCCGTCACCAAGTCCTATGGAGCTAATTATTGGCCTGTCGTTAGGTTTAAGCTCAAGTTTCCCAATATGCACTGCGGTGCGGGAACAATATTCCAAAGACATATAATATCCTAAGATACAGGGGGAGTGTATGTGACACTGTACCTTGGTCAACACCACTCGGAAACCTCCGATAGTTTCCCAGAATCGGACCAGCCCACGGTGCGGGTAGGGATATCCAGGCAATTAAGAAGTCAAAAGCCTTAGTGGAACATGAAAAGAGACAATAACTTAAAGTATATAGTAGGTATGTTGGCTAATTTAACACGACCTTGCCGGGGTGGGGGGGGGGGGGGCTATATTACCACAACGACCGGAAAAGAGGCGTACACAATGTGTCTCCTAATGAAGAAATTGTCTCTAATCAAATTAAACCTATACTATCGAGATAAATAGTCTGGTTTAGTCGGTAGCAAGTCGGGCTAAACAGAGTTATAGCACGGACAGCGAGCTCAGCGTAAAAGTGCATGTGGCGGGGGAAAGTTATGCACATATAAATGTTGCTGTATAATATCTCCTACCGCACTGCAGTCCTAGGTTTTCTACAAATAAGCAAAACATATCAACAAGATGGCCGCTGGCCATTTACCTAAATAATCAAGTACAACACGGTAACAGTATATGATTAGATTAACACAGTGGTAATATTGGTTGATAGACCTAATACAGTGCGGTTAGTTAAAGCACCTTACAGTAAACAAGGCTAATTATAAACAGTAATATAAAGAAATTATAAGCTGCGGTCCGAGGACCGGTATGGTAGTTATTAGTCATCGCTACCGTTTTACGGTAATAAATTATAATAATTAAAGATGTAATTAAAGATATCATGGATAGTTACTTTGAATACCCAGTAGCCATTCTTATATAACGGGCTACTATGTTACTGAAATTGAGACGTCGCTATACTTGTGACGTGCGTTGACACGTTGTCTGAAAGCTGGATACGTCTCCGCATGTAGATTTCCCGCAGAACAGGGTTCCTATATGCTGGTCCAGAACGGAAGAAGTACACACTCAGGACAGTGAAACACAGTTTAAGTAATGTCTACTGAATAGCTAGTAAGTTCTACACAATACTGGGGTAGTAATGCAAGTTCCCGTCCGATGATGGTAAGTAAAGTAACCTAAGATAACCCATTAACAGGAAGGGTTGTTAATATAATTGTAATTATGCCTGTACATAGTAAAGCTTAACGGCGCGGGTTGCGCCAAATAGCTCTAGTGGCGCACCGGGCAAAGTTTACTTGGTGGCAGTAGACACATAAATCAGGACGGACACAACATGCAGTGCGGTAGTTGAAGATCCACGCAGATGAAAACGGCAGAGACAGAGGTGATGCTTTGTACCTCTCCTGGTTGGTCCGGGTAGCATGTCATGCTGTAAGCAGCTCCCGACTGTTCAGACCCCGGCCGACGATGCTCTCGATCTTATGAAATCATCCCCTTTTATACTCATGGTAACGTCGTAACTGGCTGCCTCAACCAATCAGAATTTGCTGAACCAGCCATTCAGCGCGCTGTAATCCTGTGACGTGTACACACGTATCTAAATATCGTGATTGATGTAGATGTGAAGATGACGTAGTGAGTCACGTGTTACACAAATCACTGATTATTTGGCTATATATATACGCGATTACGACGTCATGGAACTATTTTGAGCATAATTAGAAGGGGTAAAACGGCAATAACTCAGCCATATCTGAACCGATGTTAAAACGGTTTTTAGATTTTAAAAAGCCCGTCGAAAACACCAAATTTCACGGAAAGAAACAATTATAAAGAATTAATACGTGCCTACTCGGCACACTAAAAGCGCTACTCGCCCTCGGACGTGCCACCCGTCTCCGTCAATACAGCGGCTAGCGCGCGCATGCTCGCTACGCGTTTTGGCGAACTTAGTCGTTGTAATGCTCGTATAGGCTTATACATGCTTATTGCTCTACCCAATGGGGGGGGGGGGGGAGGGGGGCGCTTATAGGAACGAATCCAGGACGGGCGGCCCGTACCCAGCTTGACTGGTACGGCCGGTACCCGACTGGTCGATCCGAGCTACACCACCCCCTCCTAGTTTGACATCCGTGGCAAACGAGCACGCATCGAGGATCACCGTACAGGGGCATGCTAGGTGGGCATTATAGACTTCCCGGGTAGGAGCGTGACCTGAGAGGAGTAGTGACACAATAGATGCGTCTTATGAGAGACAGACCACATAGGCGTGCCGCAGAGGACAAGGGAGGCATACTTTTAGTTTTGATTTTTGACCTGGAATTATTTTTTTCCAGGTCTTTTCTTTTTTAGTTTTGTGTTCATTTCTTTGTACGTGCTTTTATTATTATTTTAAAACAAGGATCGCTAAACAATAGCTCGCATGGGTGCTCTCTTTGGGTGCCGATAATTATTTACTCCACATAGAACACCCAAGCTCCAACGTACCAACATTTTAAGTATATAATAAAAGTATAATATAATATAATATATATATATAATGTGTCCACGTAAGACACCCTTATTGGGTATTTAACGAATTACTTGCATATCCCCGGCAAGAAAAGGGATACGCAACGTGTATTAATTAAATGTGTAAATTTCGGCCCGTTATATTGGGTCCGCACGGGCGGCTCTCGCTAACCCCATAACCGTGTGTGGGGGAGCGTGGTGACGTCAGCGGCAATAGCCTGGACTCACCCCTCGCCACTCCTCGATCACGCTGTGGTAGTCACGTATTTGAGCGGCTCTTTTGTTTAACGCGCTTGCTCCAATTTTATTGGAAATATAAGTGAAAGTCACGAGTCTCGTGAAAACACGTGGCTGATTGGAAACATAGATATCATCTATTCTCAATGGCCGAACAATGCTGCTGACGTATACTGGTTGTAGATGCGGGAAATGGACAAATATGTTCTACTATGGGTCTTTCTGAAATAGCGTCCTTATATAGCGCGAGTTCTTATGCATGCGACTTTAGTGTCTGCAAATAGGTAGTTCTCAGCCTGTGTCGATTATGGGCTAGAACGTAGGTAAGATAATTTTTGAAATTCTCTTTGTAATTATACTGTCAGATTTGTTATGCCGCTTTACCGGCCCGTGCATTAAATATATATGACACGGTAGAGCAGTTGTGTTCTTAATCAAAAATAGAACAGTAAAACTGTATGTAATTTGATGTGTGGCTTAAACAGATCTATTCTTGAGCAAATCCAAGTTACTGATTCTGCAAAGATAGCTGTGTTTTCCGAGCGGGTGGGGTGTCAAGCATCCTCCTCTATGGGCAGGACTAGCCTCATCCCTACCTAGACCAGACATATTAATATAATTACACTAATGCTAGGAAATATGGGTGCACACAGTTTTTACAATTACAGTGCCGTCGTATGGAGATTGTGAATACAGTCAACCTGAGTGTCTGTGTTTCTGACATGTTGGTGATCTTGATTGATAATCATGGCTAGTAATCTGTGGATGATTCTTGCACTGTGGTGAGATTGTGACATTTTTACTGCAGCAGGGTGTGGAAGGGGTGCTGCGGTGCGGTGTCAACTTTATCGAACCTGCTGGTATTTTGCTCTGTGATGGCCGAGCCAGTGGGCGGGACAGAGTAACATTAGAGCGTAGATGACCTGAAGGATGCTGTCGTAACTTTGATCAATCCATTATCGAATTCGATTTTTCGGTAGCAAAATCCTACTCATGACTGACAACATTGCGGGCATCTTGCTCTCTTAATAATATTGACTGTTATTACATGTGAATGAGGTGTAGTAACGTTAGCTGGTTCTGTACGTCGTTTCCGGGAGGGATGTGGATTGATAGACGTGTCCCCCATTGCGCATACTGTAGATGGCTGCGGTGCATTCCTTCTACCCGCACTATCAGTTCTGTCATAACCGGATAAGAAGGTGTGTGCGCGAGGAATGTTGGCTGGTGTTGATGATGATACGGTATTGTTGTAGGGAGATCCGGGCTGCTGTATGATGCTAATGCTATGCACAGTGGGCGTATTCCAGTTGTCCACGCTGGTGAATGCCGAGCCTGCCGTTAATGCGAGGAGTCCGGGTTGCGGGAGAGAATATTTCTCCCGCGTCTTGTGCGGAGGGATGTGTTGCAGGAATTTTTATGTCTCTAAAGGTGTTTAATTAAAACCGTTAGGTGCTGCTAAGCGGTGTTGTTGCCGGTGATGACTGTCTCCGTTATGCTGAGTATAACCGAGTAGGGGTTGTGATGTGCACGCAATGATGAATTGACGTATCCAGTCCTGAAGACAAGTGTGTTCTGTATGTAACTGGCGTTCTGTCTGCGGTGTGATGTCCTGACTGCATACAGGTGGGGGTGGGTGGGGGATTGGTGGACCTATGGAAAGGGTGGTACTTGGAGAGGGGGATGGTGTCTTATCGTAATTTTTAGGCACCTGGAAAATTCGAGCCGAGAGTCTGCTGAACAGGCTGCTTCCATGCCCACCTCCTGGAGTATTGTTGGTCAGTGCGGTGCGGGATGCCACCTCCTCTGTAACAGCAGTCTCTATCATATCTGAAGAGTGATGGTCAACAGACGACGAGTGGAGTGTAAGTGGACTGGGCTGGTGATGTCCGAAATTGGTGCATAGATGAGGGACGTCAGTTGGATCTGGGGCGGTGGTGCGACTATGGGTATGGGTGTTGCTTGGTTGGATAGTGGTCCTGCGATTTTGGGGTGTGGTCGGGTACTCCAGGTTGTATAGTTATGCTGTCCTAGACATGCCAAGGCCTCATCTGCCCTCTTCACTTCCACGCTATTCATTACATGTTCCACCCCACAGGAAGCATAGAATTCCCAAAGAATCACTTTTCATGATCTCTGCTCACGGGAGGCATGGCTCGCAATACGAACGCTTACCATGGCTGAATGCACATTGAGTCATCTTGATCACACAGCTGACCTGCCATGATCAAGACGACCGGCCGGCGACCCAGTCAATAGTGATCACCATCTGAGCTCACACTCAGGGGAAACAGACGGTCTGATCCGTATCTATCTGCCAACAGTATACGAACTGTGACCGTTTCCCCCGGCCTTGCATGCAGGACTATGATGTCCTGGGTGTGGATCGTAATCCACATACCACGCATGTCCACTTACCGAGACAGGGTGAACCAACAATCTTGGTAGCCCAAACATACACCGGCTAGACGGTACCACAGTAGGGTGTTAATTCATCCTTCGTTAGACGTGGAGGCCTTACGTTTCTCCTCTGCACCATTTCCCCGATTTTACGTGTTCCCAGGCTCTCGCGATCACACTGCCGTCTATTACCACCACCCTTCGAGGAGCCTATCCCTCTCTGGTAGTTGTGCGTAACGGTGTTGGCCAACAGCGTGTTTTTCGCATGCGATACATTTGGTAACCCATGCCTTCACACTATGGGGAATCCCGATCCAGTGAAATCTCTGTTCGATTCGTGGCACCATTCCTTCCACGGCTAGATGCTAGGCGTTATCATGCAGTTATTGTAAGATGTTATTTCGATAATTTTCCGGGATCACTAGATGGTTATTGATATAAAGAACGTTGTTGTTGATATGCCATTCTTCGAACCACTGGTAGTAATATTTGCCTGCCCGAGATAGCGGTGTTACATATTCCCTGGGATGCCATACCCCCTCCTGGATCCATGTGTATGTGCGTATGCTGCTTGTTCGTGTGCGACTTTCTCCACAGGCCACTCTGCGCACTGCAGTTCGGGGAACTCCGGAGATTGCTGTGTAGATTGTGCCACGGTTGCAGTCTCTTCGTCTTCATCTCCTTGCCCGATTCTGCTGAGGGCATCGGCATTACCATGCAATTTGCCCTCTCACTACCTGGCCCACCAGATTTTTAAGGTTTCTGAGCCGGCGTCGTGAGGCATGGTCTGCACGGAGAGTAAATGGGCGACCATACACAAAGTGTTTATACTACTTAACGAAATGTACCACCACAAGTAGTTCTCACCTCGTGGTTGTGTATCTTTTTTCTGTTTTGTTTAATGTACGCAAACCATAACCCAATACCTGCTTTGTTCCATCCTCCATGACCTGAGATAGAACAGCGCCAATAGTGTAAGCTGATGTGTCAGTGTCCAAGATGAAATCGAGGTTTGAATTAGGATGAGCAAGAATCGGAGCGGTCGTCAAGAGTTCCTTCAACACCCTGAAGGAATCTTCACACTCACTCGTCCACTCGAATGGTCGGTCTTTTTCAGTGATCGTATAAAGGGGTGAAACTATCTCACTGAAATGATGGATAGTACTGGCAAAGGCCGAGAAAACTCCGAGTTTCTGTAACCGAAGAGGGGGCCACTCTGCTACTGCCTTTCTTTTTGACGCTTGAGTAGCCACTCCATCACCGGATATGGCGTGACCTAGGAACTCGACGCTCTGTCTGAAGAGATGACATTTCTTTGGTTTGAGCTTTAAATTGGCCGTGCAGAAGTGTGATAGCACGGTGTCCAAATTTGTTAGTGTTTGCTCAAATGTGGGGCCAAAGATGATTACGTTGTCGATGTAACACAGACAGATTTCCCATTGCAGAGTAGTTAATACCTGCTGAATGAGATGCTCGAAAGTTCCAGGAGCATTGCACAAGCCATAGGGCATCTTGCGAAAAAGACCATCCCTACATACGAATGCGGTCTTCCCATGTCAGCTTCGTCCATGGCCACTTGCCAATAGCCACTAGCTAAATCAAGGGTACAAAGCCACTTGGTTCTGGACAAGGACTCCAGGGCCTGATCTAACCTTGGTAGAGGATATGCATATTTAATGCTTAGATGATTAAGGCAGCGGTAGTTGATACACAACCGCAAGGATCCATCTTTCTTTCCCACTAGCACTATGGGGCTGGCCCATGAGGATGCTGATGGTTCAATAATACTGGTCCGCAACATGTCATTTACTTGTTGGTGAGCCTCCGCTTCCCTATGAAAAGGGAGACGTCGTACCGGTTGTCGCACTGGGTGATTATTTCCCATGTCGATGGAGTGTGGCACAAGATGAGTTTCTCCGAGATCCATGTCTCCTGATGAAAAACTATTGCGATACTTATAAAGTAATGTCCGTACATGTCGTGTGTGAGATGGCTGTAAATCTACTCTGGCACATACGTACAAATGATGTAGATGTTCCGGTAAATCGTCAGTAATGTTAGTGGGTGGGGTGTTGGGTGTGGGTGTTTCCAAAGAAATCACATCCACCAAGTGGCCACAACGGACTCCTGGTTCAAGAGTTATAGGGCCCGCTGTGCCATTGATCACCCTGAAAGGAATGTGTTCTTTATTGGTGGTGTCCATGATCATACTGGGACTTGCGCATTGTGAAGCGATCATGTAGTCGGGTTGTGTTCCAGCATGGCGATGTGTGTGTTGTCTCCTAACTGTGGTGCGATGTCCCATAAAATGTGTTCTTGTCCTGGCTCAACTGTGGCTGTACTTGGAAGTATTAGAGCACACATGTCGTATAATGACGACTCCGGTCCAAGAGGTATTTGTTGGCCGTGTATGTCAAGTTCTTGTTGTTTGCAGTGTAGTATGGCCTCGGTGGCACTGAGAAAGTCAGAGCCAAGAAGGGCATTATTTTGAATAGAGGCGATGACAACTCGCTGTATGAATTGTATCTCCTCTATTTGTATGATAAGATTAACTACTCCAGCCACGGACACATCGGTTCCCATAGCTGTCTGTAAGAAGATGTTTGTAGGCCTAAGGGGTGGCTTCCTATGAGGCGGGATGCTCCCATACAAGTGCTTGTTGAAAATGCAGTCCCCAGTGCTAATGGTGGCAATGGAGGAAATACCACTAAACAGACAGGCACACTTGTAGATAACGTGTCGGTGCACCTGTGGAAGTGTTTCCAATGATGCCGTCTGTGAACATTTGCACCATTTGACCTTCCCAGTGGGGTTCACTGTCCCCGCCATGCCAGACGGACACCCAGTTCCCCACACAGGATGCAGCCTAGGCTAGGTACCTCTCCGTATATGCCTGAGATAAAGACCTGTCCAAGTTATGAGAACATTCCGTGACAGAGTCAAGGTGCACACTGATGATTCCCGAGCCGAGCGGACAGAGTATTGGCCACCAACTAAGGGTAATTCTGGCAAGGGCGTAGCCCCGCATAGACCGTACTATGGAGGTGATGCCTACCAGACGTCTCCTTTAGCTAGATCGCCCGTTGACGTCGGTTTAGCTACGAGGCCCCGCTCAGAGCGTACAAGAGGTCATCCACCGCATGGATACCTGGGTCTCAGAGTGCCCACCTATCCGGCAAGTGATAGGTTACACGTCTCACGCACATATGCTCCTGTTTTCCAAAGAATCACGTTTCATGACCTCTGATCACAGGAGGCATGACTTGAAATACGAACGCTTGCCATGGTCTTACTGTACATTGAGCCATCTTGATCAATCATAACCAGAATGGGTTGATGTACTGACATGATCAAGGTGACCGGCCGGCGACCCAGTCGATAGCGATCACCATCTGAACTCATGCTCAGGGGCAACCGACGGGCTGATCCATATCTATCTGCCAACAGTATACACACTTTGACCGTTTGCCCCGACCTTGCCTGCAGGGCATCTCCAACAAACTGACACTTCCAAAAGTTTGCTGAGACTTGCGCCCTGGGTGTGGACTGTCATCCACGCACCACGCATTGTCCACTTACAATTACCAAGTTCAGCAGTCCGAACAATGCGCTGACTAGATGGTACCACAGTAGGATGTTAATGTATCCTTCATCAGACACCGAGGCCTTCAGTAGCTCCTCTGCACTATACCACACTCTTAACGTGTCCCAGGACCCTTGCGAGTCCACTGCCACCTGTTACCACCACCCTTCGAGGAGCCTATCCATCTTGGTAGTGGATGCAGAGCGGAATCATTCTATATGTAGACGGCTTGTTTTTGGATGGCTTCCCTTAATGTTGCTGATGGCTGAGTGAGGAAAGGGCCAGTCCATGGTTGCCGCTGCTGTGAGTGCGTTGGTGAAGACGGAGTTGGTGGTAACAGTGGTGATGGAGTTGTTGCTGGTTCTGTATGTGCGGTGTTCGTATGGACATCGGTGCGGATGGGATCTTCACAATCACAGATTAGCGCCACGTGTGCGAGCCATTTCTTACAGCGCATCATTATATGTTTGGTAGATGCACAGAAGAATCAGTTACGTCAAGGAATTCGGTCATATCGGCGGCAGCATCGTCATTTACGAATCCATGATGCGGAGTGGGTAGTTTCTCCCATACCGCTGCTGTCTGTAGATGCGGGAGATGATGCGATGCGGGGAAGTGTATTGGATCCCGCAAAGGGACACCAAGAGTCCAGTGTCTTGGTGGCGGGATGTGGTGCTTGCAGAAATGTTGTCAATTTGTCCGCTAGAGGGTGGTGGCGGTGCTGCTGATGTGGGAGGCATCGTAGGCACTGACTTATATGAAGCCGGGCATATGGGTGTGCGTGAGAATGCTGATGTATGTTGATGATGGTTGGCCACCGGACGTTGTTGTACGGAGGCCGTAGTTGAGCCGGGTTGTAAGAACGGGCACCGAGGTGAATCTTCAATCGGTGCCCTTAGGAGTTTGATGGCTGATCAGGCTGTAGTGTTCTGCGGTCAGCGGTCGGTGTGATAGACGGAGGTCAGTTAGGGGACCGCTCCCTCCAGTGGCCCGCTGACTGCATCCGAAACATATGTTCGATGGCTGTGCGGTGTTGGTTGTGCTTGCAGTCCTAATGTGTGTGGTGGCTAGGTTGGTGCTGAGTGTCGTAACAAGATTGGTGAGCGCAGAGATTTGCTTATTTATCTCATCTATTCCTTCATGCATGTTTGAACGATTATTGTTATTGTGCTGGTTGTCTCTAGGCGTGTGATTCTGATTGGAGTGTTGTGTTTGTTGTGCTGCTTCTTGTGTGCATGCACCTGTAGCTGATGTCGTGCTGGGTGTGGTGTGGTTGTCAGCTGATGCGGCGAGGTTGGTACCATCCAATTTATTGATGGGGTGCAGTTGACGACGCCTGGCGTTTTCCCGTTCCAAGAAGCTTTCGATTCTTACCGCGGTAACTGTTAATTTTGATAAGCTACCATGGTCAGCGAGAAATACTTTCTCCTTGATAACGGGTTCACTGCTTACCGCGCCAATGAACGTGTCAAATGCAGATGGTTAATGCCTTCAATGTTGGTGCTCGGGTAAGCACGGGTGACAAGTTTCCGGATGCGGCTTGCTAACTCTGGTTAGGTCTCTCCCATGCAGTCTGACGACTGGTCTCCCCTAGGGCGGTGTCGTCGAACCATTCCGACAACGCTCTTTCCAGTTGTGTGTATGTAAGTGTGTAGTCGGTCCCGAGCTCTGTGAGAACTTGGAGTGCTCTTCCCGAAAGCTTCACGACAAGATATTCCCCCATTTGTCGATCATTCCATCCGTTTGTCCAACTAATAATTTCAAACTGAACTTTGTGGTTGGCCCAGTCATTTCCCCCGCTAAATTTAGGGGGAAGAATGACTCGGCCAGGTCTACATGAAGAACCATGTGATGCAAAGCCGGGCGATGAAGGTAGTTGGGAAACTGAGGAGAATGCTGATGCCGGTCGACGTATAGGTGGTGTTGTTGGTGTGCGTGTTTCCCATTGGCGTTGCTGATGATGATGAGGGTGTCTATCTCGAGAATGGTGATGATTTATATGCGTGCACGAGTTTGCTGACATCCACCCTGATGGGGATCAATCGACCAGTGTTGGTCTATGAGCAGGAGGTGGTGTGTTGTGTTGATGATGCGGGCGTTCTTCGGGTTGTTGAAGCCATTCCTCATATGGTGGTGCTGCTGTAGGCTGATGTGTGTGGTGTGTGGCGTGACTAATGTAACGATAAAACGGAGGTGCTGATTCCTCTGTTTGATGTCGTGACGTTCCCTGAAAATAAGGTGGTATATTTATCGGGGAAGCCATGTGATATTGTACATTATGATTGTCACCCTGCCACATATCACCTACTGATGATATGCGTGAGCGGTAACTGTGTGAAGGATAATAGCTTTGCCCATATGCGGGTCTTGGTCGAGATCGTCCATGATCCGGCGCTGATCCAGAATTCAGTTCCCGCTTGTGAGCCATCACGGAATGTCCCCTCACTGATAGGCAAGAAGTGTTGTAGATGCGATGCTGGGGATTCCGCACAGCTGGAATTGCTTACATAGTTGGTGAGCACGCGAGCGTTGTATCCATCGTATGACGCAACCTCTTAATCTCTGGGTCATGTGATCGAGCACCACAATGGGCGCAACTTGTAGCTCGCGGGGTTGCGTCGGACCATTGCTGTGTCGTTGCGGCTCATGTGCACGACGAACGAGATGGCTGGTTGGCTCCTTGTCTCGGGGTATCGGATCCCATGAAACGCAGTCCTGCAGTCAAGAAAGACCAGCTCCTAAGGCCGGTGGAGCTCAATTGTTCTGGTGGGGTCGTGCAGCCATTGCCGCTTACATTAAATTGAATGGTGTCGGCCCAGGAATTGGTGTCACCGGTATTCCTGTCCATAGCAATTTTGAAACCATGGACTTAAGTCTAAAAATAATAACTAAGAACATATAACCTATACACACAGTACAGTTCGCTAGATAACAATGAGCATTTGAATAGTACATAACGTAGAGACAGCTTATGAACCTCTACACGTGGAGGCACTGGAGGTGCCACACAGACCCGTACATCCGCAGTGGTACTCCCGCAAAGGAGGCTCCCATATACGAGATCACTAATTAACTTTATATAAGTTATGATACCTCTATGCTGAAAAAGATTAGGAGACGAAACTCCTAGCATGGCGAAAGGCATGGTACCTCACGCGGTCATTACTTCTAGATGCTATACAAATTGTGGTGAGGAGTTGTAACCTTGCATAGGACGCCGCCACTGGATATCTTTCCAAGAGGTGTGTGCCTCACGCGGGCCTCCATTACAGGAAGATGTCCCCACTGCCGACGACGAGGAAAAGTGTTGGCCAACATGACCCACTCTTGTATTCAACCAATGTGCTGTGAAAGTGTCACAAGCAGATCTTTATAACTGGCCTATCATTACGGTGGGGATAGAGAGACGGACATCCGCCGCAAATGTCCTTCCAGAGAGGGCGTGCCAAATTCCAACATCTTGCCCAGCCATTTTAATAAGTTGGGTGGAGATGAGCATCTCGTCCGTCACCAAGTCCTATTGAGCTAAGTATTAACCTGTCGTTAGGCTTAAGCTCAAGTTGCCCAATATGCACTGCAGTACGGGGACAATATTCCAAAGAAATATAATACAATAATTATAATGTTTTCGCAGTGCTTCCTTATTTGACAAGGGTAACTAGCTACTAAGTATCCTAAGATACAGGGGGAGTGTATGTGGCACCGTACTATGGTCATCACCGCTGGGAAACCTCCAATTGTTTACAAGAGTCAGATGAGCCCAGGGTGCGAGTAGAGATATCCAGGAAATTAAGAAGCCAAATGGCTTAGGGGAACATGAAAAGAGACAAAGAGTGGTTGATGATCCACTTTTCGGCGTGGCTGGCAGATCCGGTGAGTTATTTACCAAGGAACATCGCCGCTCTACGTCACGTAGAATTACATAGTTGGGCCGCAAGAACCACAGCAATAATATAGTTCCTATACAGTTAGTAATTAAATCAGGAACAGTATATGTGTTCTAATATTGCCCCGGGATGGCCATCCAGGAGCTTACAAAATGTTGGTGTGGTGGGTCGAGAACTGCTTCAGCACGAGCGGAGATGCAAACGACAACGACAGAGGTGATTCGTTATACCTGTCTTGGTTGGTCCGGGTAGCCTGTCATGCTGTAAGCCGCTCCCGACTGTTCGGCTCCGGCCGACGATGCTCTCGATCTTCTGAAATCATCCCCTTTTATACTCATGGTGACGTCGTAACTAGCTGCTCCAGCCAATCAGCATTTGCTGAACCAGCGAATCAGTGCGCTGTAATCCTGTGACGTGTACACAAGTATCTAAATATCGTGATAGATATAGATGTGAAGATGACGTAGTGAGTGACGTGTTACACAAACCACCGAGTATTTATCTATATATATATATATATATATATATATATATATATATATATATATATATATATATATATATATATATATATATATATATATATATATATATATATTATCGACGTTTTCCCCTTCTAAGTATGCTCAAAATAGTCCATAACATCGTAATCGCGTGTATATATATACACACGCGATTACGACGTTATGGACTATTTTGAGCATAATTAGAAGGGGAAAACGTCGATAATTCTAAACCGTCGAAAACTGGTCTTGATCGTTAACAGATTCCAGGGAAACAAACAAGTATAAATAATTAAGACTAAAAGCGCTACTCGCTCTCGGACGTGCCACAAGTATTCTGTCAATATAGCTACTATCACGCGCATGCGCTTTGCGCGTTTTGACGACGTTTTCACAACGAAATCCCTCTCGTATAGGCGTATATACGCGTATTGCTCTACCCATGGCGGGGGGGGGGGGGCGCTTATAGGAACGAATCCAGAACGGGCGGCCCGTAGCCTGCTTGGCTGGTATGTCCGGTACCCTACCGATCGATACGTGCTACACAAGCCCAAGGTGGGGGCATGTTTCAACTGCCACCAAGATGGTCACTTTCGTCGTGATTGCCCACAACGTAGTCGGTCTCCTTCACGCTCGCCACCACGCACCAAATCGGCGAACTCTAATGAGCAGGGAGGTCGCATTTATGAAGTGCGCATGTATGACCAGCAGCAGCACCCCATGAATTTAATCATCCCTATTCAGATTAATGGGCCACCAGTAGATGCTGTCGTTGATACAGCTGCTCAGGTTACAGTGGTGAGTCATGGTTTTGTTGATAAATTGTCCCGGTCTCTTCCTATCGGAGAGACTATTACTCTCCCGGGTGCGGGGCGGGACAGTGCTCGGGTAGGAGTAGGGCTTGCATACAAGTAGGAAGTAAGACACGTTAATGGATTGTTTTGGTCGCTGATATCACAGATCCAAGCATCCTGGGTCTGGATTTCTTAAGATACCACGAAGCCGTCATTGATCTCCCTATTCTACCTATTCTAGCTGTTGGGATAATGTATGAAGTGGTTCAGGCTTCCACCATGAACTCCTGTGGGGGAGAGATTCGGATAGCCCGTGTTACACTGAATAACAGAACTGTGGTGGGTCCGATTGAAACAGTGCACACTATTGGTCGATTAGATCCTGGTCATAGCTATGATGGTTATTAAATTGTAATTTCCGAAAAGACTTACACCTCGTTCACTATAGTGACGGACTTATCGATTTTCGTGACGGAGCCACACCATTTTTCTCACGGCGGCATCTAACTAGTGACATACTTGGTTA
This sequence comes from Chaetoderma sp. LZ-2023a, assembly GCA_034401795.1. Classification (NCBI taxonomy): domain Eukaryota; kingdom Metazoa; phylum Mollusca; class Caudofoveata; order Chaetodermatida; family Chaetodermatidae; genus Chaetoderma; species Chaetoderma sp. LZ-2023a. The sequence continues at coordinate 13,803,071 of CM067364.1, forward strand.
GGACGTAGGATACTTGAATGACAGATCGGATCTATCCATTCTAATCCCGCCTGGTTGGTGATATGTATTTAATTCTATCTTAATTGTGTTGTCGATGACTGTTGTCAACGCTATGGGCAGGGTGACGAATACACGACTGGACCAAATAAATATGTGTTCATATATATTTGAACGTTCCAGTTTATCCATACATCACATGACGTCATAATCAATTACGCGTCGTGTAACCTGACGCTATTGTCATTGACGTCATGAATGATGCAGTTAAGTTCAACACGATCATTTAATTGATAACTGACTAAGCGGTGTTGTATGGAGTGTATGTCTTTATTATTTAATACACCATGTGTTGACTATTTTCATACCAATTTGACTGGGCGCTGTTGCTGCTATAGTTTCAAAATATTCAACAGCTTAACCGCATACTATTTTGGAATTTTCAGAGTCAGGGAGTTCAGGGATCGATCGATCCCATCACTGGTTAATTGTTGATTGAGCTTAGCTAGAGATGGGCTAGGCATAGTTAAAACTGGATTCATCGATTCTGCCCGTGTAGGCATAATTAGCCTCCGCAGCTTCACTCATGGACCCACCCACCCACTCCCACCCGCCAACCCCGACCTCCACCACCCCAACGTACGGGCCTGTGCATTATAGCTACACCAAACCTACAGCTATCATGTCCATGCCAGCATAGCTAGCAATACCCAAAATTACACTACCCAACTCTTACCCTACCCACATGACAAACATGTCAAACTGCACAGCAATTCCTCTACCAAAAGCTAGCATGATAACGCTAAACCCACAATTAACCCTACCCTACCCCATAGATACCCTACTGCCACATAGCACCTATTCTGTATAGCTACCTCTACGACATAGCTAAGCATATAGCAACCCATTATACATGGATATCCGTATCTAACCTACCTATAGCTAGCTGGCTAGTTAGCTGGGCAATCACGTTAACCTAGAAGGGTAGATCAATATGCCAGTCTAGTAGAGTATGCTAGTGGCCAGAGAAGTAGCTTAGTAGGCTAGTAGAGTATGCCAGTAGGATAGGTCAGTAGGTTAGTTGGTTAGACTAGGCATACCCGTACGCTAGCAGCAGAGGCAGCAGACTAGGTTAGTCTAGGAGGTTAAGCGAGTAAGCTAGTATGTGGGACAATCATGCCATTGGGTTAGCCTAGCACACTGTGTTCGTTGGATAGTCTAATACGCCAACCGGGTTGGATGTTATTAGGCTAGGCAGCTAGACCAGTATGCAAGGGCACTAGGTTAGTCCGTTCAGACGTTTGGTCAGTAAGTTAGACCAGTAGGCTAGTATGATCGGGTAGTATGCTAAGCCAGTTCAGATGGATCTCTAGTTTACTCGGTTAATACAATAGGCTAGCAGACGAGCAGGCTAGGGCAAGGATACGGAAGTAACCTAGGTTAGATGTTCACTATGGTAGGCTAGGCTAGTCTAAGGTAGTAGTGGTTGTATTGGTATGGCTTGTGGTGGTGCATATGTATGGTGTGGTCTTGAGGGGTGAGTGGTGTATGGGGCTATGCGTATATTGCTATGAGTAGATGTGCGTTTGGGTTGTTATATGCACATGCGATTGTCTAGCTATCGATGTATGGGTTAAGGTAGCTTTGTTGTAATATGATGTCTGTGGCTATTGGCGTATGGGTAAGAGAAATGGGTGTATGAATAGGGGTAGCGATGGGTATATGATATCTATGAGGGTGTGGGTGTGGTAGCGATGTGTGTATAATTGGTTGGTATGCGCGTGTATGTGTGGTTACAGGAAGACGTATCGTATTATAGGGTGCGTGTATTGCTAGGGTAGTAATTGGTGTATGTGTAGGGGGTAGCTATTAGGTGTAGAAATAGGTGTGCATTGCTTTGGATAGGTATGGTGGCGGTAGCTATCCCTATATTGTTGCGGTAGTTATGAGTGCTGGGTAGGGTGGGGGTTGCATTTCAAAACATGTGAGCATATATGCACACATATAGTCATACTGGCACATAGTGGCATAGGCCACAGATATCAGTCTTGCCCCTCTCCACGTATCATCACGCACTAAAAGCCGTAGTTTAGGATGGTAGCGTGTGCTTGTCATCACCGAAATGTACGACTTTATCCATGAACTCGCATCTGTATTGTTCCGTTTTAGCATCATCTGTACATTTTCATTACGCAATTATTGCTGATTTGCCATTATATTGTCAGAATCGAGTGAAAAGTCGATATGCCAACATTGAAAGCAGTGATAACGTAAGGAAGCTAACATTCTAAGTCTGTCATGTGATTGGTAGAGTATTACTCATGTACAGTGAATTGGCAATCAGTATCGAATACATGCTGACCACCACGGTGTGAATTGTGGCTCATATACCCACCATCAACAGGAGTAGCATTACTCACGTGTGCTCTATTCCCCAGAATCGACGACGTGCGAATTATGCCTTTCATCGGACATGACCATTTCAGAATGCGCACACGTAAAATCTGATTAGATAAGTTAAGATTTGAATTTCGACGTCGAGTTTTGAAATTCGAAATCTAGTTTTGAATTTCGAAGTCACGCTATGAATTATGAATTTTCGAATTTCGACGAGCCTTCTGAGATTTCGTAGATATACGTTTATGCACGAGAAATGCGATAATACATGCGTGCGTGCGTGCGTGCGTGCGTGCGTGCGTGCGTGCGTGCGTGCGTGCGTGCGTGCGTGCGTGCGTGCGTGCGTGCGTGCGTGCGTGCGTGCGTGTGCAAGGGCCCACCTCCTACCTGAGTGGGCATACGGTTATACGTAAACATACACGGATTATGTATGTGATTACATGTGGAAACTGGTATGATAAATTAAAGGAAGGGAAAACGGAAAAAACAAATGATGTTTACTGATAATTTCATACAATATTAAATAATCTACCACAGGCAAAACTGGAAATGAATCAGGAGTGTGTGAGACAACGCATCTACTAAATCAAATGGAATGGCTCTCTAGTAGAAACATGGCCTAAGTAGGTAATAATCTGCAGATCTAGAGATTGAAATACAACAGTCCTAACAGAATGTAGTGATACTAGTAATAACGATACCACTAATATTGTATACATATTCCCATATTACTGAATGTGATCCGGGGTGGGGGTTGGGGTGGCTGCAAATAATACATTGAAATTGAATTGAACATTTAAAAAAAAATGGTCCTTAACCAATTAAAATTTCGATAAACACCCAGGTACGGAAAAGAAACACAGTTTCCCAGCAGTAGTAGTAGTAGTAGTAGTAGTAGTAGTAGTAGTAGTAGTAGTAGTAGTAGTAGTAGTGGTAGTAGTAGTAGTAGTAGTAGTAGTAGTAGTAGTAGTAGTAGTAGTAGTAGTAGTAGTGGTAGTAGTGATTTAAAGGCATCTGAAAATCCTTTCAAAATCCAAGTTGGCTGCTGTAATAATTAGCCAATACAATTCCTGTATACAATTTCGGAAGCATATGATCATAGGCTCAATCCACCCAGGTGTTATTGAAATATGTCCATTGTTTAAGTAGCGGTTTAAAGGATTTCTAAAGGAAATTGGGAAATCTAAAGTGATTGCCGACACAATTGACCAATCAAAACACTCATTAGCATTCTGTAAGCCGATGAGTATAGGATCATTCCACCCAAGTTGCGGTGAAATCGGGCTATTGATTAAGGAACACTGGTATTTTAAGGTTTTCCTGAAAATGCAAATGGCCGCCAGAAAAACTGACAATCAAAATTCGGTACGCAAGTGCTGAAGCCTATCCCCATAGAGTCGTTCGAGCTAAATTAAGCCTGTCAAGTAGTTAATGAGAAGTAACAATTTCCTGTAAAATCGAAGATTTTGGCCCGAAAAATTAACTAATCAAAAATCTGAATAGCAGTTCCCGAGCCTACCCTGATAGTTTCAGTTTAGCCAAATTTGGTCGAAATATATCAAGCAACTAAGGAGAAGTGGCGTAATTTGGTAGAAATTTGACAGTTGGATGGCGGACGGCTGAAATGGTATACGCTCACTTAACCTTTCAGGCCATGTGAGCTAATAAAGAACCATTTGAGAAGCACAATGCCACAGGAAAGGTTAAAGGGACTCAGTTTACTAAGCATTACATCAGAATGTCCATGTCAACCGAACATGGAAAAGGCAGTTGATGCCTTTGCCCAAATAAAGGCAAGAAAACGGACGTTTTAAATTAAGTACACTGTAACTGATGTTTGGTCTGTGAACAGCTTGATTGAATTATTATACGGTTGTAATTCATATTGTCTTGACCACGAATGGGATTAATTTTCTCTTCTCAAATTCTATGATTCACATTTGATTGGCTTTGAAATGCATCAAAATCAAAACCAGGCCCGCTCCTCTAATACTATTTTGCAGCTGCATGATACCCATGCGGCACACGGCTCTCACAATTATATCATGCAGACTCATACGCTGTTGGGTGTGTCTCCATTAGACTCTCCATACCTTTCACGCACGCACGGGCACACAGCATTGCTAAATTCTGCATTTACCTCTGGGGATCGGAAATGCAAAGCAGGCCTTCCGAGGACATATAGATTTACTAATTGTGACACGCATACACTCCGCTAATCTAATTTCTGGTTTGACTTTGACTTGAAATAAATTTTCCCGGGGCCCCTGGTCAACCTTGCTACGCCACTATGTCAACCGTTATTGATGCGAAACACTCTCCAAAGCTACTTTAATTGGATGTGTGCATGAGTGGAAACACATAATATAGACATCCGACATGTACTAAAAATGTGTATGCATCAGATGTATGTGTTGCATATGCTTGCTGCTGCAACAACGACACTAGGCTGGAAGTTAATATGGAACTATGAACGAACTGACAACGTATGTTCACCTTCATGCTCAGAACAACTATGAGCGATGCCGTATATTATAGGTATCAAACATGTTGGAACTGCAGACTTCGTTCCTTTAGATGTGGATGTTCTTACATGATGATAATGTAAGGTTATAAAGCACAAATGCTGCTATTGGTACTACATTTAAGTGGCAGTACCGGGGAAATACAATATAAATGTCCACATGCGCGGTGGCCTTGCTCAAGTGTACATAGTGCGTGCGGGAATTGAGACGATACAATATATCCGACGTTCTGATTCAGTTGTTGGAGTACAGTTTAGCACAATTAGTGTAAATGCAGAAAGTGTTGTCGAGGTCATCAACAAACAAGGCACCACACTTCTAAATACTGATCCGCTTAATTCGGCGTTTCTGTTAAACCTAACAATCCTAACATTATTGAAGGATGTGTCAAGTCAAAACGAAAATCATTAGAGACTCTATTTTGCTATAGAATGGCAGGAAAACAGTTGAGTATAAGGATTCCGCGAGCAGAACACCTTTTTCTACTTGGAAAATGGTTGGGATCGAATGCACTACTATTAAAGTCCAATTGCTATAACTCAAACAGTAAAGAATACGTATGGCTTTGTTACTTGTTGTTGCGAAGGGTATGTGGGATAGTGTTGCCAATGATCGTTCTGAGATTGTGAATTGAATATAGTCACATCTTAAAATTCATATCCTAATGGACTAATGATAAGGCACACAGATACATCATATCCCATAACATTGATTTTGAGTATCCCTCTAAAAGTTCGGATAGACTAGGATGCAGAAGACGGTTGTGTTGCTTCCCTACATAGTATTCCGTAACTGCGCATAGTTAACCTAGTAACCAAACCCCGAGGCATTTCAATTGCTATGCATTTTGCGAACAGATGTATTCTTGCAATGGATGCATATTATGATGGGATTGGGCTTATTGTTGGTCAGTATACCATAGGCGCTCTCAAAGAATGCACATATGGTACGCAAACTGGTAGGACTTCCCGAATCAAATGACAATGCTGAAATTAAGAATAATACGTCCTTTCTTTCACATATCACAACTACGGCAGAAATCACTAGTTTCCTAGTGCAAAAAAGCCACCATAGGTAGGTGTTACCAATGAAAGTAGCAGAATGTGATAGGCGTGTATCAACCAGTATGGCAAACATGGCAGTTGGCGTAAGTGATAGCTGAAGCATTCATTGGATGGTATGTTTTCAAGAAAACACTGTGAACATGATTTACAATAAAGGGCAAACAGGGTCATCAATTGACTTCTGATTTTGGAACATTAATTGCACCTACATCTGGAACTTAATATATGGCTCTAGTTTGGAAGTCATCGCAAATCGTTAGTCCAGAATTTCCATCCTGTAGACACTAGTAGTCCGTGGATGGCCAACCCTAACCGGTCTACTATAAGACGGCTTTTAAGAATAGCTCATGACGGCAGCTTAAGAACCATGTGCCATGTACAGATAGGCGTTGGTGTAGAGAGGAAGGCCAACTTACTGCAGATGAGAAGCCATTAGAAACAAATAATACAGGCTAACATCGATATGCACATTTGCTGTGGAACATTGTAACACCAACAGCATCTGTATTTTTGCACCTGCCTATCGCGAAAACTAAAGGGCCAATCAACAACTCTTCACACGAGACATATGGTATCATATTACAACTCCTTTGTTATAGTAAATGTACCAGTTCAAGGAAACCATACATTTATAATTTGGAAGTTTCACAGAAAAAGTCTGCTTAACTTGGAATAGAATGTCTGTGCTTAGAACATCTAGTTCTATAATGGAGGATTTCAGTTTCTTAGTCCATCATATAACGCTATGACCAAATAAGTGTCCTGTATGCTGACGTCATAATCAACTGCGCCATGAATGACGTAGATATGCTCGTCACGAACGCCTAATTGATGACGAACTAAGCAGTGTCGCATGAACTGTAGGTATTCACGTCTTTAAAACGCATTCTGTTGAATATTTTAAAACTACTTTGACTGGGAGCTGTTGATGCCAAACGGTTACCTGGCTGTATAGCTTTCTGGAAATTGAGATTCAGAGAGTTCTGGGATCGATTGCTCTTGTCATGGACGACGCGTGGGCCGAGCTTAGCTAAAGGCAGGCGGGGCCTAGCTAACCCTGGATTATGCCATTGGGCTTGGTATGTAGATTTAGACGTGTATATAACGCAGGGCAAAACTAAAGTAGACACTATAGTGACAGGAAGTCACATTATAAATTCAGTTTCTATGGGAAATAGTTTTAGGGTGTAGATTCCTGGGTTTAAGGTCCAGTACATCTGGTACAAAAAGCATGAGTCCACATATAGTGCGTATGCGTGTTTTCAAATATATAAAGCGTGTTTTAAATATATGTTGGCAATGCTATTAACAAGAGAACTCAACACGATACACATTGGTTTCATGTATTTACTTTGAAAGGCAATGCAATAATAATAATAATACTAATACTAATAATACTAATAATAATAATAATAATAATAATAATAATAATACAAATTATAATAATAATAATAGTACTACTACTACTACTACTACTACTACTACTACTACTACTACTACTACTACTACTACTACTACTACTACTACTACTACTACTACTACTACTACTACTACTACTACTACTAATAATAATAATAATAATAATAATAATAATAAGGCACGCAATGTGAAGAATGGAGCATGTACAGCCGGAAAAGCAAATATACTGTGCTTACCTAGTGACAATCGTAGACATACGTTGTATTTTATTCACTATATTGTGAATAAATGTAAACCAGTAAGAAATCAAAGTTGGCAACATTTCTACAGTAGATGACGATAGATGGACCATGTTCCAGCGAGTCCCCGCCCATCTACAGCTAAAACCTAACTTCCCTATCAACATATTTTCAAGGTAACAATGCAGGTGAGCTGTTGCATATTTTAAAACTAGTTTGGTTGGGTGCTGTAGCTGACTATGGCATAATGCATATTAGATAGTAAATCCATCAAATACAAACAGTTCGTTCACTTGACGGATTATTCCCTTTTCATGCCAGATACTTTCTGTCAACGCAGATTGTGAAGTCAGCCTAGTATATGAGACGTAATTGTTTACGATGCCATATGGTTGAGTGGCAGATCGGATTCACCCATTGCCTCGTGGCTACAGCACAGTGATACATTGCTTATCACACTTCATAGCAGATGATGCAAGCTGACAACTGGCAATTGCGGGCCAGGAGAACAACGGATACACGATGAATCGGCAATGCATGCACTCACCAGGGTCGAGTGATATTTGTAGATACAGCTTGAATGTTACACAAGCCTCTGCTTCAGTGACCATCGGGGAATCGGTATGCCTCTGTACTGAGATTTGAACAGGGGTCGTCGTAATTATAGCAATTCATGACAGATGATGCACGATGGCAACTTACTATAGAGGGTCAGGCGAGCAATAGATGCATTTGCAAATGCAGCTTAATGGTACACGAGAGCCTGCGTCCGCGATCAGCCGGGAATCAGTATGTATCAGTACTGAGATTCGAACACCTGCCATCTGTGTATCAAACGACTGATACCGCGAATACTATGCGTTATTTGTATTGTCACGGTGATGAATTCCATAGAGTCTGTTGAATCAGTATGTAACTATGCTATATACTCTAGCCTGTGGTTCCCATTAGCCGCAACGCGTACACAGGCAGTGGATGGGTAAATATGTCACACGTGCGACACCATACAGGCGGTGTATATGTTTACGGTTCATGAAACCATCATTTTATATACGTATACATGCGTGGTCTTAGTGTTTTATTCATATGCCTACATAATGTAGTGGCTGAGAATGTCATAGCGGACTATTCAATTTGCTTAGCTTTTCATCATATGTAGTTCTCTGTATACGTTGTAATATAAGTCCTTGCCGTATAACAAGGACCACATGGAACGTTGTTTCTTGCTCAATTAAGTTATGGTTGCGTATTGCAGGTGCTAATGTAATACACGTACATTCTAAGTTGAACATACGTGAACATGTCGTCGCCATGTGTAATGGCAAGCAATCCATATTCGTGGCATTGCATGCAACTGTAGATTGATGGAAAGCTGCCCATGAACATATGTATGCTGGTTATACAAGTATTCGTGACATTATAGTATTTAACATCGGCAGGGAATAACACCCACAACTGACAAACGTGACTAGCATCATTGTCTACAACCACGTCCTGCAGTAGAAGTGTTTGTGGGCTCTGATGCGTTGCGCTACCGCCAGTTGTGGGTTCGATTCTCCGTCAGTATTACGCTGAACATTACCGTTATCCAATTGCCGTTCAGCTCGTTCCAGAGGAAATCTAGTATAAGTTACCAAAAGACTGTGACGTCAAGGCATTATGCAAACATATCTGGTTTATTGCAATTACTGTTGTAGGACCTGGCCTGTCAATTGTGAATCTGGCTAAATACTGTGTGCTATATGCAACTCTGGTGTATTTTATGCAGGGGTGGTTATATGCTCGATAATAAAGCCAGTCATTCCAGTGGGCAGTTTAAAAAAATGTATTTTCTTGGTCTATACATCCACATTCAATTAACAGATAGTTAGATTAATGGAACGGAAAAGGGAAATAACAAATGATGGTTATTGGCAATCTCATACAACATTAAATAAACTACCATCAGTAAAAATGGAAATGAATTGGGATTATTTGCGCAAATACATGTACTAAATCTAGGAGCGCTTAGCTTGAAGCCAATTAGTGACCAAGCTGGTGCTTCACACTCAGCCGTGTGTCAACTGTGTGTGCAGGTATACCGCACATGCCTACCTGAATATAATGACAGCGCACCTGAATATATACACCTGTGCAAAAGTTAAGCACCAGCAAAAACAATAGAACGTAGAAACATGATGGTACAACTAGGCTGCCATACGTTTTGTCCCCGCGTTAGCTGACATAATTCCAAGTACGAAATGCACATGCATGCATGACTTCACGCCGCTTGATGTCCGTGCGTGGCGGGAAACAGCACACGTGTTTAGTTATGTAAAAGTCCAGTTTGAGGTGTAGAACATTACATACAGATTTAGGCGACAAGATTAGGAATTTTGTGTTCATGACCGTGGTTTATTTGTACAGAGAGAATTCGCTCTTGATTGTGAACCGCTATGGCAAGACGAAGGTTAAGTGATCGTGTGAAATGGCAAATCATAGGCATGCATACCACTGGTATGTCATGCAGAGAGATTGGCAGACAGCTGAACATTAACCATACTGTAATCAGTCGTTTGATTGCAAAGCATGGGCAAACTAACGAGGTGAAGGACATGCCTAGATCTGGAAGACCGAAGAAGACTACTGCCCGTGATGATCGAGCCCTAGTACGCCTTGTTAGGAGATCTCCATTCACCAACAGCAGAGTGCTCAGCCAGCAATGGGAAACGCGCAATAGAGTGTCAATGTCTACCGTCAAATGGATACTGTATGCTGCTGGCATGAAAGCTAGGAGACCTGTCAGACGTCCTCTCCTCACTGCACACCACAAAGAGGAGCGTCTGAGGTGGTGCAACGAAAGAAGACACTGGAACATGAGATCCTGGAGACGGGTACACTGGTCCGATGAAAGTCGGTTCCTGCTTCATGCCACAGATGGTCGAACTCGTGTATGGAGGTCAAGACGCACGGCGTACGACCAACGTAACATCATGGAAGAAGTTCCATTTGGTGGAGGTTCCGCTATGATATGGGGGTGCATCTCATTTGATTGTAAGCTGGATCTGTTGACTGTACCTGGAACACTAAATGGACAAAGATATCAAGATTCCATACTGGATAGAGTTGTGCTCCCTCATTTTGTAAATCATGCACCTGGAACCCACCCTATATTCATGGATGACAACGCCCGACCACATCGTGCTAGAGCTGTGCATGAATACCTCCGCCAGAATGCCATCGAAACCCTACCATGGCCAGCAAGGAGCCCTGACATGAACCCTATTGGGCATATCTGGGACATTCTGGGAAACATAGTGAGAAGGAGGGATCCTCCTGTGCAGAACCTACAGGAATTAACAGACGCACTCCATCTTAAATGGCAACGAATACCACAATGGCGTATCAGTCGATTGGTGACCAGCATGAGACGTCGTGTCCACGCCGTCATCCAGGCACAAGGTGGATATACCCGATATTAATAATGACAGTCTCAAACTCGTGCACAGATGTAAAACTTCGTTTTCAGACACCATTAATGACAATCTAGCCACGTGTGTCAACTGTAGGACAATAGTTGTCAGTTGTGTCAACGTAACCATATTCAGGCCTTGTTTTCAAGTTCAAACAAAAACATACAGTGTTTCCCCACCATCATAATCAGCATTCCTCTAGTTGCATTATTACCTCTTGGTCTAAGATGGATGGGTACATAAATGTTTATGCTATTGCTTTCTTCATAGCACATGAATATACCCTCGCATGTGCGTAAAAATAGGGTGGTGCTTAACTTTTGCACAGGTGTATAGTTGTATAAGCGATATGAATAGTATGCTCTATATGTAGAGCAACACGTTTCGGTCTAAACGATTTCAAAATACACTGCTGGTTTCCATGGTCGCAATATGGTGCCTACTGACTATTGTAACATTCGTACGACTGAATGCACACCCCGTCTCTGAAAATAACGGCTTTCAGTCAAATTGATTTAAAACTAGACACTATTTTACCCGTAGTACTCTGGCTAATCAGCGTAGAACAAATATAACTGAGCTTATATGACCGGTTATAACGGGAATTATTTATTCGATCAGCATACGCCATGGCCGCATGAGTCCAACTTCGTCACTAATTAGTGGCCACCAGAATGCTATACATGATATTTAGCTGCTTTTTCGAATTAATCTGCTTTATTTCTCTTTTTCACGGGTAGGTATATGTTGATTATTATATAACACTTTTATTCAATAGCATATGCTAGTTCCCTAATACTTTCCTTTAAAGGGGTAATGCGATGGCGAGACACATTATTGTGATACAGATTAGGTAATGCTCTGCGGGTGAGTCATATGTAGTCTACCCATGATCTCCCGATACAATTCAACGTTTGGGATTAGACTATCTGGCTGGGTCAGTGATGCCGTTGGGACTGCATGCCACCCCCCCCCCCCCTGCACGCAAGTTCGCACACAACGCGTCCCTCGCCCACATGCCAATAACCTGAAATCTACCTTATCAGATCCATTTCCTGCTCGACATCATCAGAATATGAACAATGTATACATTGGCATGTATTGTTATGCGTACATTACTCCCATTATAGCTCGCCTGGAAACATCTGTATTGTTTGCTCTGGAAAGTGAATGTCCATTAATTTATTAGGAATATAAATACGAGCGACCTTGGACTTTATTAGCATAATGGACAGGCCATGTAATCTAATACAGACCGTTGTTAATGTTTTATTTTTCCTTAGGTCAGGCCAATATAATGTTTTATTTTAGGAAAAATCCCACACAAAACCCACGATCGGAGATGGGGAGAAAAATAAATATAGAGCACAATTTCAAGCGCAGACGTGTTAAGCTAGTATAGTACTAATACAATCATCATCTTAATTTTCAAGATTGATAAAGAATCCAAAACATTTTCGAGTGTCTATTTGTGGCCAACAAATGGCCTTTTCTCATGACAATTGCAAATCAATTTTGGGCTGCGTGATCATTAAAGAGATAACAAAGGTACAGAACGAGTTACAACACGAGTTAGGCAGCAACAGCACCAAATCAAATTATTTTCAAAATGTCCAACAGTTTACTTGTATAGTTTTCTGGATCGATTGATCCCCAAACTGGCAACGCGTGTGGGTGGCGCTTGGATAGAGATGGGCGGGGCATATGTAACCCGGCATTCCTCCACTGTTACCGATTCCGTTTCAGAAATCAATACAACCATGGCAGCGTGGGTACCATTGCTATATCAATTTTCTGATTATGCTCCCTATGGCGATTTCACTTGCAAGTGGGCACATCACATAGACAACAGAGAGCATGTTCAGTGAATGTGCACCCCTGGGCAATGTCACATGTATCCAGTTGTGTTTATACCCAGAACATTCCACCTACTATTTCAAAATCGCACTGTCCCATAAATGTAACTCTACCACCAGTCCTGTGTCCTAAAGACTGTTGCTGGCTTCATTTATGAATGACCTATTATCTTCTTTTGTATTTTTTTTGTATTCAGGGTTAGATTAGAGATACAATCAAAGTAGGACTTATCAAGACAATTCAGGTTTTTGGTTAACCCAAAGTCCATTTTCAGAAGAGAAGATTATTATTTTAAATTTACTGGTAGAATGACTGGCTCTGTTAGAGAGCCAGCCATTTCAGTGCCACCTTTCTAAACATGTTTTTCTCTTGGTATACGAAAGAATCGTTCCCTAATGCGACTGCTGAGACGACTTATTGACCACTCTTGGTCATTGCAATTTTTAAGATGATTCAATAGGTGTTAATGAAGATTCCAGTTTATCCATCACTCATACGACGCCATAATCAACTACGTGGCGTCTAGTGAGGTCATACTCGATTACGCCAGGAATGGCGTAGCTAAGTTCGTGAGCAACGCCCAATTGACGACGGACTAAAAGTCGTTGTACATGTCGTTATTATTTAATAAACATAAACAAGCATGCCGTTGGATTTGTTGAAACTAGTTTACCATAGGCAAATTGGTTTCAAAATATTCAACAGTCTACCTCTATAGATTTCTGGAAATTAATAGTCGGGAAGTTTCGGCGATCGATCGATTCCAAGAAGGGCGAAGTGTGGGTGGAGCTTTGCTAAAGACGGGTGATGCATAGCTAAAACTGAATTCCTCCATTGCAGCTTTCGTGTAGATTTACATTGTTTATATATAAATGCGATGTCGTATGATGCTACACCATACATTAGCCTCGAGGTTAGTACTAGTTGTACCTTTAATGTAATATATCTATGTAATTAACCCCTCTCGTGCCAACAGCGTCTCAACGCACTCGATATACAGCTTATATAGGGCTGTTAATTAACCAATCGGAGGCCAAGATTTGTAAAAAAAAATGAAGAAAGGGTTGCTCATTTAAAGCAGAGAAGTACATTTGTAAATGTTTTCCAATGGAATTTACAACTATGTCGGTTGTTCTGTAAATGAAGGCTGTTCATCATATGGTGAGGAACATTCAAATCTGTGCATAATCAGTACCAATTTGCATGCCAAGAAGAGACTATTTTTGAAAATGTATCGTTGAAATGACTGGCTCTGTGACCGTGATTGGTCTGCTTGGTCTGTAAACGGGCATTCCTCAACACCACTGATGACACTGCTTTGGCCAGTTTTACCAGTACATGGTTAAGTTGACGCAAGATGGGTTAAATAACGCATATTAGTTCACTGACTGCCATGCAACGGAGCGGCACTTTGAAGACGCATTCAAGTACATATTAAGAAGTTGCTTTGAGTTACCAATCTAAGGAATCGGGGAATTTAGTTTGAGATAAGCCGCGCCCATCTCTACATACTCTCCATCCACACTTGATCCGCTTTGGGACCGATCGATATCTGTACTCACTGAATCTCAATTTCACAAAACCTCTACAGGTAATCTGTTGAATATTTTAAAACTAATTTGACTGGTGTTGTTGTTGACCAGTCAAATTAGTTTCAAAATATTCAACAGCATGTTCATGAATTAGTAATGACATACAATTGAGTACAACAACGCTTAGTCCGTCATCAGTTAAGCGTTCGTGACGAACGTATATACGTCATCCAGTATGTCGGTGTACGTCATTCATGACGTCGTGGAGTTGATTATGACGTCATATGATTGATGGATAAACTGGACAAAATCATAATCATAGGCGGTGATATCTGAGGACAAATACCGCAGAGATTGGCGCACACGGAAATAAGCCAGTGGAATAGTCACGAACGCCGCTGAGTGTGTACACTGGCAATGGAGATTGCAGTTTAACTATGAACAGTGCAAATACTTCTTAGGGCCTTCATGGTTGTTTGCTAATAATAGGCCGCGTTTGTACAAATCGGCACAATGGCATTTTGATTAAAATATGGTATGGTGTCATTGGCAGGGACTCCAAAAAGATGTATTCCAATTCTCTCGAGCTGCCGCATATTCGAATTTGAACAAAAGCCTAGTTCTGAATTTGTATTCAATTTTATGTTTTGCTCATGCCAGCCAGAACCAATGGCAACATAAATACAGGCCAATTACAGTAATAGAAAATTACTTGCAAAGTTTATGGGAGCATTATGTGAAACGATGCCTATGTCAAAATGTCTGCTTCCATGCAAAATCCAGAAACTGTGTTCGTGAGTATGTTAATACATAAGACTGCCCAGTTTCAGTTCATCCGTCTCTCATATGACGTCATAAACAACTACGGGACATGGATGATGACGTCCTCGTCAATGGCGTCATGAATGACGTAACTAAGTTCGTCACTAACGCATCATCGTTGACGAACTAAGCGGTGTTATAAGAGTTGTATATCTTTACTATTCAATAAACTTTCACCGGCGTAGCTGTAATAGTTTTCCGGAAATTGATATCTAGGCAGTGCAAGGATCGATCGATCACAGCACGGCAACCCGTAGGTGGTGCTTAGCTAGAGATTGTCATGGCATAGCTAAAACGGGTTCCATCCATTGGTGGCAATGGAGTTGATTCTTTTCATTGCCAACCTCATTCTAAAATGTAATATACAAAGCCCAATGCAGTATCATGACAGTTGATATTATGTTTACCCAATGCCCAAGGCACGAGTATCTCTCCTCTTTGATATGGTCTAGTGTGAGAGGTTATTATCCATTTTTCTAATACACGCAGGCCTGCAAGATCTAACACCTGTATATGTGATGGCCTGATCCTGTTATGCTAATGCTCTGCTCATTTCTAGCCAAGCTCCACCAACATTTTACACATATTGGAATCGAGTTATACGCTTTGAATCCTGAATTCCCATTATCCTAATTTCAAAGTAGGCCTATATGAGACTATATTTTCCTCCTTGCTGTTGCTGTCAATGGTGTCAACAGTGCCGGTGCAAATTAGTTTCAAGATATTCTACACAATGCTATTTTTTAAATTGTAAATTTATCAAAATCAACAATTTGTAAACTTGAATGTGACACCAGCCTACGTGTGGTGTGATTTGACTATGACGGCATGTACTAGTCTCGAGGATCAGATTCCTAGAAGGTACATATTCACACCCCAATGCTCGAAAATAAAAGTGTTACAAGTGTATACGTTTAGAGGCTTAAATTGTCTGCAGGGATGTAAATGAACGCAATAAATCTTGACATATGATACTTATATTCGACATAACTTAATACAATTGTGTAAGATGTGAAAGTGAATTGGGACACGAGTCCCTAATTCAAATGCACAACTAAAATAGGAAATGTATTTATACGGAATGAAATCATCATAATTATGTTAAGACTTATTTCGTTCCATTCCATCTATGCCCAGAATTTAAGCCGCTAAAAGTATACAATTTTAACAATTTTATTTTCAAGCATTTTTGTGTGAATATTAACTTTTAATGGAACTTTCGCGTTTATCCATCAGTCATATGATGTCATAATCAACTGTGTGACGTGTAGGCTGGCGACATAAGCAATTACGTCATGAATGACGTAGATAAGTTCGTCCCGAGCGATTACTTGATGATGGACTTGGACGAATTGTGTCTTTGACATATAATACGCATTGGCTTGAATATGTTGAAACGAATTTTGACTGGGCACTATTGCTGCCTCAATCGATCGATCCTAACACGGGTGACGTGCCGGTGGGGCTTAGCTAGAGATGGGCGGGGTATATCTAAAACTGGATTCCTCAAATTGTGAATTGGTCGATAGACCACGTGGCTTAAAGAGCCACATTCTCCTTGCACTAAACGTCATTTCATAAATCATGTCGGTTGTATTAGTGAGGCCTCCTCCCTTAAATGTTAGTCCCTACTTATGACGTGGCCCGTCAAGCGATGGCATGCTATCTTATTGCGTTAAGGACAATTAGATAGCTGCATCTATGAATCAATACATACCCTATTACCATATTTTCTTAGTACCTTGAGAGAAACTCGTCTGATGTATTGAATATGTAATGCATGTTACGTCAGGATACTTGCCAACTACACAATTGCATGCAGATGTATGTGTCCATGATAGTATGTTCGTGCTTCCTTAAAGAGGAGAAAGGCATTGGGAATCTAAAAGTGAATTCGTGGGCATACGTAACACAAGGCGTGGATAATTTGGACAATGATAAGTCTGTGTAGAGACTAATATAATTTAGTTTTCAAAAAATTAAATTTCACAAGAATGAATCAACCAAGTGATGCAGACGAGCATGAATGCACACGTGGCAAACACATATTGCACTGTGTGCATATATTAGGTGGGCGGGTGGGATGAGGCGAAGCAGTCGATGCTACTTATTGTGAAGGCGTACATTTATCTAGTGGAATGGCATTGTCTCTTTCACTTACATTCCTGTAGTGGTATGGATTTTTGCACTGACAACGCTTTCTTTAGCCAAGTTTTGCGCAAATTCTTTAAGTGTTGTCGATACATCATGCATGCTATCACGAATATGAGTGCATTAATTTAAAGTAAATGACAATTTCAGACAAAATACGACACCAGACTAAAGCACGAAGACGTCATTTACTTCAGACTACATCTGCTGGTGTAGTCTTAACATCAAAGCTGTTTAATCAGCCAGTATTTCTTTGATACCATTGTGCAGGCTGCATTAATAATCTGTAAGAACACTTGCTATAGATGGAAGCCAATGCTACTTGCAATTAGTGATGTGATGGAGATAAAGCTGTTCACCTTTTCATGACGAAATCTTCAACAAACGGCCTCTGAAGTGGCTTCGAGGAATGCCCATGCGCAGGCCAAGAGAACACTATTTTTTAAGATTTTACCACGGGAAATACTTGCTCGATAACCGAGCCAGTCATGTCAGTGGTGCATTAAAAATAGGCTTCTCTTGGCCTGCAAATGGAACTTCAATAAGTAAATATATTGTTGTGCGACTTGTAAGTCTTTAATAGTTAATACACATGCTGTTTGATATTTTGAAACTAATACGACTAATTTCCTAACCGTCACCACCATGGAAAAAATAGAACGTGTGTATACATACATATAGCAATTCGACAGAAAATGTCTCACTGACATGTGTGCATGCGACCGCCTACTGGTATGTGATGGCTCACTCAGAAATCAGTATCCACTGTCAGGGATGTTTCAGATATATAACAAGTGATTTGGATTCAGGGAAATCAGGGTTCAAAGTATATAAATCGATTCCAATATAGCTAAATAGAGTGAGGGCATGACTACAAATGAGCGTGTCAAATGTAGACATGAATACCAGTACTGCCAAGCACGTGGCGTATTTAGAGTTGCTGTAAGCAATGTAAAACAGCGCCACGCCCATAAAAGCATCAACGCCGTTCATCATCACGTATTGAACATTACCATTCCAGCACCAGTCCTCCAACTCGCAACCCCCTCCCCACACCCCACCCACCCCCACCCACCCCAGTATCATGATAGTAGACAACGCGTTGTGCATGTCTTAGCACGTAATGGACCTTTCCATGTTATCCATCCAATGACGTCAAAATTAGATACGTAACTTATAGGATGACGTCATAATCAATTAGATCAAGACTGGCTCGACTTAGTCCGTTTTAAACGCTAAATAGTCGGACACGTTTTACGAATGTTATGTCTTTACCATTTAATAAATATTTTGTCGAATATTTTGAAACTAATTTTACTGTGATATGGCAGCAACAGCACCCAGTCAAAGTGCTTTCAAAATATTCAACGCTTACTTGTATAGTTTTCTGGAAAGTGATCGTCAGGGGGGCTTCAGGGATTGATCGATCCGAACACTAGCGAACTTATCTAGAGATGCGCGGCGCATAGATAAAACTGGGATGATCCATTGCGTAGGCTAAAGCAAACCAAATGAAATGTGAACAAAGACGTTGAATGATGCTTTAAATATATTTTGTCCTCCTAACTCGCAGCCACACAATCAAATGAGTGCATAGTGACGCTGGCCGCGTGCTTTCACAACGTATGTAGCCTTTAAACTGCCAAAAGCCAATATACCAGAAGCCATTCATTGACGTGTGCCATGTTTACATAGCCACAGTGGCATCTATAAGAATCACTGCAATGTCTGCGTCATGGTCTGGTGGTATGCGCATCTAATGGATGGATCCACTTTTAGCTATGACCCGCCGATCGGTCATGTCTAGCTAAGGTCCGCCCATCCGCTGCGCGTGTAGAGGTCGATTTATATACTTTGAATCCTCAATTCCTAGAAGTCAATGTTAATGTTAACTATACAGTTAACATGTTGACTATTTCAAAACGAATTAGACTGGGGGATGTTGCTGACTATGGCAGATGCAGCGGCCAGGCAACTACTTTCAACATGGTCAACAGAATGCTCCTTAAATAGTACAGGCATACAATGTAACCACCTGACGGAATTTTAAACGCCCATGACGACCTTGTCTATTACTATTTATTTCGTAGTTGCCTGTGACGTCAGTCTGCATTTGACTGAATTGATTATGACGTCAGATGCATGATCGGCAGATTGGATTCTCTGAGTTTATGGTAAGTTTCTTAGGAATTTACATTATATTCTTTACTACTGAGTATGTGTACCACTGGTCAACAAAACAGCCATAGATATATTTAGAGCTCAACTTATTTTAGTTGAACTAGTACAATTTCCGAGCGAGCGCTTAACACGTATTAACATTTATCATATATACAAGCCTTCTAGCCCATTCCATAGTTTTCAATATGAGCTCACGTGCCATATTCAACGGAATATTTGCATTGGCTGTGGGTGCGCAACACATTTAAATCGATCAATTAAAAGATCGATTGATGTGAGCGTGACGCGTGGGGATTACTACGCGGTGCCGTTTTACTACGATTTGTTTACTACGATTTGTGAGTCATGAACCGTCATCGCAAAATGTCATCGTTTGACAGTGTATCAGTCGGCAGCGAAGTAGCGATTAATGGCCGTGGCTCTCTGATAGTCTTAGAAGAAAAGTGTAGTGTACGGCTGACATCGCCGGATGTTGTGTTTGTCACTATAGTCTGCTGAGCATTCAGTGTCTGTTATCAAGTAGTGGTGCGTAACAGCGGCAGCATCGACTTCACGCAAATCAACAATGAGAAATCAGATAAAAGTCACATCAGCAACTATTGGCAAATATTTCAAAATTACCGTTTATATGATAAATAAAATCTCAAACTCGCTCACTTTTCGTATCACTATTATGAACGCTAAAGCTCGTGCAAATTGATTATTTTCAACTCGGTCCATAATAGTGATATGAAAAGTGACCGAGTTCCAGATTCTCTAAATATTAACATAATATGAATGCATTTCCTCAGTCAATCAATGGCGCCATAATCAACTATGTGGCGTGTAGACTGACGCCTTAATGATGTCGTCATGAATGACTCGGTTTAGTTCGTCTTAAACGCGTACTAGTCCGGTGCGCTGTCCGAATGGTATGTCTTTAATATTTAATAAACTTTCTTTCGAATATGTTGACACTAATTTTACTAGGCGCTGTTGCTGCCATAGGCATCAACACCACGCAGTTACATGGGTTTCAAAATAGCCAGCAGCTTGCCTGTATTGTTTTCTGGAAATTGATAGCTATTGAGTTCAGAGATCGATCGATCGTAACACGGGCGCGGTATGGGTGGAGCGTAGATTGAGATGGGCGGGGCATAGCTAAAGGTGGAAAGGTCCTTTATAAGTCGTTGATGGATTTACTACTGATAACACATTAAGAAACATTAAGTTGAATATGTTGAAACTAATTTCACCAGACGATTGTGCTGTCATAGTTAAATTACCTTCAAAGTAGGCAGCATGTTAGCTGTAGGGCGCGATTCATGAAGTGGTCTATTTTCGGCTCCGGGGCATTTTTTGGGCAAAATTTGAAATTGTGGATATGTTACTTCTTAGCGTATACACCAACACTAGCAAGGATAGTGTAATAAAACATGTGAATAGTAAGCAAGCTACAAGCACAATACTAACTAAATTACATTAAAAAAGTGGAAAGCAAGGTAATATAATGCTCGATTTCTCTGTGTTCACATTTGTCACTTTAAATTGAACTTTTAAACTGATTATTTATAAATACTTGCATAATTAACAGCCAATATATTAGACAACACCATACTGTAACTATAATGGTATATCACGTAAGCATCTTTCAGTAGAAGAAATTTAAAGGCAGGAATAAAGAATGCTGTAGGCGTAAATTTAGATTATATCAACACTAATTCTACAGTATACATACGCCTCCACACTGTGTACTCATTTTAAAGAGCAACTGGCGTGTTGTGGCTATTTACATTTAACTGATCAGAATTTGAGAAAAGAATTTAAATTTACTTTCAAAATGCATCGCTTCAATAATCTGGTGGAGTATTAAACGGGCATGTACATGTTGCGATTCTTAAAGGGGCCTATTTTCGAAAATGTACATGTGTGGTCATATTCTAATTGCTATAACTACATCTGTTTATGAGCTATCATAACGTGTGAGGTGTCAAATGAAAGAAGACTGATTACAACTATGTAAGAATATGTATTATACGTCGGGGCAAACTTGTCTAATTCGTCTGAGTGTTATAGATAACAGAGTGAAACGTGTATACTATCACTGAAAAGCGTGTGTTACATTTTGTTCTCAATACAGTGCAGCATGCGTGACGCTATTTATCGAAGACTTAGACATAACCTATTCATATGGTCCTAAAGGGTAATTCACGAGCGTTTCATAAAGTACCCTTTCAAGACTAAAATGATATTGTATTTTGGTGCTATAATAATTTGAAAAAAAGGTGGCGAATGATTTTTGAAGATAAATTTCCGGTGTTACATTTTTGTGTCACCTGGCTAATGCTGTGAGAGTCTCAAGATACAAAGAGTGCAACATTACTTTTTTATATTTTCTTAAACTACAGTTTATGAGCATTCTACAAATGTATAATTGTTATATACTTTCTCATCTTGGTGTGACATTGTATCACATTTATTAAACAACTCCCTTAAGCGGAAGCCCAAGTTACATTATTACCTGCGCTTGTTTAAATGATTATTAGGAACAGTTAAAAGGTGTATATGATGGAATTTTGTGCAGTTATTACATCTCAGATAATGTACTATGAAATGCATATATTATATCGTGAATATATGATAACAATTAGCAACATGCTAAACAAGATTAGTAAAAACAGTTTGCAGCCGAACCAGTTATATCTATGTTTCGCCCTGTCATCTATACCACTCAGAAGGATTAGACAAGTTTGCATCCACATATAATACATATTCTTGCATAGTCATAATTAGCACCATGTCCTCATTCATTTGAAATCTGACACGTGTTGATACCTCTTAAACTGATGCAGTTATGGCAAAATAGAAGATGGCCACCCATGTACATTTTCAAAAATATACCACTTTTTGAATTGCGACCTGTACAGATACCATGGAATTGGAATTTTTGGGAATTCGCGATTCAACATATATACATCGATCCTAACATGCCCTACGGATAGGCGGAGCTTAGCTTGTGATGGGCGGGACATAGCTAAGTCTGGATTCGTCCATTATCACGTGAAACCAACTGGTGCCACGAAATCAAAGACATGCGACATAGCGCTCTAAATGAGTAGTTGGTTATAACGCATATCTTTCTTTTGTAATGTTTCTAGTTCTTAAGAATGAACATCACGATTCTGGATGGGTGTGTCTAATTCATACTTGTAATGTAGTGTTCATATTCTCGAATATAAAAGAACAGCACTTTCTTATCTAAAATAGTTCACCGTATGTAATTATCTTTCAATCAACAATTTGCACAATTCGATGGAAAATGAAAAACCATGTGTTTTGTCCTGTGTATTAATAACATGTGTGCGATACAGTCAGTTCCATGTGTTTTTGCCATCTATCCATATGCCCCGTCTATTGCCATTACAACATAATATAGCTAATATTGCAACGCAGCTGCTATGCCGTAATGAGTATTTAAAGGAAAGGAGCAGTGAACTAACATATGCTCTTGAATGAGAGCACTATATAATAATCAACAAATAGCGACCAGTAAAAAACAGAAAAACATCACACCACTTTGAAAAATGCAGCTAAATACCATTTAGGTCACTCGGTCGGTAATCACTTAGTGGCGGAGATGGCCATGCACGCTGTGATGTACAGCGAGGAATACATAATATCCCTTACAGTCAGTCATATAATCTCCGTTATATTCGCCTTAAGCTGATTGGCCACTACATTATACTGGTAAAGTATTGTGCAATTTAAAAACAGTTATTTCCAGAGACATGAGATACTTTCAATCACACGAACTTGAACATATTCAGTAGGTATCATGTTGCGACCCTGTGAACCAGCAGTGTTTTTAAACATCATTTGGACCGAAACTTGTTGCTTCCACCATCAAAAGGATCTATAGTGAATTAACAGTAGTGAGTTAAGCGTTCTACATCGACGCCTATAGAGACTAATATTCTTGCCATGAGGGACCTATATTCAAGTTTGCTTTTGTTGTATTCTAGAACGAATATACCTGCAAGAAAAAATATAACGGAAAGATACTAATACACAATCATAAAAGGTTTAGGGGCGAATGAAAAGAGAAGCGCAGAGCATATCATAACGCCAGAAAACAACATAATTTAATCATGCTGGAACATAACATACACAACAACATCAAACGCAACTGCACTCACAACTAAGAGACCTACAACAATCTGACTCAAGATATTCTGGAAAATAATCAATTGAATGTGTAATAAGACGGACACAAATGTGAAAATAGAACTCCAAACATTTTTTGAGCATTTTAAGTCTGTACATGAACACATTGACTAAGGGAATGATTAACATATGACCACTAAACACGCACACATACAACCATGTCAGGAACTAGATGTGCCAATAACCCCGGGTGAGATAAAAAAGAAATACACAAAATGCAAAATGAAAAAGCCCGTGGCATCGATGAAATCCTAAATTAATATATACAAATCTCATCTGAAATTCTGTTACCTGTCTATGAGATTTTATATAATACAGTTTTTAATAATGGCTGTGTGTCAGAGTCTTGGCCACTAGGCAAAATTATACCGATTTATGAAAATAAAGTGGACCCATCTGATCCCACAAGCTATCGACCTATAACTTCACTTCTGTGCTAAACGAATGGTTAACACATATGCCGAGCGGCATGGGATTACCACAGAGACACAGGAAGAGTTGAGGAAGGGTAGGTCAACACTTGAAAATATATTTTCGTTATACATTATCAGTAAAATACTTTTAACGCAAAGACACCATCTATACTGCTGCTTTGTGGTGATCAGGCATGCCAGAGAAACTCACCAGAAACAACATAACAGCCAAATGTTATCAGAGTATTTATAGCATGTATCAGTCAATAACATCTTGTGTGGCGCAACACCAAGACACATCAGAAGGTGTCATCAGTGCCACTGGTGTAATACACGGGTGGAATATGTCAACCCTTTTTATTCTGCATTTAAGTGAAGAAAGAGCGCCAGGTCCGGCGTCCATTAGTAATATAAGTTATGAACATCTAGACATGTTTTTGTATCTGGCCATACTGCTGTATGCAGATGATGCTATTATAATGGCCGACTCAGCAGATAATCTTCAAACTGCATTACATAGTTTAGCAACGGTTGTACGTATTGGAATGTAACTGGTAACTTAAGTACAGCAAAAGTAATGGGTTTTTTCTAAAAGTAATAAATACATAATAATAAAACATTTTATTTGGGTCCAGATCAAATTGAAATAGTAAGCGAGAATCTCTTCTCTTTCCGGGAGTACAGTTTAAAAATCATGGGGGGATTTATCAGTGTAGGACTCGAAATTTAAAACAGGGGAGAAACATGTTCCAATTGCTTAGAACAAGTAAAGAGCACAACATCCCAGTGGACCTCCAATGGAAGTTATTTGATGCTACAATAATGCCAGTTCTTGTGTATGGGTCGAACATTTAGGAATATGAACACCTAGGTATATTACGAAGCTTACCATACACACGTTCTAAGATACACATTGACATTGGCGTATGGAGAAACAGGGCGTTATCCACGAAGTGTTACAATCAAGACTAGCATGGTTCGGTTTTAGACAGATCTAGTGAATGCCGGATATGGCAAATTGTCCTCGGTACTTTACTTTATCTGTTGAGAATTTGAATAGGAAACCAATTTTTTCATCGCATGGCCAACAGCTATAAAATTGATCCTCCAAGAAACAAATGAAGAATGCGTACCTGATGCCTAGTATAACAACACGCATGAGCAATGAACTATTCAAATATCCAAGTTATATTATATCAAACCCAATCACGCACCTAATCAATTCAGCTTTTATGCACCATCTCCCTAACGACGCTGTAGGCGAAGGCACCCTAGCCCAAAGACGCCACCTGGCCCCAGCCAATCTGCGGCCCATTGTGATTCTAAACAATAGGCGGGAAATCCTACCCAATGCTACGTGATGCTACATCCGAAACAACATCGATGACTTCACCTGAGCATGCCAAAGTAGCTTCAAACGCCGAGGCAGCTCCGCAGATAGTTCATGGGCTCAATGCAATGTTTGTATCGGAAGTCATACCCAAACACTGGGATGTCAACCAAATGAGCATTGCCATGTCGCGAGCCTTCGGCACACGTATACGCTCACAGATCTAAGGACGGCATTGCCGTATTCTCGTGAGCATGCTACGAGGTGACCTCACGAAATCAGGACTCGGTACACTCAAGTCAAGAATGGACCTGAGGATGCTAAGGAGTTCGTCTGAGGACAAAATACATTGGGTAAAAGTGAAGGCCTGATTGCAGCTGTATGGTGGTTATGCTACTACAGCCGCAGAATACAGTAGCCATAAATATCAACAAGCCCCATATAGTAAAGGTGAGAAAAATGCATTCCAGATGCAATAATCGAATACAGAGAAAGATAAACTCGATTAGACTATTATTCAGCAATGATATTAAAGAAAACATTTGAACAGTATGTTAATTATCTCACACCAAGAAATGCCTATATACTATTTCAATTTTAGGACACTAAACCATAAACTGGCCATTGAAACCTGACAATGGTCTAAAATTAATAGACAAAACAGACAATGTACACATTGTAACGAACTCGATGACTCAAATCACTTTCTTTATACATGCAACAAATACAATGATTTAAGCGCAAAATGTATCTTACTGTGTTATATTGCAAGCGCACACCCGAACACAACACAGGCGATTCTAACAATGTGCAATGCACATGTGCCTAAAAGATATGTACGTTTCTGACCTTTTCAAGGAAGCGTGGGCAAAATATGTATGGCGAGTGAGGACATGCTATCGATATTTTCCTATATGCCATATGCCTGTAAGTGTAACAACCAAAAATAGATAAGGATGGGTATATGTAATAATTTGCAATTTAAAGAACAATGATAATGTGTGCTTTAACAATCCACCACACTATATATGGATACAACAGTGCCCCTTGCCCCCTCTCATGATTAGCAGTAGGACATTTTCAATTCTCCTTATACCAGTTTCGTGTGTACGAATGGTAGCTTATTGATAACCCAATTTAATAACTGTTGAGTATTATGAAACTAATTTGACAATTAGATAATACATGTGGATATGTCCAATTCAGTTACTATGTGTGCATCTTTTCAAGTGTACGAACTGTATGCCACTTATAAATCAGCAATTTAATGAATTTCGAATATTTTGAAACTAATTTTGCCTAAAGAAATGCTCAAGTGACCTTCTCTTAGTGTCATTTTCAAGAGTACTATTTGATTAACAAGCTAAAAGCTGTTGAATGGTTCACCTTTCTCAGTGTGCTACTTTCGAGTGTACGAATTACATTTTGTTCATAAATGTATAATGACTATACTTATTTATATAAAATCTACCGTCGTAAAATATATTGTCAACTGCAATGCCTCTTATTCATATACAGGGTCTGAGTGTAATAAAGTGTGCTTGAACTTGCACTTGCACTTGCACACACAGTTGACACACGGCGGAGAGCGACGCACCGGCGATGTTACTAATTGGTTCCAAGCTAAGCGCTGCTCGATTTAATAAATGATTTTTTTTCACAGATAATCCTGATTCATTTCCATTTTTTCCAGTTGTAGTGTATTTAATATTGTGTGAAATTACGCGTAAACACCATTTGTTTTTCCCTTTTCCGACGGCGCGGGGCCTAATGCCTTCTCCGTACAAGACGCTGGCCGATTAGAGACAATATAATGTTGCCGACTTACATAGTGTTGTAGGGTGACGTCATTGGGTACTCGATTCCATCGACTGTAAAATGTACTACGTGTATGTGCGTTTAATTCCAGGTTTAGTAAGGAGAGCGTAAGGAGATTGTTAGAATATCCCTTTCGTTAGAATTATGGAGCTACCTTCAGATTTTCACTCTGCCACATATTTGCGACAATATTCCGAAAATAAGGAATCGTTTGTGTCAGTGCAGATGCTAAAACATTGGCCAATATTCCAGGCGGCTGGCGTGCTAGGTGATGACGCGCTCAGCCAAGGTAAACATAGAACCGGATTCAGTGGATGTAGGAGTCACGTGACCTCTCCTGAGATACTTTGACTTGTCTCGTAAAACATATTCTGTGCCATGGGTGCCGCCATCGGGAGCCTCGCACCTTAGGCTGCCAGCCTTGTGAGCGACACTGCAGACTAAAGCTGCTCAGCGGACAGGACTGTAAGCCTCTTCTTGCACCCATCTACATACTTAAAATGGCTAACACTGGCTGTATCCTTCTGTGCCATTTAGGATACCCGCTGAGGCATTAACAGGCAAACAGATAAGAACTGAAAATTAGAACTCTCAGACGGCGTAATAGCCTATTGTCAAAAATCCTAAAAGATATACAGAGGCCGTGTATCACAAACACAGACAACTGACAGCTCTACTAAGCCCACAGCAGACTGCTGGAATATACCAAGCAAAAGAGCGCTCCAATAACTCAAAGAGCCGACTACTCTGAAAACCCAGATTCAGTTACAATCTGGAGCAAGCAACACAATAACTAAAAAGCGATGCTAAGACCGCTCATGAACTAAACAGCTGTCCGGAAAACAGTAATGTCGATATATGTAGGAAAGATGGTAACTATCAACCGACTTTGCAATCCATCGTCACCCGAGTTTTAAGACAGGCGTTCAATTATTGTCAATCAGCACCTCATCTTCAGCACATTATCTTCATCTTCATTCATCACTGTATTCGTATTCGCTGTTTCACCATGGCCGTTTCATGAACTATTAATAGGTTATTTGACATTGCTGAGTCCAATATGGATTGTTATTTACGAGTCCACAATGTGTTGAAATCGGTATTGGACAAAACGTCGCAGGCATCGAGTCCAATACAGATTTTTTAACACAACGTGGACAAGTACAATTTAATGATGTGGATGGCACAGCTCGTATTCCGATCTGCCATTTTAGAATACCCGCCGATGCATTACCAGACACATACATAATAACTGAACATTAAAACTCTCAGATCGCCGAAGTGGCTGTTGTCACCGGCTCTACCGTATCATAAAGGCTATACAGAGGAGCATTACAAACTCAAGCAGCTGTCTGCTCTAATTAGTCAAACAGCGGACTACTGTAAATTACCAAGCAGCAGATAACTCGAATAAGTCAAAGAATTGGCTACTCTGAGAAGACAGGTTCAGTTACTATCCGGAGCAAGCCACACAAGAACTAGAAAGTGTTGCTAAAACCGCTCCTGAACTACACAGCTGTCCGCAAAACAGTAATATTGATATATGTAGGAAACGACGGTAATTATCAAACAACTTCGCATCCCATCGTCACTCGGGTTTTAAGATAGATGTTCAATTCGTTTTCGTCAGCACATTATCTTCATCTTTCTTCATCATTAGTGTACTACGTTATTACTGCAACCACCACTGTTTTCGTATGCCGCAATTATCATCAAATAAACACCGACACATCAACACACATTTACTTTAATCTCAGAAATTCAATGCATATTTTCCTGAGAAATCGCAGCCTAGATATTATAAAATTACTTTCTTTGACAGCGCAATATGAAGAACTTAATGCGGAAGGAGTGTTCGTTCTGTAATGTCCTGTACAGTTTTTAAGAAGTGTCCAATACGGATTATGCTGTCAAATATGGGTGTTGAACAGTATGGAGGTGTTAGATACTAACTTTGTTGGGAAACTAAGTCACCAAAGATTGCACGCTGCCATCAACATACATAGGCAACTCTGATTATGCCTACTCTTCTTCAAACAAGAAACTGTGTTCGACATCCTCAAACAACGCAATCTTCAGGGAGATAAGCATAGCTACGTGGACTGTATATGCAACATCAACGAGTCAAACTGCAGTGCATACTGCGATCACTATAGCATCGATATGCATTCAAGCGACTAAAGTAGTTAAACACTCTGAGCAGCAACTACAGACAGGCCATAAGCCAGTGTTCATGGAGCAAAAATAGGCCATATACCGGGGTTTAGCGAGGGACTTGGACCATGCGCTTAGTGCTGGATACGTCAGTGTTCACGGTGCATTCATCGACCTGGTTATTCTTACGCGAAAACAACCAACCACTAAGTGTCACATTGTCAACGCATATGGCCCAACTACCGAAAACGCCAAATAGAATCCTGCAATATTAGACTCCGTCTATGCAGAACTGAACTCCGCCATTACACTCCCAGATAGATGAAAGCTGTTCGTATGTGGAGATTTCGACTCCGAGCTAGATAAACTAGGAATTGCGAACAAAGGTCCAGGACTTGTCTTATGCATGGGATCGTATTGAGAGGGCACACGCAACAGCAATGGAGATGCACTGGTGACATTACTTAGTTCCAATGACCTATTTGCCACAAATATATCTCTCAAACACCGATGGCATTACAGGACAACATGGACCGGACACATTGCTGATCGCAAAACCCCAAAAGGTTCAAAGGCTAAAACAGCTGTCTTCACCCAAATAGACATCATATTATGAAAGCCGGAAGAAAACACCTACCTCGGAATGCTCGTTCCTATGGAGATACATGCCTCAATTCTGACCATAAGCCAGTCAGTACAAGCCTTCAGATCTCTTCCTAATATATACACGTCATAACAGGCAAGGAGGTAGAGTCACCTGAAACCTACCCATGCTCATCAGCGACACTGACTCAAATGCCATACAAAAAGGCCCTCGGGGATCAGATAGTTAACATTGACGTCAGCTCCGAACCAAATTAAGCCCTAACCAAAATACAGAACTCTAGGGAATCATCTGCTACAAGTACCATATGTGTTCTTAAAAACAACCAAACTAGGTATACTGACGACCCTCTAGTAGTAAAACTGTCAACAGAGCAGAAGGCATTACGTCTGCATATCTATCAAATTGGCCAAAGTGAAGACCGCACCAATCTACGCCAGGAGCGCAATAACATTCTGCGACACATCAGGGAATGCTTAAAAAATCTTGTTAATCAACAAGCATACTCCCGAGCAAATGATATCACCACCATAGATCACTGTCACAAGATGTTTCGGAGAGCCCGAGCCATGAGAGTTACTGACTACGCACCACCACTCACCTTACACAACTCTGAAGGACACTTTATCGGGACTGACCAAAGAAATGCTGAGGCAATGGTTCAAGGAACAGGTCACTCACCACGAGTATGAGCCCTTGCACCCTTCTATGGAGACCCCAGGCCAGTACGCACGCCAATTAAATTAGCAGAAGTGGAGAAGGCACTTAAAGCCCTGAACAATGGGCGTGCATCCGAACCTGATGCCATGAGCAATGAACTATTCAAATATGCAAGCTACATTATCTTAAAACCGATCACGCGCCTATTCAATTAAGTTTTTATGCACCAGCTTCCCATCGACGATGTATGCCAAGGTACCATTATCGCATTAACAACGCCCATGATGCCGCCTGGTTGCCAATCAATCTGCGGCCCATTGTGCTCTTTAACAGCATGCGGAAAATTCTATCCAATGTTACTCTATCCCGAACCCAATACAAGATCAATCCCCCTACCGGATCGTGCCAAAGTAGCTTCAAACGTGGACGCAGCGGTGTGGATACTGTATGGGCTAAACGCATGCGTGTATTAGTAGTCATGTCCCAATACTGGGATTTCCACTAAATGGGAATTGATAGGTCATGAGCCTTCAACACAATTAAGCACTCAAAGATCCTAGATGTACTCCGCCAGGCCAGTTGCAATGAAGATGAGCTAGTATTTGTGAGACTACTGCTTCCAGAAACCAAGCTGAGAGTCATGCCAGATAAGTATGCCGAGTTTGAGTCATCAATCAGCTGCCCACAGAGAGTCTAGTTCCAGTGGATTTCAACGGTTACCTTGCTGCTGCATTCAAATCAGTGCAAGAAAATTCCACAAGACCAACCCTCTGCTCCCCCCCCCCCCCGCCCACCCCACCCCCGCCTCTGGTGACTATACTCGGCATGCCGCTAGAGATGGAATATGCGGACGATGTGGACTTTATAGACGAGGAAAAGAAACCCCATGACGAACGTCTCCCAATAGCTGCAAGCTCCTTATAAATGAATCAAAAACAGATTTCACCCGCATATACCTATCTACAAAGCGTGAAACTACAGAAAATGGCGATCCACTCCGTGGCGGCAAACTCTGGAGGAAAAGTAAAATCCTGGGCTCACTGCTTTGCACGCTGCGTCATGGGGAACATAGCTTTCCAGTCCTTCTGAGAGCTATGGATTCGTAGATCAAAATGCCCTTGATAAAAGTGCTACTTTATACAATGCAACCTGCGTATTCTTGATGCTGTATAACTGTAGCAGCTGCACAGCTCCAAAGGCAGCTCTAGACATACTCTATGTCTGCCACTGCTTACATATATGCACCATCACTGGTCACCGATGGCCAGACAGTATAATTTCCAACGATACACTATACAAGATCTGCAATACATCGTCCCTGTCAGTAAAAGTCGCCCAGCAATGATGGTCATTGTTTGGGCATGCGCGAAGGATGCCATAATAGACACCAGCACAGTGAGCCTCGGAGCCGTACACACCCACGAAAGGACGTCATTGCATAAATCTGCTAAGGGTGCTGCGAGCTGATCTCAAGAAAGCAGGACTCGGTACACTCAAGTCAAGAAAGGATTTTGGCTGAGGACAATACACAGTGGGCAAAAGCGAACATGGCCCGATTGCAGCTGTATGAGGTTTCTACTAATACAGCTGCAGATTACAATAATCATACATCCATGCGGGTGTCGAATCGCCCAATATGGAAAACAAGTATTGGATGGTCACGTGGCGCAAAACTGACGCGTTTCCTTGGATAAGCACACGCAGGTGTATAATACATATTAGCATTGCTAGTCTATACACTGTATTTGTAAATATCCTCTTTGCTGTCTCATCTCATGTACCACACTGTGGACTGCCGTATCATGGAATGTGCTGAAAACTGTTCCTAAATATCAAATGAATTTTGTTGATTCGATGATCTGTACACTGCCTTAGATGTTACATATTAAATGGTAAGTGTTAACAGTTTTCCTCGTGGGCAGCCAACCGCTATATGTGCTCTAGACGTGTGACTTCTTATATGTGCATCTGACTCTTTACCACTTATTCTTGGACTGTGAACTGCGTGATCAGGTAAACATATAACTATGTGCTCGTTAGACTTCCGGACTTCCTTTCCACAACTTTTCGATAGGAGATTTCCATTGTACCTGGCTGCCTCACTTTTTCTTTTTGTACACGCCATTCTGTGTTTGATATTATACCGTACCGTTCTACACTGTACCGTTCGGTAAACAAGATAATATTCTGTTAATATGCCTTACAAGCGGATTAGTGTACCACTATGTCTTGCAACGGCCGCCTCCTAAGTGCGCATTTTAATTATACAACCATGGGATCATTCACAATTATATCGAACCTCTCCTATTCTTCAGACCGATGTAGGCATCTGTTCGCACCTCCTTCAATTGTTTGGAAAAACACAGCATCTCACTTGGAGTGACGTTTGTGTACACGGATCTCCCACGGATAGGCAGAAAATTGCTCTCCCGTGCTCTTTCACATGGGTTCATCAAACGGCCCTCGGGGAAGTGCAGGTTGTACACATATATTACATACAGGATAAGGAAAGCACATGCGAACCCACTTCTTACTGCGCGGCCTGACCAGTTGCTGTCATGCTTCGAAATGGGGAATATTATACGCCCATCTTGTCGGATACACACAATTTCGTAACCCTTCGAGTCATCGGATGAACGGCTATGGCATTGACCATGCCAGACAGACTCGCTGTCCTTTGTACGCAACCATACCTCTTATTATATTAACATGATGGGCTCACCACTATTTGAAGGCTATACGCTGCACAATTACCATGCGCTTCACGGAATATGTTTTCTCCAGCATATAGGTAGGACTATCCTACCACCTTTCCTAAGCTTGCATAGTGACGCCATCTATCTGTAGCTTATCGCCCCGCTGTTCGTTCGTCGAAGAATGACAAGGCCTACTCGCTGTGGAGCAATGCCGATGCGATAGAACACCACGAGTTATCGCTGCACGCCGTTTACTGGGCTAGTCGCGTCGGTGCTGTGTCATGATTTCAAGCACACCGAATAGACTAGATTTGATACACGTTGCCGACGATCATATTTGATCACCCTGTGTTTATGTAATGTGACTCGGCGAAAGTATACGCCACATAGTCTATATGGTAGTATTCATATGTATTTATAAAACAAAGTATTTCTTGTTTGCAAATGGAGACTTCTCTGAGAAAATTGAAATCTTCTTTTTAAAAAATTGGTATTCTGAGATTGCCTGAACCATAGTCTTAAATTCGATAACATCACATATACCAAGCGGGCAGAGCTTAGATAGAAATGGCTGAGGATAGCTCAGATGTGTAGGCACATACTTGGACCTGGCGGTTGGGGTTGGGGTGAGTGTGGGGGCTGATGTATGGTTTGAGCGAAACCTAAGGGGGGGCGTTGCTACGGGGCCATACTATGGAAGAGGAACATATATGGGGGTGCCATCGCACGAACCCCTCAATGTCCACAACAATGCGGTACGGAACATGGATACAAATACAATGTGCTGTCTCCCTTGTCCTCTTCCATCGGTGTACTAATACCACTTGGAGTTCCCAGATGCATAACCCGCTTAGAAATACCGCAAGACCTCCGACCTCCACACGACCTCCACACGACCTCCACACGACCTCCGCCCTCCAATGCTATGCCAGATTTTAATAAGCTTCATGAGTTTCCAGGCTTTGAGCATTTTTCAGAATTTTTTGAATTTTCGTACACCTCACAAGCCGAAGGCTGGGAATCATAGTGTACTGTTACAGGTTTCTGTTCGCACAACCTGAGCCAAATCGATCCCGTTGTCTCTGATATATCCTTAGATCTGGAATTTGCTTATAATGGATGCATCTACGTTTAACCTGGCCACACCCAATCTCGTGGTAACTTCACATGTAAACTGTTGAATATTTTGAAACTAAATGGACTGGGCGCATTTGCAGCAACAGTACCCCGACGATTAGTTTCGAAACAGTTAAGCGAATGCTTATTACATTGTACATGTATACAATTCGTACAGTCGGCGGAATAATACGTGCTGATGACGGGACTAGATACGTCATTCAATACGTATTTTGATTGTGACATCAACGCAAATGTGGCGTATTTGACAATGACATCATATACTTGCGTGATAGATTCGCTTCATCCACTTCCCCACTATGTGGCGATCTACAAATACACATTCCCATCGCATATGCCTTGCATATCAACACCACGTATACAAGGGAAATGTATGCGATGGATGTCAGATGAAAGGCATACCGAGTCAGTAGAGGTGTCCATTTATACCCATGAACCGCACATTCTAGTTAATGCTCGAGAACTATGCACATTTGCTGTAATCGATGTATATACATTGAACCCAGCCAGAATTCTAAATTCATGATACATATACGGGTAAGGTTTTGGATATTTTGAAACAAATGTACTGAGGTCTGTTTGCTGCATATGGCAGCAGCACCTCTCAGACAAATTTGTGTAAAAGTATTCAACATAATATTTAATAGATTGTGCCTCTGGTACAGGCAAACAATTCGTACGTTTGACAAAATGTCTGGACTTTCATGAAGGAGGTACACTACTTCAGTATAATTGTGACGTAAAGGCTACACGTGAGGTTATTGATTATGATGGCATAATACTTAGGAGACATGGCCCTAAATCTATTTTCAGGTAGAGATACCAGTTCATGAAGAGTGACTTCGTAATGAACACTTATTTGTGTTAGAATTGTGGATCGATTACCAAGCTTGTTCAGCGCATGAATCAGATATGTGTGTCAATCTGTTAAGCTTATGGAAATGTGCTGTCCCAATACACATTACCCAAATTAGCGCCATTTACTATTGCGCCAAAATACACCGCAATTTAAAACGTTCCTATGATAAAGCAAAATCACACTCGTATTGAAGTCGTACACCTTTGGAAAGTGCCTCCGATTGCCTAAATACGAATGTGTTGTTTTATATGTGTGTAACATTTTCACGGAGCTAGATGCGTACGTAAAACAATACACCATTAAGCTTAGACTCGTTAAAGCGAGCGGATAATAGGTGCTATTTTAAAACTAAAATTAATTGTATTACAGTTTACAGAACTATAAAACAATCTAATACAGACATGAATAGAACATTCGCTACGCTTTCCAATGGTGCATGGCTTCAATACTAGTATGAAATTAGTTCGTCATATAAACCGATTAAAATGAGTTGTACCTGCATCTACTGATATAGTAATGTTGTTTCCGTGCCTGCTGGTAGGTGTACCAGCCATAAGTTGTGTGCGCAATGCATTATGTGCAGGTGTTTTCCCAAAAAGGTATATTTAAAGACTACCGCTTACGACAGGTGTTAAATATTTGAAATCTAATTTGACAGGAATCTGTAGGCTCAGTTATAGACTTTGCCATGTTAGATACCGAATGTGTCGTGCATGTTCTGCAAGTGATACAGGGTTGCCTATGTATTCGAGATAAAATGGGTGAATCCAGTGTTAGCTATGCCCCTCATACTTTGGGATCCATCGAACACTGAACTCTCTGAATCTCAATGTCCAGAAAGCTATATCGGTAAACGGTTGAATATTTTGAAACGAATTTGATTGGGTGCTGTTGCTGCCTCAACAGAGTCCAGCCAAATTAGCTACAACTTAATCAACAGAATGCTTATAAGTGGTAACCACATACAAGTCGCCCACATGGCGGGCTATATATAGTTCCTGACGGAACATTCATCGCGTATTTTAATTACGGCGTCGGCCTACATGTGACATATTTGATTATGAGTTAACTGACACCGTGGAGTCATCAGTTGCATTGTGTGAGCGGTTCTGCTTCTCTTTGGGAAATATATAGAACCCCAATACAGCGTAACACAGTGTGTCACAAGATCGAACTTAGAAACATCATATAAGAAATAAATTAACACAAACTTCCTGCAACTTGTCCATGTTTAATGTGACATAAATCAATTTTCATACACATTACTGTAAAGGGATGCCACCGTTCACCATCGCAAATTAACACCATCAATGCGATCTGGCGTGATCTGCCTATGTGCATCCACTGCGTCGGTAGCAATAGCAATAGTGTAGTAGTAGTAGTAGTAGTAGTAGTAGTAGTAGTAGTAGTAGTAGTGGTAGTAGTAGTAGTAGTAGTAGTAGTAGCAGCAGCAGCAGCAGCAGCAGCAGTAGTAGTAGTAGTAGTAGTAGTAGTAGTAGTAGTAGTAGTAGTAGTAGTAGTAGTAGTAGTAGTAGTAGTAGTAGTAGTAGTAGTAGTAGTAGTAGTAGTAGTAGTAGTAGTAGTAGTAGTAGTAGTAGTAGTAGTAGTAGTAGTAGTAGTAGTAGTAGTATGTCTACCTGTGTTCAGCCGTAGCCGTTGACGATGGTATGTTCGTGTATATATCGTAATAGCCATGGTCTCACTTCCATGTCTTGGCCTCTGATGGCGTTGTTAGTGCTAATATTGTATGTGGCTGACGAGTCGAATGTGGCCCATCCCATTTCTAAATGTATTTTGCGTACGCTAATGTAATCATAGTATGTACTCACACAAATGAAACAACTACAACAAAAAACATTTGCTGATATAGAAATCTAAATCTGTGAATACACTAAGCTTACACACATTCATAAAAGATGTGCCAGAATGTATGTTACTACATACATTGGTGTGTCCTGTAATCATATTACTACGTATGAAACGAATACCCTTTATGGCGTCCATTTATATGTACCTATGTGCTCCTTGCACAATGTAGAACCCGCCAACTATACAGTAACCGTTTGTCCCGAAACATAACGGTTAGCTAAAGGATATAAAACTATGAATTATTGTCAAAATAAAATGAATCCGATCCAGCGGACTCGAATTTGTAAAGAATATCTCATTAAATTAATTATGGAGAAAAAGCACCCACAAATGCATAATGATTTTTTTAAGATGCGAATATTAAACTAGAAACCACAGAACATCTAACATACTGTATCTAACAGGCAGATTAGTTCAGATAACGACAATAAAATTGAATACGTTTATGGTAGCGAGATGCGGACCAATAACCCTGCAGCAGACCCCGCTATAATAGCAGGAATAAATAAATACAACTAGTGTGACGGTACACAAGGTAGGTCACATGTACCGGCCCATAGCAAAGCAGTAGCGCTGGTCAGTACGTTTCATTTGAAACACAATTAACCTATTGAATACGGAAACACAACAATGTAATTGCTCCCTTACGATGAATGAAATCATACGTTCAATATTGTGAACCTTGTTTGCTAACTACACCTACATCAGGTTCCAGTAACATTTCATACAGCGTACATCTATTGAATATATATAGGACATATTCAGCAGCGTACATCCATTATTATATATATATATATATTTTTTATAATCCGGATTCATATGGGATTGGATTAAGTGATACGTAGCGGGCGTGTGCCATTATTGCTTTGAGTGATCACGATAGATTATTTAGGAATACTCCTGATTACTCAATAAATCAGCTTGGGCACAAATTACCAAGATATAGCATCGGAAGTACATCAATAACTAAAACTGCATTTACAGGCCAAGAGAAGACTACTTCTAAAAATCTATCACTAGAATGCCAGGCTCGATTCTCGAGCCAGTCATTTCAGTGATACATTTTCAAAAATCATTGAGCAAAATGTCAATGGTCGTGACAGATCTCATTAAACATATTTAAAAGGTTGGAATTTAAATATTTTATGCTGTAGAAATTAGTCATGATTATTCGATTACTTAATTTTAATCAGATATTTTCACGATTTAAAATATAAACGCGATTTTCTAGTTAATCCCATAATCTCGCAAACCTAATACGAGGTGCCGATGTATCTTGATTGATGTAACGAGTTCATGCCATGTTCATGGACAGGCCAGGGAAGACTATTTTCGAAAATGTACCTCAAGAATGAGTGGCTCAATAACTGAGCCAGTTATTCTACTGGCGAATTTCGAAATAGTCTTCGCTTGGACTTCGTGTGGGACTTCGTGCGGGTATTGAAAAAGCATAATTTTCTAGACCAAATGTAGCCATTAAAAGATTACTGTTTATAGATTAACGCCAACGGCATACAGTAATACAAATAGGAGTATCCAAACGAGAGATAACTGTTTCATCTTAGGATCTGAATATTATCACATGCCCGTTAACATGTGAGAGTATGACAAATGCAGCCGAGTGTATTCACGCCCATTTGAGATTACACCGAGGTTGTACACTTTTTAGAAAAATAGTCTAACACCATCCGCACTCATAACTTTCCAACAGTGTATCTTCTTGTGAGAAGTGTGTTCATGATGCCATAATTGGCCATTCATGGACAAGCTGCAGGGAACTGTTCTTCACATGCTCAGATGCAACACACTGTAACATATAAAAGTGGAAGATTGTATTAATAATACATCAGAGGTGAAGAACGTAATTTGACATGGGGTTGGGGGTGTAGGGGTTGGGGGGCCAGACACGCTGGCAGGAGGGCTATCGCCATCCGAACCCATGGGCTACGTCACATCTGTCCCAAAGTTCATGCACATATATACACGTTGACGGTTCACTAATTCTTGCGTTGGCGTTCCGTTGAGGAACCCATAGATATAACTATTTGCCGACCAGTGTGTGCAATAGTAGCAGAAGTAGAGGCAGCAGAAGCAGCAGTAGCAGGAGCAACATCATCATCACAATTATCACCATTAGCAGCAGCGGTAGTAGCAGTGGTAGTAGTGGTAGTAGTAGTAGTAGTAGTAGTAGTAGTAGTAGTAGTAGTATTAGTAGTAGTAGTAGTAGTAGTAGTAGTAGTAGTAGTAGTAGTAGTAGTAGTAGTAGTAGTAGTAGTAGTGGTAGTAGTAGTAGTAGTAGTAGCAGCAGCAGTATTAGTAGTAGTAGTAGTAGTAGTAGTAGTAGTAGTAGTAGTAGTAGTAGTAGTAGTAGTAGTAGTAGTATTAGTAGTAGTAGTAGTAGTAGTAGTAGTAGTAGACCTGGTGGGGGTGGTGGTGGTAGTGATAGTAGTAGTAGTAGTAGTAGTAGTAGTAGTAGTAGTAGTAGTAGTAGTAGTAGTAGTAGCAGTAGTAGTAGAGTAGTAGTAGTAGTAGTAGTAGTAGTAGTAGTAGTAGTAGTAGTAGTAGTAGTAGTAGTAGTAGTAGTAGTAGTAGTAGTGGTGGTAGTAGTAGTAGTAGTAGTAGTAGTAGTAGCAGTAGTAGTAGTAGTAGTAGTAGTAGTAGTAGTAGTAGTAGTAGTAGTAGTAGTAGTAGTAGTAGTAGTAGTAGTAGTAGTAGTAGTAGCAGCAGTATTAGTAGTAGTAGTAGTCAATAATGTAAAACTATACGGGTAAGCTATTACATATTTTGGAACTAATTTGACTGGGCGATGTTGCTGGCCTATGGCAGCAACAGTGCCCAGTAAAATTAGTTTCGAAATATTCAACAGCATGTTTATTAAATAGTGGAGACATACAATTCGTACAACGTATTAAGAGTTAGAGGCTGACCACATAGTATCATGTATGATGTAATGCCTATGACGTCATCATACACGTCACTTTGCTGATTATGAAGTCATATGACGTCAGATGATAGATCGATGGGCTCGAAATGTGAATTGCTATCACTGGTGTCAAATCCTCAGTTGCGTGTTCGGTGTAGGTAATGGTTGTTGTTCATAATATGTTGGTCTCGCTTCAGTGACTTAATGGCTATGCCATTTGAAAGTACTTGGTGCTTTGATGTGGTATACGTGTCTTATGAATCATTGTGATAGGTGCATGTTGCGGGCTGTAGCGTTAAGAATGCATAGCATATCACTTACGCCTGTTTGTCTCTCAGCCCCGGTTAGCGTAGTACTGCAGAGGAGGTGGCTGTCTTTTGAAATGAACCGCATTGAACCTGGGCATCTTTTCTGAAACAAAAAAGAAAACATCTTTATAAATTTGCTGCATATAATCGGTAAATATATTCCGTTTATGCATATACTGTTTTGATTAATTTAAACATGCATTTACATGCACGTCGACTAAAAAAACTGAAACACATTCTGGTTGTAATTTACTCGTATGAGTTGAGCCCATGCTCGCTTTCAATACAATATTACGTCAACATTCTGGCGAAAGTGATTGAAAAATCTTTCAGTGATCAATAGAGGAATACAGTTTTAACTATGCTCCGCCCATCTTTAGCTACACCCCACCCCTACTTCGACCGTGTTGGGATCGATGGATACATGTCCTATGGCAGCAACAGCGTCCCGTCTAGTTAGTTTCAAGATATCCAACATCATGCTTAGTAAATAGTAAACACATACAATGTGGGCAGCGTGACTGACTAGTAAGCCCTTAGGACAACCCAGACCTGGCCGCTTGTATTGGCATTACAGAGTCACGGCTGGGAAACTACGTAGAATCAGCTAATCAGTGGATTCTTCCGAATTAGCAAATTACGAAAGTAATCAATACGCAAGCTTTGCTCCGTCACGGCTCTCTAACGTGAACACGGCTCTAGACGTGGTTATATTTACGCAATCTAAATGAAAACTCTCTAAGCTAGACATATAACTTTTCATTTGCCGATGCGTGGCAACAGTCTGGCGATCACACTAGTAGGCGTTGAGAAAGATCAACCTTGCCGATATTATTGAGAAATAAATGCGCTTAATTATATTAGCTGCGTGAATATTAGTGTTCGCTTAGTTACAGACGGGAGCGCGGGGTTTATTGATTGCCATTATCGGCGTGATGGAAGTGATTGGTCTCGTGCAAATACATTTATTAAGCAAAGTCTATGAATGATCTGGCAAAAAGTACTTGGGCATGGTAATTACCGGCACCACCTACACTACTGCCAGCTATCGTGGACCCTGAACGCGTTAATGAATAACCGGAAATAGGATGGAAATGACGTCAATGTCAGATCCTTTTGGAGTGTGTATGGTAGAGCGATACCGCCTGGTGAGATGTATAGCGCGCGCATGCGCTAAGTAGGTAGTGGCCATGCAATGCGCGTGCGGTTCTTAATGAACTCTCTGTATATGCGTTGGCAGGTTTGTAAGGCTCTTCATGCGTGAGTATTCGAGATTTGCGATGACAGTTAGCATTACGAATTGGGAGATTGTACCCATTGTTGAATCGTTGGATTGGACGTTTACAGTTTTAGCTATGTCCCGCCCATCTCTAGTTAAGCTCCACCCACACCTCGCTCGTGCTGGGATTGATTTATCCCCGACTCCATAATTAGCAGTTTCCAGAAAACTGTACAGGTAAGCTGTTAAATATTCTGAAACTAATTTGACTGGGTGCCGTTACTGCATATACCAGCAACAGCGTCCAGTCAAATAAGTTTCAAACTATTCAACATATTGTTTATTAAAAAGTAAAGACATACAATTAGTACACCGTGTCGAACTATTAAGCGGTAAAGACGGACTACATCGAAGCAGTAATGTCAGCGGTAATTATGACGCCATCCTGCACGTCACTTAGTTTGTTATGACATTATTTGACGTCAGATGATGGATGGATAAACTGGAAAGGTCGATTGTTTTGGATAACTCTTTGCGCATGCCCCAACGGCCGGATGCTACTTTATTCACTGTTGTCCTTGTACGAAACACCTCCCTTCTACAAACAAGTAGCCACAATGCACGCCTTTCTTCAATTGACCATAACATATAAAATTACATTTTAACATTGTATGATGATGCCGTATCATCATAAATTGTTAAAATGGAATTGTATATGTGTAGTGGTAGCTGCTGTTTGCATGTCTTTCGCCCATTTTTTCATGGTCGGAATTTAAAGGAGTGCTAAATTACAATTTTACCAGTGCAAATTGGAATAGTAATTAGCTATATTTTTCTGCTAGCTTAAGACATTTTCATCATATATCAAAACGTAATTTGATATAGTTGCTATATATCGATACCTTTGCTAAACAAAACATGAATGATTACTATCTCAATGTGTCCCTGTTTGACCAGTTTGCTGTGAATTCTCTGGACTATATGACCATATGTGAACGTAATGTGCCATACGGCAAACTATTCGCGTTTTAGATTGCACTTGCAACACAGTTTACACGATACCGGTTAGACACCTCAGCTAGCAGCAATATGTCGGTGTGCGAAACAGATGCTGGGCAGGGCATTGCACGTACTGCATGCAGTTTGAGCTGTTTCGGGGGGGGGGGGGTGTGGGTGGTTAAACTATGGGTCGGGTCAACACCTAGTGGAGCCCTAGGGTGATTCAGTTTTGGAGAGGAAAAACATGGCGGCCACTGCGCTCCCACCCCCTGTTCTTACGCATTCGGCCTATGTATCGTATTGCTTACAACTCGAGGAGCGCGCGTGTTTAGATAACCTTTACACACTCATGTCAGCCAAAAACGGCCTCTTCAGTGGCCTTGAGAAACGTCAATTTACAAACGAAGAGAAGACTATCTGTGAATATTTACCACTGGGATGACTGGCTCAATATCAGATCCAGTCATTCCAGTAGTACATTTTCAAAAATAATCTTCTCTTGGTCTGCAAATGGACATTTTCTATTAGAAAATTTAACTTTTCGTGAACAAATTCGAGAGTTAAATGGTCAGCCATGTCAACTGAAAATCGAATATTGTTAATAGTTTCCTGCAGGCCTACAATTTGCTCTTGCTATGGCGGGTAACTAGTGTTGCCTAAGCATCATTTTGTATGATGGTACACGTCTCTCACTATGGCTACATAGAATGGCTCTCGAGGCCATAACAATGGCAAATTAACGCTTCTATGCAGCCCTAAGAAAGCATTTTCACCATGATAAGAATTCATCCCAAAAGTGTTCGCCGCTGTTAAACTGATGAGGCTATTTATTATGGGCGTGTGACAGCCAGCAATGGTTAATTTGTAAGATCCTATTCATCCACTGCTGTCAACGGATGCATGTTGTCCTGCAAATGATTAATTAGACCCGATGGCCTTGCCTATCTTGACGCACTCTCTTCGTAATGACTGAGACTTGTCTTAATGAATGTCATGTCAACGGTATATTTACTATGCGGCTCCAGGCTGCTCGACTCGACCTGGCCTCATATCATCGCCATCCCCAGGCAACAATACTGGCATACTGTTACCAATTACTACACAATGACACGTTTCGATTGCCATATGTGGCTACATTTGCTAAAACCCGTTCCCATTTAGTGTAATATGGAGATAATCAGAAAAAACCCATGATATGAGTCGTAAAAAGTGTGTGTCCTAACACATGTGTTCGTCGACTTGATAATAAAACGCACCAGCTACAGAAGATGACTTACATAGACTGGACAGCTTGGGAAGAATAATAAACTCGCTACTAGCACATGTTTGTTGTCTCACCATTTAGAGTGTCTTATTTTGATTGGACGCGTTTGCTCGATAAAGGCATTGGGCATGTCTGGTTAATTCACATTTCCAGAGTTTCCGTCTATCATCTGACGTCATATGACGTCATAATCAGCTAAGTGGCTCGTAGGATGACGTCATAATGATTACGGCATAATGATTATAGTTGGCCCGTCTGTAACTCTTAATAGTCCGGCACGTTGTACGAATTGTATGTCTCTACTATTTAATACACATGCTGTTGAATATTTTGAAA
This sequence comes from Chaetoderma sp. LZ-2023a, assembly GCA_034401795.1. Lineage (NCBI taxonomy): Eukaryota > Metazoa > Mollusca > Caudofoveata > Chaetodermatida > Chaetodermatidae > Chaetoderma > Chaetoderma sp. LZ-2023a. Next base: position 13,847,499 of record CM067364.1, read on the forward strand.
TTAATGTGACTGGACGCTGTTGCTGCCTATGGCAGCAACAGTGGCCAGTCAAATTAGTTCCAAAATATCCAATAGCCTACATGTATAGTTTTCTGGAAATTGATAGTCGGGAGGTCATAGATCGATCGATCCCAACACGAGCATGGTGTGGTGGAACTTAAGCTAGAGATGGGAAGGGCATAGCTAAACTGGAAAGGTCCATTGCCATCGGGCCCCAAATAGAAATAAAACGATGCGCGTGTGTAAGTGTAAACGGGTACGCACCTCTGTCGCAATCGCCATCGTCAATTCGTCATCATTGTCGGCGGCGTGGACATTGCTACTGTTATCATTGCCGGTAGTGTAGCCGTTGCTGGTATCACTGTCAGTATCTGTTCGCGTGGTACGTAACATGTGTACATTTTGAAACATGTGCGTCTAAAACGTCTCATCGGATACTCCAGCTCCGGATTGGAAAGAGACAGCGCACACTACTAATACACGAGGGCGTGAGGAATCGAAGGCCATCATTTCGTTGATAGAATGTTTTAATAAATAACGCCGGTGTTCTGCAAATATTTACCATCTCTAAATCCAGGAATTATTTGACGCCATCCGTCAACCGCAGCCGAGAATACACCCACTCGGCTTAATAACACCCGATGGCAAAGGCCATCGTGTTTGTCGCGGATTGATTTTAAGAGTTATTTGTGGCGATGTCAAAAGTCGAATCCGCTTAATAAAATGACGTTGATGCAAGCAGCAGTCCATATTACGAGCTCTAAACAGGGGGCGGATACCGTTATGGGAGGACACAAATATCCTTGATTGCGTGTGTACAAAACGTGGGTATTCATTTTTTATTTAAATGGAACTGCTCAAAGAAGAAGAATATGTTATCCGAACGCGTAAGTATCGTATTGACAAAGTTCCTTAACCTGCCTAGCAGCCACAGCCAGTCCCCACGGTAATCGTTTTTGGCACATAAAAGGAATTCGCGTACGTCATGTTGATTCCCATAGCATGTGCTAGAAGTAGATTGAATCTAAAATCAAGAATTGTGTTTCCGAACGAATATTCAACAGTTGACCTACATGGCTATTTTGAAATTGGGATTCGGGTAATTCATAATTTAAGGTATATAAATAGATAAAAAAATCGCGAACATGTGGGCGGGGCGTGGCGTAGCTAGAAATGAGAATGGCCTAGATAGGAGTATATCTCTCTTATGTCGTGTATCTCTACTATATAATGTGATTTCAAATGATACGCCGTTTCATCAGCTATATTGCGTTATGGCAACAACAGCTACCTGTCAAATTCACCTTTTCAGAGAATCCATCTGTCAATCTGACGCCATATGCCGTCATAATCAGCTAAGCGGCGTGTATGACGACATCATACCCATTACGTCATAAATGAGTACAGTTGGCCCATCGTTAACGCTTAATAGTCCAACACGTTGTATGAATTGTATGTCTCTACTATTTAATAAACATACTGTTGAACATTTTGGAACTAATTTAACTTTACGTTGTTGCTGCCATAGGCAGCAACAGCGTACAGTGAAATTAGTCCCAAAATAATCAATAGCGTACCTGTATAGTTTTCTGGAAACTGATAGTCGAGGAGTTCAGAGATCGATCGATCCACACGCGAGTGAGGTGTGGGTGGAGCTTAGCTATAGATGGTAGGGGCATAGCTAAAAAATAAAAAGTCCACTGTTGCCAACTATTAAAAAATGTTCAATACATTCAATTGTAAATTCTTCAAAGATATTCGAATTCAGACACGTCCGTGAAAGAATATCGTCACATTCGTGACACAATTACCTCGGGTTGTGTGTGATTTCCGAAAATTAATGACGTATTTCATTATGCCGTTAGATAATTGAGTGAGAGATCGGATCCGCCTATTGCGTTACTGGAATTTCAGGGTTGGGTATCAGGATAAGCGAGAAAGATGCTTGCAGACATATGACGTACCAGGGAGACACGTGAATGAATGAAAGCTTGCCAAAAATCGATTACATTCGTCTTCAGAGGGACCGCCATTGCCTGCTGTTAAGTATATGCGTCAACATTGCATTCATTGTATTTTACAACATACAGGGTAAAGACGGTTATGGTAACTCCATTGGAAGAAGTTATATTTGTTTGATTGTCGTCTATTAAGTCTCTGATTCCAGGTCCCATTCACGCCATATCTAGGCTGTTCTTATTTCAGTATATTATTGGTAGCTTCCCCCAGCATTTACAACGGTACCTAGTTATACTCCTGGATGGATAAAGACAAGGAGCGAAGGAGATAGCTCATGCTTCCAACGAGGGCGAAATAGCGCACAGTTGAGGCGCGAACATGGTTCTCCGGTTAAGTAGTCTTGAGTACTAGCAACTACATCAAGCCGTTGCCTCCGTAAATTCATTGGAGAACAAGGCTGTACGGGCCCCTAAGCGCTGTGTGGTAAACCAAATAACCGTACATTGAGTGTGCATAGAAGGTGGGGGTGGGGGTGGGGGCGGGGGGGGGGGCGTTCTAGTATAAAATAAAGCACGGTATTGATGTATAGTGGTCTTGAGGAATGCCCATTTGCAGGCCAAGAGAAGACGATTTTTGAAAAATTACCACAGCAATGGCTGGCTCGGTAACCGAGCCAGCCATTCCAGTGTTACATGTTAAAAAATACTCTTCTCTTGACCTGCAAATGGGCATTCAATAAGTAAATATTTAAATTTTTCGAAGAAATGTAGGCATTAAAGGGTTAAAGTATAACGCGTCACGAAATTAATTTTCTCTTAAATAAATGTCATACAAGCAAAGAACACATTCTATCTAATCTATACTCAGTTACGCGGCACGCATGGATTTTAACAAAATTTCACTTAAACCGACCTTCAAAGAGATCAATGACATTTAGTGAGCCATTATTAATGTGCGGTGTATAGCAATACTTCTTCGAGTTGCTATTGATATGCACGTGCAAGATACAGATATAATTGGAATCGTTGTGGTTAGATATACAAATGTATCGTTGTGTATTCGAGATCACTCAGAGGGCAGATATATGTCCTGCTCGAGGTATTCGATCCGGGTTGCGGAGATCAATGGATAACTCTGATCCGCCACGCAAGCATATTGCGCCATAATCAATTAACCCGCTACAGACTTTCACTCAAATTGTTTTCAAAATATTTAGCAAGTCGAGAAATGTTGCTCATTGAAATTATTGTCTGGTGGCTTGCAGTAGCGAGAGAGGTAATGCAATGCACCGCCAACGATCGATCTTGCGCATATGGCTCACGTCATATAGGACTGCTATATTATTTATTGCAGGTGATTTTGCCACAAAAATGGTGTTACAATAAGTTCGTAGGTGCGCGTGCGATATGAGGAACATACAGAACAAGTCTAGGATGCATTATCTCGCCACAATGACGGGGTCCGATCTGTCACTCAAGTATGTGACGCCAGGAGCGAAATACGGCAATTGTTACCTGCGGTTTAAAGCAAATAGCACAATACCGATACGAAAGAGGATAAGTCAGACAGCGCGTGCGCGAATTATATGACTTATGCCAATTTACGATATAATACATATATTGTTGAATATTTCGAAACTATTGGTACGTAAGGGAGCCGTCGCTATATATTCAACAACTTACAGGAATAGTTACCTTAGCAATGGCGTTCTGAAAATGCGGGTTCAAAGTGTTACAACCTCCCAGATAATATTTATATATCAAATAAATATGTTGGTCAGTGGAACAATCTAGCAGTGCCGGCTAAAGCTAGTGCGAAGACCTAGGCTGGAGCCCTAATGGTTCCATTTTTTTTATTTAGACGCTCCGGGATGCAATCTGGAGCATATGTGACATAAGTTTATTAAGTATTAGTTGGTCAAGTTTTGTCAAGACAATTTTAATTGTTGAAGGCCAAGTCCAATGTGTGTATATATACCAATGCAATTTACGAAAATAGCATTCTCTCGTCCTGCAAATTGGCATTCCTCAGCATAGCTGTAGAATGCAATTCACCATCAAAATGGTATTAAATGGGCAATAAGATTGACGTCTTCGCATAGCCAATGCCCATTTGCAGGCCAAGATACGAACAACCGAGCCAGTCATTCCAGTGGTAACTCTTCAAAAAATACTTTTCTCTTGGACTGCACATGGGCATTTACCAAGACGAGTGTAATACTTTGTGGAGATTGTTTTATTCTGTTTAAGGCACGAGCCGCCCTTACGTACGAGGCCCTAGGCTGTAGAGTAAGTAGCCTAGTTGTTAATCCGGCCCTGCAATCTATCATATGATTCGACGGATTAAATACATACCTGGCAACTGTCCCTGTTCCTGAAGCATATTGTGTATGGAATGCATGAGGAAGAGTCGGTATCCGTCAGAAATGTTTTGAGAAATCCGTTTGCCACGCACTCCGTAAAAGCCCATGGGCACTACTTTCTTCCTCATTGCTTTTTCGTGTTGGAGATAGTTAGCCAATTCCATAAGCGATACATACTGTTCACCTTGTCGCTTTTCCATCATCCCGCTTTGTAATGCGTCCCTGTTGCCCCAGTTAGAACCGAAACTGAGCCTTTTACCTCTTGATCCGAAGAACGCGTTTATATCAGGTACATGGACGTCGCGTTTAAGGTAATCCGGCACTCGTTTCAAATCAACGCCAGCGAGTCCATTTCCAATGAACGGATATGACAGGGAGTCCAACGGTTGTCTGGCCCCGATGTAGCGCCTGATCGAATTCGCTATCTCAGGATCACGTTTCAATTCTGCTGCGCTAATCTGCCTGGGACCATTCGGTGTGTACTCCCTTACAAACCTCACAATGTCATATTCGTTCTTTTCACCTGCACCACCATCGAAGAAACGATCACCGATAACCCCTGGTCTGTGTATATCGAACATATCCAGAGACCTTCTTTTCCCTCGGCTTCCATAGAAGGCATATGGATTCAACCTTTTACCTTTCCACGCATCCTCTTTATACGCAATTGACCTCTTTTCCTATAAGAAAAAAGAAATGTTAAAGATAATTTCTAAAGAGTAAAACAGGTTAAACCAAAATACTGCATCAACCACTGACATATGGCATTACGTGATATAGGTTCTTAAACTGGCCAACTGCCGCACGGAACAACCACATGACGAGCATACTGTGTGCTTCCTAGTTCTTGCTAACTGGTAATAATATATGTGCATATGTCTATGAGAACACCAGAGTACATGTATCCCTTTGATCATGAACCTGGCACATCCGGAATCTCACAATCATAACACCCATAATGGTACAACGATGAATATCTTCAAGCAAATGTACCCCCTCTTGCCTCAAGCTAACCTTTGGATGGTCAAACTCGACTATCGACCTAACAGTATTGTTGGGCCACGCCCATTTGTAGGCAGGGATAAGACTGTTTTTTTGAAAAATTATCACTGGCATGACTGGCTCGGTTACAGATCCAGTCAATCCAGTGGTAAAATGTTAAAACTACTTTTCTCTTGCCTAGGAAATGGAGTGGCCAAGCTGAAATTTCGGTTTTCTTTACCATTAATCCATTAACTGTGCTGTCCAAGAAAAACAGCAACTGTAGTGGTATTGAGGAGTGTCCATTTGCATAACAAGCGAAAACTAATGCGTGTAAATTTAAGTGCAAGAATTTTAATTTTCTTGGAGTAGCCACTAAATGGTTAATTGGCATGAATAACATATTGAGGGGTTTGACACGGCGCAAGAGGTGGTAACCATGGGACGCATAGCCGTTTCCCAGAGAACTCCGAATGGGATCTTGAATCTACGGTTCAGTACGGATCTGCTCAATCAAACTAGGCTACATTATCGGATTGGTGTCGGATCATGCTGCCAACGCGATGCAACACCCATACCACTGGAGTAATCTCCATACTGCTATCATCTTAGGGTTTCAGGTCTCAGAGCTACTAACAACCACGTACTTGTGTTCAGGCTTTTATCGGCTATGCACATCGTCAAACTATACGATATATGCATGCACTTTTTTAGCAAGCCGAAGTATTCCATATCCGCATACATGATTGCATCGTGTGCCATTTTAAACACAAGCCAATCTCAAGAATCGAAATACTATTTGGAATACTATTTGGATTATTTCAATATTCTTCAATAATTAATTATTAGTTTGAGTTTATGTCTATCTTTGAAAGACTGTTGTGTGTTTCTTGCCTTTGCAGACGTATACACTATACAACGTCACCGAAATGCATATAATAGTGTCTTTGTTATCGGGCAACCACTATACCAACCACGGATCCACATTCCGTAAGGCATGATCATTAAGCCATTTGCCGCGTGCTGGTATAGCGTTGCATAAAAAACAACTACCGAGCAGGTCTTTTCTGTGGAAAACAACAAAAGCTTTCATCACCAGATTTCAAATCTGGCATTTTCCCCTCCAGCAAATGCTCAATTCCTGGCATTTACTCGAGGAATTAAGTGTATTTAATACATGTTCCCAGAATGAGGGCATATGCAGCGCAGACACAAACTGGATTAAGACACGAACTGTTACACGATGACATGGACGTAAACCCTCTTGTGGGAACAGCGCCTTAAAGCACTTAACATGGTACGCAAAGCAATGGCGTAATACAGTTTTTACTATGTAAAACGGACTAAGTCGCGTCTTTCATGACGTCAGCCTACGCATCATGTACTTTGTTATTTCGGCACAAGATTGACTGAGGAACTGTGTTCCTCCATTACTACTGTAATTGTCAATATCTTTCAAGAAGATTGACATTTACACAATGAATATTATTTGCAAACTGAGCGAAGACGATTTTTAATGTACGCATGGAATTTACAAATATTGATTTCGCCAGGACTGCAAATAGTTATTAACCATTTAATGACCAAATTTCTTCGAAACATGTTAATACTTACTTATGGAATGTCCATTTTCAGGCCACGAGAAGACTATTTTTGAAAATTTACCACTGTAATGACTGGCTCGGTTACTGAGCCAGTCATTTCAGTGGTAAAATAAAAAAACTAGTATTCTCTTGTCCTGCAAATGGGCATACTCAAAACCACTACAAAGACCGGTTTTGGCCGTTTTCGTCACGAAATGACTAATAAAGATCGCTGTAGATGCCGTTTGGGCCGGCTTGCCGCTGGAAGGGTTAATGGTCAGGAAAATTGGATGTTTCTTGTGTAGTCTGTGTCCGTTTGCAGGCATAGAGGAGTTTATAATTTGAATGTTACCACACCAATGAATGTGTCGGTTGCATTAGCAGCCACTCCGATGATACATGTTTCAAAAGTGTTTTCTCTTGGCCTGTAAATGGACATTCCTCAAGACTAATGCAGATGCTATTTGGCTCGCCTAGTCATTACAGGTTTGGGTTTACACGGGGTGGGTTAAAGGGGGTGTGGGTGTGGGTGGGGATGGGATGGGGGTGTTGTGGTGGGGGGTGGTGGGGGTGATCTCTGTACCTGGGCGCGTACTCAAATAACGAGAAACAGCCTGACACTGTCAGTGCACTCTCGATTAATGATTTAACCGTATGCTGATAAATCAATGCAGTGGATGATGCGAGTTTCTCAGCCAATCATATAACGCCATAATCAACTACATGACGTACATGATGACGTCATAATCCGGTGTGTCATGAAAGGTGTAGGTAAGTTCGTCGTGAAAGCTTAATTTATGACGTTGTAGTACGAATTGTGCATCTTTACTATTTAAAGAACATTATGTTGAATATTTTATACAACAGCACCCATTCAAAACGTTCAACACTGTACCTGTATAGTTTTCCGGAAATTGCGGTTCGGCGAATAGAGTGATCCATTAATCGCAATGCTGGCAAGGCATGGGCGGGGCTTAGCTAGAGATGGGCGGGACATAGCCAAAACCGGATTCCTCCATTACTCGATTGCCCAATGCGAGCATATGACCCTATAGAACATGTAGATGAACGTGTGTATACACACTGGCTCTCCTCAGAGCCTTGGCAATCAGCCTGCATCTCCTACGTATACTATGGACAATGATCAAACCCGATATGTCCGAAGTGTCCACTATCCGTGAATGATACAACTTGACATGAATTAGGAAATCTGCCTGAAAGCTAACAAGAGAGTTGTTGACAAGCGGACTATAGCCTGCACCCAGTGCCCTCCTTTCTGACAATGAAGTGTTGGCGTGGGTGAATCCAATTAACGACGTATCCTAACTGGCAAGAAACAGCATACTCCGTATGATGCAAGGAATATTCAATTGAACACATTGAAAGTAATTTCACTGGTAGATAGATGGTGCGGCCTATATGTTTTTCGTCGAACTAATTTTAAAATACTCAACATCTCTCCTATATAGTTTTCTTCCAATCGAAACGTTCAAAATGTTAATGCTGAAACGGTGTGTACAACTGCGTGCCATGTAGGATGACGCCATACTCAATTACGTCATGACTGACTCGATTTAACCCCTCTTAAATGCTTAATAGTCCGTCAGGTTGTAAGAATTGTATGTCTTTAATATTTAATGAACATGCTGTTCAATATGTTGAAACTAGTTTGTCTGGCGCTGTTGCTGTCATAGCAGCAACCACATCCAGTCAAATTAGTTTCAACCTAGTCAACAGCTTAATTGTATACTTTTCTGGAAGTTGAGATTCAACTAGTTCAGGATTCGATCGCTCCCATCACGGACAGAGTGTGGACGGAGGTTAGTTAGAGATGGGTGGGGCCTAGCTAGACGTGGATTAACCCGCGAGGCCCCTTCCAAGTGTATGTGAGTCGCGCATGGTCCACACGCAGTGGAGGAGAGATACGATATTTGCAACATATATTTATTGACGTGTTGATGTTTTCGGGCGAGTTTTCTAGGCATATGTCTCGATAAACCACTGGAGACTGATAATCTAATTGTCAGTTTGCAAGAAATTCTTAACGCGTTCGCGATTATTGTCTCGACGGTATCAAAAATCGTTCTTGATGCATTTGGTAAACATTTCTTTCCCAAGTGGGTATTAAGTCATATCATTACGTATACACGTCGGCACTTAAACACAATTCACTCCAGGCACACGGTGAGAGTGGGGGTGTCTCTGATGAGCATGATCGCAGAATCCACTCTTGTAGGTAATTTAATCTGCAGCCTACGGGTACTTACAGGAGACCTGCACAGCTTTTCAATTGCGGTATTCTCGTGGTGCATTACTACGCGGTCTATCCGCGTAGCAATTAGTATGCAGGTTTGCCTCGCGTAAAACGCAACTTTCTTAAAGCAATATACTCTATTTACGAGCACATGAGTATTTCCCCACAATAACCTTGTATTCTCATATGCCATTGGTGTTGCATGTTGAACAAGCATATAACGCTAAAAAATGACTGGCACATAGGCATATGCAGTATGCCTGACGCGACTACATCAAGAGGAAGATGCTTGCGACTTCACTCAGCGAGTAGCCAAACCAATGGAGAAGTATTGTATTAAATAGTTGTCCAGAGAACTTATCCCAAAATAACAGTTTATACCGCCTATGCGCTCAGATTACGCCGCTTCCCGATGGGTTATATTAATGAAAATTAAAGGGCTTTTTAAACTACTAGTCTTATCTATACCTAGACCCAAATTGACGGATAGTTTTAAAAGATATACATACAGTTACCATAAATTCGAATCTCACCCAGAAGCGCGCGTCCTAATCAGTCTTTAGGTATCTGCGTTAAAAGCGGGAAACAAAGTCACATTTAATGTACATGTACCTACTACTGTCTGTTAACGGGTTTAGCTTACTCTCTCAGCGTTCGGCACGGTGTAGATGTGCCTTGATCTTCTGAGCATAATCAGAAAATCTCGTTTACACACACACACACACAGCGTAGGGCTCCCTGTGGTACGCACAACACGGACTAAATCTCATTAAGATTATAAGAAGTTTGCAGTGAAAACATGCCAAACGATGATAACAATCTGAGAATTATGCCAGTGTAAAAAATATAGGTGACTCGTATGAGTCGGTTTGTTGAACAACACGCGGCTGGAAATACAGTAACGTGTTACCATATGTCTATCTCCAGGGCCTAATTCACGACTGTGGCGTTAGTTAGGCGTAAAGCAACGCCCATCGTTACCCATGTCCTAGACATGGGCTAACGACGGACGTTGCTTTACATCGAGTTAACGCCATACCGGTGCACTAGGCCCCTGGACACGGGCAATGTGGCAGCACGTTGGAATATGCCTCATGCATGATCCGATATATTTACCATAGTTCCGTAAATGGTTTTGCAATCCGGTGTCTCTATCCGTCTGCGGGCACACACGTGTGTTTGTCTATATTTGCACCTGCATGGCTGTGTGTACGGAGTTGACCACAGTATCCTTAAAACTTCTGATACGATTTGGCTCGAACCTTTACATACAAATGCTACTTTCTCGAAAGAGGATTTCCATACGTTGGCAGTGATCCAGACTAAATACCTTGATTCGGCATGGATAACTCCTGTTTTAGCCCGTCTCTAGCTTTAGCTCGTCCACGCTTTGCCCATGGTGTGGCCGATCAAACCCTGAATTCTCTGAATCGCAATGTCTCCAAAACTATACATGGTGAATAGTCTGAAACTAATTTAATCGGGTGCTATTGGTGCTTATGGCAGCAACAGCGCACAGCCGAATTAGTCTCAGAATGTTCAGCAGCATGCTTATTAAATAGTAAAGACATACCATCCGTAAAACTTGACAGGCATTTAAGGGTTTATGACCTAAGTAGATCGTAATTCAAGGCGTAATTGAATAAAATGTCAACGTACATGTAACGTAATTCATTATGACATCATATATTTGAGTGCCAGTCCCGATTCCTTTAATGGAGCAAATTGAGGATCAATGGATATCTCGGTAACTACTGGTCTGCTGAGTGTAATTTTCCTAAGCAGCACCATGGGATATGGTGAGCTCCTTTGAGCGCGTGCATTTATTATTGTTCAGAATAATACCTGCTAATATAATTTACACATATGTATAATGCAATGCGTATTATTGATTGTCCTACATGGAAGCACCATATGAAAAGTACCAACATAAGTAAATTAAATGCCACACACGATGCTCTTTATAGTTGCCAACCATGTTACTAGGGCACATTTCCTGTTAATTGCTCTGAAAGCTGAGGTACTTTTCTTCAATCTAGACGTACCGATATTCTGACATTTACCATGTACTCCTAGCGTATTCAAGGACGAACATATAACGCCGATCAAAGACGTTTGATCATAGATCTCCGTCGTATGCGTGTATCTATTTTGTCTCGTCATCACCTTTTTCACAGTGTTCTAGTTTTTGTCTATCTGTCATTCGCATCCTCTCACTCTCCCGCTCGTTCTCTCCATCTCTCCCTCCTCTCCACCCCCACCAATCACCGCAAAACCACCGCCCCACCCCGAATGCCCTGACTATCAACTTCCTAAACACACTGCGGCTAAGTTGTTAAACATTTGCTTCAATAGGCAGCAACAGCGTTCAGTCAAATTAGTTTCAAAATATTCAACATAATGTGTATTACATAGTAAAGACATACAATTCGTACAACAACGCATAGTCCGTCTTCAACTATGCGGCCGTGACGTACTTATCTATGCCATTCTTGACGACATTGATTGAGATGTCGTTTTATGCGGCACGTAGTTGAGTATGACGTCATATGATGGATGGATATAGTGGACAGATTCATTGCTTGGCTGAGCTTGCTAAACCACTTCAGAATGATAGTTAACTATTTGGCAGCTGCCAGCCACCATGCAATACATTCAACTGACAATAACTCTGGACCTGCTGCATATTTTGAAAGCAATGTGCATGAAAGTTGTTCGCGGCTTAACCACCAACAACTTTCACTCAAATTGTTTTCAAGATATTCGGTATATCCAGAGTTAGAAACGCATAGAAAACGAAATCTGCAGAAACCAAGCAAGCGGACAGTTAGTGAGCTATGCTAAACATTTGATTCCTGGAGTCACAGCCTCAAAGTGCCAACGCAATCTTAGATGTAAGCAGCTGAGCATTTTGAAATTAATTAGGCAGGAAGATGATGCTGCCATTGTCAAATTAACACCAACTAACACCATACTACTTATTAATTTATAAAGTGCGCCACGTGTTTTTGCTATTCCGTGTTCAGTAAGCTAACTCATATATCAACGGTTTGCGTTATATGTCCTACCCGGACAACCTGGTTGCAGTGGTGTTGGATCAAAGTTAATACACGAATATTACACTGGAAATAGTACCATGCAAACCGTACTCCTTCAAAAATTAATAAACAGTCATTCAAAAATAATACAAATTTAAACAAATACATTTCATTTCCTAAATTTATAGATTACATGATGATATGAAATTCTTCCCGGGTAGTTTCAATGAACTCCGTAATTTGCTCGCTCACTGTGCAGTACCTCAAACTACCATTGTTGTCACGTGTTCCGGATTTTTCCCGATTCCCCGTGTTTTTCAGATTATTTGGATCACGACCAAAAGGTGTGGATCATAGTGTACAGTAAACACTGCACAATTGGACAAGTAGTTTCCGAGATATCTATAGATCAAGAATCCGGTCTGATCCAAGTTGTTTTAGTAGGATCACGGCCAAAGTCTGGAACTCGTTTCTCTGAAATCATACGCCCACAAGACTCATACACGCATTACATCACACGCACGCACTCGCGCAGGCATGCATGCATGCAGGCAAGCACACGGGCGGGGATACAATATTCAGTTGCCCTTACTGGCGAGAGATTGTACCTATGCCTCGGGCAATGGATGCATTCATTTCTAAACATGGCCCAGCCATCCCTAGCTAAGTTCTACACATGGCGTGCACGATATATATATATACTTTGAGTCCTGCGTGCAAAGAATTTCAGTTTCAAATTGTGTCGAATATTTTGAAACTAATCTGACTGGGTACAACGGTACCCGACCAAATTGATTTCAAAATAGTCAACAAAATGTGTATTAAATAGTAAAGACAAACACTTCGTACAACTGACGGACTTTTACAAGTGCATGACGGAGTTAGCTAAGTTATTCCGTACTTACTTTGATTGTGACATCAGCCTACATGTGACGTAATTCATGATGGCATCATTTCCTTGAAGGATAGATTGGGTGTATGTATTGCAGAGTATATCACGCGATGTGATCATCCCATCCACACATCTACCGAGTCATTGTCGATGATAGAACCCTTCGTTTCTCTCTATCTAGCAAAACCAAGCAGACCGTTCAAATCTCAGTAGAGTTTATTTAATGAGAATGTCACTAAGCAAACACACCGACATGCGGATTAATCTGGATTACACGAAGATTATTCAGCATCCCAGTGTTAATATTTGCAGAGCGTGCTCTTTATACCTTGCCTTCTTCTTTTCCCGGCCCACCATCTGTTACTACGGCAGTATATAATCTTTAGGGAATGGGAGACAGATTTTTCATTCGGCTTTTGGCTTAAATCCGTACGCACCATTACACTAATAGCCCTGGTAGGTGTCAGTGTGGATAGACTTGTAGTAATGTTATTATCATGTTTAATTAAATATTATGGAATTTTCGTTATAATCTTTATACCATAAGCCGTGTCTAGACATTCCTGATAATGCCGTAATTCGCTGAGCATTCTAAGACGCAGTGAGAGATACTAATAACACATGTTCGGCAAGAATGGACCGTTCCTGTTTATCCATACAGCATACTGCACTTCATGACGTGTATGATGACGTCATAATGAATTACACAAGGAATGATTCGATTTAATCCGTCTTAGACGCTTAATAGTCCGACACCTTGCACGAAGTGTTTGTCTTTGCTATTTAATAAACATGCTGTTGAATATTTTGAAACTAATTTAACGCATTCATGACGGAATGTTCGGCATTCACGGAGAGATTTAGCGAATAGCGAGAGAGAGAGAGGGCAGAGGGATGGGGTGGGTGGGGCAGGGGCGGGGGTGGGGTGGCGAGATGGAGAGACGACGAGATGGGGAGATAGAGAGAGAGAGAGAGAGGTGGAAGGAAAGTGAGATGGCGAGAGAAAGCGAGAGGGAGAGATATAGAGATGGAGAGAGATGGAGAGATGAAGAGATGGAGGGACGAAGGGATGGAGGGTGGAGAGAGGTGTGGAGAGAGAGATGGTGAGAGGAATTGAGAAAAGAGAGAGAGAAAGAGAGAGAGAGAGAGAGAGGGAGAGGGGGGGGGGCTTGTTGTGTAGGTATCTGTGTAATTGATATCGTTCCATTTACAGCTATTACATGTTGCAGAATGCGCATTAATCTAAAAGTTCCTGTATATGCCATGTTTATGTCGTAGTTAGTTCTGGCGCTAGGCCTACACATTGTGATGTGTTGCAGCTGAAAGTGTATGCAAACCTAGCCAAAACTTGATTCAGCAACAATGGTTTCAAAATTGATACCAATTAAAGTATGCATTCACACCAAAACGATTGAAAATAAAATAGTTCAAATTATATACTTTTAGAGCATTAAACTGTGTACCTGACTGTAATGATGAGTTCATTCCATAAAATAAATTTCTTAGGCTTAGTTGTAAATTTGATTTAGGGACTCGTGCCTCTAATTCAATTTGGCAACTTAAAAATGATATTAATTGATACGTAATGAAATCATCATATGCTAAGATTTATTTCGTTACATTTCATCTAGGCACACAATTTAAGCCTCTAAAAGTATATAATTTTAACAATTTTATCTTGAACCATTCTGCTGTGAATGTGCACCTTTACAATAACTACATATTCGTGTTACTGAAAAGAGATGCATGTGTATTTTTCGTAAAATACAATTGAATGGGCCTTTCCAGTGTTACCTACCTCCACCCCCACCCACCCACCCACCCACCCCTCTCCATCTAGGCTCCACCCACACCTCGCTCGTGTTGGCATCAATCGATCTCTGAGCATTCTGACTATGACTTTGCAGAAAACTATACAGGTAAGCTAATGACTATTTTGAAACTAACTTGACTGGCCGCTGCCTATGGTCAAATTAGTTTTAAAACATTCAACAGAATGTGTTTTAAATAGCAAAGACATACAATTCGTACGGCGTGTCGGGATATTAAGCGTTATAGACGGACTATTTGGAATCATTCATGACGCCATGATTATGAAGTCAGCCTACGCGTCACTTAGTTGAGTATGACGTCATGTGATGGATGGATAATCTGAACAGTGGAATTAAGTTAAAAGAAATAGGCTCGTTACTGAAGATAGATGCATATTTTTCGTAAATTATAATTTAATTACTTACAATTTTCTGACTTGCATGCTGCCCATTTTCACTCGCTGTATGCGGGATGTCATCTTCCTTCAAGGAATCCACATCTTGACAAATCGTTAGTAATAGCATAACGCACAACACTCTGCATCTTGACAAAAGCCTTTCCATGCCGTTGCAAAAAAATAAATATATGTTATTTTAATTTTAAAACAATTCAGTTATTTTTGTGGTGTCTATAATAGTAGGTTTCGTTCGTTAATACGCAAATTATATAACACGCTGTTGTGTAAATTCCGTAAGTGGTGACCACAATTGTCGTATTGCTCTAGGTTCGTACTGAATATTGCTTTTTTACTATAAATTATTCTTACAAATTGATCTTTAATACAGTTCGGAACGACCACTTTCTTAAACTGTCCTACAATTAGTTTGTAATAAATTCGCTATCTACACTGTAATAATTGAATCCTCATTGTAGAATATGATAGCTCCGACACGACGTTGAATCAAGAACTGATGCGGAGTTCAAGTTTTCTCGGAAATAAATAGTTGTCAAGACGTGGTTGCCAATCCTACGCCTCTATACGCTAATAATATAATTTCAGGTAATCGCAAAACGTCATTATTATTGTTTGTGTTGTTTCTGTTGCGCCTGTTGTTGTCGATGCATTCCCGATTAAACGAAACTCTTTTAACTGCCGATAGCGCGACATCCACGTGATTCTAGCCGCCCCAGACTTGGACTGTAATGAATTATTGGATTTGCGTAGGATTGCTGCTGTTGTTGTTTGCGCGACGCTGTGAGGGAATTCCTCTGGACAGCGGCGGAGGACCGTTTGATGTACCTCGTCTCACCTGCGGGCTTTTAATAGCACATTTCACGCCGTCTAACGTGTCAAATGATAATCGTAGCAACGAATCGACATTTAAGAAAATGAAAAATATTTATTTAAACAACAATAACAAATTCACCGAGAGTAGGCAGTCATTAAACAACGTATTTACAAATGTATGTGTGCTTTTTCAGTATTTAGCAATATGAAGCCCCATTCTGAGGACTTGCGATTAGTACAGTTAACGAACATGCCTACGTATTGTCGCGCTGGAGGTTCTAAGCAAAAGAGAAGTATTGAGCCAAATCTAATAAATGTATGCAGGGCTACTAATAGTCCACCTGCAATAACTCACACGTTTGATTCGGACGCCGCATATTAGCTGCTGCGATTCTTGCTATCGCAGTGTGACTTTTTATATGATGTGGGTGGCAAGCTGGATAGGTGTTTCGCCGGTGAATGCCGCGGCATTTCTCGGTAGTGACACTGACAAGTCCGGTCTCACAGGGTTCGCGTAAGCATAGCAGGATTAAGCGGATTTGGGGCCCAGGGCTAATTCGTCGTGGAAGCCCTTATAGCCATCCAGCGTGCGTTGCTGCTGCCGCTTCTGCTACGGTTGATGCTGCTGCCACAGTAGCTACGGCTGCTCCTACTACTATTATATGTGTTGGATTCATCACTTATGTGCCGGGCCGTATTCTCACTGGAGATTTAAAACGGAATCACGTCATACCGAAGTATGGCGTTATTCCAGATTAACTCCGTAGTGAAAACCAGGCTTGGATCCAAGTGAAGGGTATTGCATTTAAATGCAAATGCAAATGTGTGTAAATGATTCAAATGCAATTGCAAGTGCAAATGCAGCCTAGTGTAAGTGCGTGTAAATGCAAATGCAAATGTGTGTAACTTATTCAAATGCAAGTGCAAATGCAAATGCATTTTAATATTTGGGCACATAACGTCTGGAACAGAAATTCTGAGTATGCATCTGTCATCTATGTATATGCAGGTAGACTGGTAGTGACTATTTTTGCAAAACAAGAGAAGACTATTTTTGAAATTGTCCCACTGGAATGACTGTCTCGCTTACTGAACCAGTCATTCCAGTGTACAATTTTCAAAAATAGTCTTCTCTTTATCTGCACATGGAAATTTACTACGAAAAAAAGAATACTTATTTCACCATTAACACTTTAACCCTCGAATTTGTTCAAACAAATTTCAATTTTCTCAAAGGAAACGTCTATTGCAGACCAATAGAAGATCATTTTTGAAAATATTCTTCCCTTGATCTGCAAATGGACATTTCTCGAGACCACTGCAGAATGATGGTTAAAAGGTTAAGGGGTAACCATTAAAGCATTGAATTTTCAGATTCATAAATATGATGGTGACTATTGTGAAGGGTAATTTCATTGATAGCCATTGCCCCCTATGGAAGCAACATGTGTCAGACACATTACTTTCAAAATAATGATCAAATAGTATGCTCAATATTTTGAACGGAAGTCTATTGAAAGCTGTTACTGCGCCTATGGCAGCAGCAGATTACAGTCAAAATACACTCAAAATAGTTATCAGCGTATGCAATATCTCTTTGAATTTGACAATTATTATGTTAAATATTTTGAAGATAATTTGACTGGCAGCTGTGGGTCAAAGTTTCCAGTCAAATTTGTTTCACAATGTTCATCAGCTTATTCAAGACCTAGATTAACATGTTTAAATGTTAACGTTGGCTGAGATCATCTTAGTCACACATGGCTGAGTATGCGCTTATAGTCAGACTGAATGACATTCGCTTATAATGGCAATGGGCGAACAGTAAATTAGCCCATGCCAACATAATTATCAGCATCAATTATGTATTGATGTTGGTAACTGTCTATTTGCATTCCAAGAAGACACTCTTTTAAATTTTACCACTGGAATGACTGACTCGATTACCAAGCCAGTCATTTCAGTCATAAATTTTCGAAAATTGTATTCTCTTATAATGCAAAAAGCCAATCCTGACAACTAATGGATTAAGAGATTTCTGAACGAATGGGGTTAACGACGCGAATGATTGGGCAACCTGAGCTATATTACTAAGCTCACGCTAATTACTGTGAAAGGATCTTAACAAAGAATATAGAGTACTGGTTGAGTAGATTGTAGCGTGGTCAAAAGTGTTTTGGGGCTAAAAGAGTGTGGTTCTTTAGCACAGATGAGCATATTAACATTATTAATTTTCCTGAAAAGCAACGTATTGACTACAGCGACAACAACGTGTAGTCCAATTGTTTCATTAACCTTTTGCTGGTCAAAGTGGCCAAAAACCAGCCTTTGTCGTGGGCTTTACACGTGTCCATTTGCAGGCCAAGAGAAGACAAGCACTGAGCCAATATTTCAGTGGTCTTATATGTATGCGTTAAATGGTCAACACATTGGACAAGAGAATGGAGGCACCCAGTCCTTACTATTTATAAGGTGATCATAAGTATTATGCACTAGAGATACGGTGCTGTAGCTTATCTCAGAAACAAATTTACTAAAATGTGTTAGCTTGCTATGATCTCAACTGACTTAAGTCAAACTGATTTCAAAATATACACGAATTTGTATATTTAGGTATATTGATGGCTGCGAGCTACATGCTAAGAAATGCATAGTGAAATGGGCTAATAAATCACAGAAAATCAAATTACTAATTTCTAGCAACAGAAATGCCATTTTTATGATTTAACAAATAATTTGGTTGACTTTTTTAAAATTAATTTGACTGGGTGCTGTGGCTGCTATTTACAACAGCAGCAAGTTCCAATCAATTTTGAAAGAAATTCAAAATGAGAAAAGTAGCGCTTTTGAAAAAAATCAAATGCATTTGCAAACTCAAATGCAAATGCAACCTTTTTCATACAGAGGCAAATGCAAATACATGATATTCAAATGCAAGTGCAAATGCAAATGCGTCAGAAATTTCATAATTGCATTTAAATGCAAATGCAAGTGCAAATGCATTCAAATGCAAATGCACGTGCATTTTAACTTGCACCCAAGCCTAGCGAGAACACGGCTTTAAACTGTTGTTGAATAAGACAGCACCCGATTCCTGTAAAATCGGTTTCAAAATAGTCAACAGCGTACGTATACTAAGACGGTACAAGTAGCGTACTGGGAGTACAGGACCATATGAGGTAATGCGATGCTTTTTATGTGAGTGGTCTTTATGCTTCATGACCGCGGGGATGTAGATCCGCTAACTCTTGCCTTAATCAGTCTCAACGCGTATGTAGTCCACACATTAAAGAGTAACTAACGTCAAAGTATCGATTAGTTTCGACTACTGTCGCAAGTCTGGTCACATGAAACTCTACATAGGCATTATGTTGATCAACTATCTAATATTACACAGGCTGTATTCTCCACTTTGATCTGTAGAACATGGTTCCTGTTATCGTGAACAGGGTCCCGGAAATGATGTTGCTGTAAGCCCAGGCGGTCTAACCGTCTTAGGCCGTGTTCTCGCTAGAGACTTAATCCGGAATAACGCCATACTGAAGTCTGGCGCCATTCCCGATTAACTCTCTAGTGATAACGCGGCCTTAGTGTTGTACTGGGCTTAACGCACACTAACTTGGATCTTGATTCCGAAAAGCGAGTGGATACTGGATAAGAATGTCATCATTAAAATCAGCAGACAAGTGGATGAAAATACGCTCGCTAACATGTCAACGTTTCCCTGTAATCGTATTAGACCACCGACCCAAGCAAACCCGTCTGGAGTTTTCTCGGGCGGTCTCGTCGAATGTCTCTCCGAGAGTCACGCGGTGTTTGTATTTCTACTAAAGCTGACTTAGTTGCAACGGCGGAATCCCGTCTTAGCTATGCCCCCCCCCCCCATCTATAGCTAAGCTCCACCCATAATTCGCTCGTACTGGGATCGATCACTGAACTCACTGACTATCAATTTCCCGAAAACTATACTGGTAAGATGGTGAATATTTTGAAGCAACGCCCAGTCAAATTAGTTTCAAAATATTCAACTAGGTGCTCATGACGTCATTGAGTATGACGCCATCTTACACGGCGCGTCGTTTATTATGACGCCACGTGATTGGTGCGTAAATGGCCAGTGTAACGTGCCCTCCCCCCCCCCCCCCTTCATTTCTTGTTCTAGTGCATTGTCCATCGCGAGTAATGATAGATCACCGACGTTTGGGACCCTGAAATATGCCACGGTCTGCTGGCTGATGTTAGCTCACAATGTTATGCAAGCAATCGTTCAAATATATGTTCAGTCAGCGTTAACTAGGTAGATACGAACCGAGAACATGTGATAGGCACAAAAAGTGAGGTCCGTGGGATTCGTTGCTATTACTGCAGTTCACGTATTGTGGCGTCAATATACATAGATTTATTAATGCAACTAAAAACATCCTCTCAAATTGTTTTCGACAAAATCAGGATATATTGGCCGATGCTTTTAACAAACAACGTTGAGTGAGGATTCTAGACATTAGTCGTGATCCGGATTTTAGTATCCGGATGGCTGATTGGATACCATTTCGCACTTACTGATGATTTGGAATCAGTTTGGAGACTGCCGATCAAAGTTAAACAGGTTGTTATATATGTCTTAAGCCAAGCTTTGCATCGCCCTAGTACAGTGTGCCTGGATCTCTATACACCCAAGTAGATACTGCTTCAGTATCGCTCAGACATCAAAGTGCCATCTATAGTTTGGCAACGTGGTATACAAGCCCGTTTGCATGTCAGCTGGTGAAGACCTTGAAGCCCCTTTTCTGGAAGTTGTTGCTGTCATAGGCACCAATAACTTCCAATCAAATTAGTTTTCAAACTATTACAAATATGAGTATTACATAATAAACGGTACGCATTGACAATTACACGGCATCAGACACTGTCGTTTTGGGCGACAAAATGACGGCGACCACTGTTACAATGTAAAGCTTATTAACATGCAGATAATTGGGATACATATACGGGCGCGTGATACAATATGAAGGAAATGGAATTATAAACCAGATTCTATCTGCGCAAAACATTTGAGATGCGACTAGCATACCTTTAACATGAGTGCAGAAAACTGAACCATGGAAGATTTAAGGCTGCATCCAACCTAACACGAATTTGAGTGACCAAAAGTATCCCAGTATCGAGATAAAAAGACCGATTCCACTGAAGGCTTAGACAAGCGTACTATTATATTTCCAAAGTAAAGCCCAGCAACGTTGCCACCGCTGTATGTTTCTCCGGAGAGGGCAACTAACATCTATGTAACATCATTTAGTGCCACGCAGGCAAGGGTGAAATTGATCTCAAAGATAGCCGATACAGAAGGGTCCAAATGTAGAGAATGAAGCGTCCCCACTTATTTCTCCGAGTTCACACATATATATTAACACCTACTGCGTCAACTTAAACCTGCAATGGGTAAACTCACCAAAACAACATTGCAGTGGTCTTCCTACGTGGCTATTTGAAAGGCCTAGCGGAGAGTAGTTTACCACTAGAATGGCTGGCCCGGTAAGCGAGTGGTACATTTTCAAAAATATTCTTCTATCGGCATGTAGATAGGCACTGGCTAAGTAAACACTGTAATTGTCTGTATCATTACACCTTTAATCGGCGAGCCTGCGGAAAAAATTGTATTTGTAAATTTATAAAAATAGTCTTGTAAAATTAAAATATCTTGAAGAATATTGACCATCACAATGGTTACTTGATATATCAAGTAGTATTTTGACCGCTTTGAGGCGCTGTTGGCACAATGTGGGTTAACTTCCTAAGCATGTGCCGCCCATGGCACTTCTGACGAGACACACTTACTTGACATTTGATACGAGAAGAGTAGGGATACTATCTCTTTCGCAATAGTGTATAATAGTTATAATGGAGGAAGACTCTGAATCTCAGTTTCCAGAAAACTATACAGGTAAGTGGTTGCATATTTTGAAGCTAATTTAACTGGTTACTGTTGCTGCCTATTGCAGATACAATTTCAACATTTCAAAATATTTAACAGAATACGTATTAAATAGTATGGGCATACAATTCGTACAACACGATGGCCTATTACGCGGTTAAGTTGGACTAAATCGAGTCATTCATTACGTAATTGGTTATGATGTCATCCTGCACGTCTCGTAGATTATGACGGCGTATGATTGATAGATAAACTGGATTTATCCATTAATATAAAACCTCATATAACTTGGTGTCTTTTTAGTGCATGGTAATAGTGCATCTGCCACCAAATGACACGTGATATATCGACAAATGAACCAAACACACATTCACACATGTTGGGAGTACTACGCTTGCCACCAAACGTGTTACGGCGATGGCAACCCGTTGTTTGAATGTATAACACTTGTGCACCCACGCTGGCTAAAACAAAAAACGGTCCCTGCAATGACCTTAAGAAATGCCAATTTGGAGAACAAGAAAATACTATTTTCGTTAGATTCCCCACTAGAATGACTGAGACGGTAACGGAGAAAGTCATTCCAGTGCTATTCACTAGAGATGTGTAACCAAGCCCAGTCATTCCAGTGATGGAGTAAAGCAAATATTAATGTGTCCATTGGACAATGAGAAATTTAAAATAAATTTGAACATTTAAAGATTGCATCGGTAACAGTACAGATGTTATAGAGATGAGCAATTCGATAAATATATGTAGACAACTGAACAACAAAACCAAGAAACGTGGGTTCCCAACCGATCTGGTGGAGAATCGTGGCCAGACAGCGCAAAGACTACCAAGGTAAGTCACTCTCCAAGTCAATTATCACATCGCATGCACGCGTTTACTCTGACACTGACATGCAACCCGTTGCCCAGGAAAAGGCCAAAGTACATGGATTGGCAATAAGGAATATTGTGGAAAGCAACCGCAAATGTGCGGACAGTTTTGCCATGGATCTTCCACTCATCTTTCTTTATCAACGGACCAAAAGCACAAGTGACACGCTACTGCCGGTTGCCATCCATTACCCTGTAAATCCGACCACCCTACGCGTATTGTGTAGGCCAGCTCACATTATACCATCGACCAGTGGGCTGTTGAAATATACGCCATGTCAATATGATTATCACAAGTTCCTACAATGCGAATATCGCGATCCATGAGGTGAAATGTGTGATTATAGGGAACGCTGCCTGCATACATGAGTACCGCTGGCATAGTATAATATTACTCAACTACTGTAGCTGCATTTGCCCTGCTCAAAATGAGACATTGGTAAAGAAGTCAATTGCAACTCGATGCCCATGTGTATACAGCCTCGTGAACCTTGATCGCCAAAATGGAGTGATGCTCTCAGAAATGGCACCATCGATGAACCTGTAGTCATTACCACAGCTACGCAAGACCCAGAAATCATAACATACCGGTCATGAGCAAGGGATTGTTTATCATGAAGCGCGGTTGTATTGTATCTTGTATCGAGTTTCTCAGAGACGCCCTTTTCTGGTTATAAATGGCATGGAGATGTTGCGCCACAGATCCCAGGTACCTCTGTTGTCCTTTAGCGGATTCATTGGCGATACACACATTAAAATAAATTAAATGATCATGGAAATTAATTTATAGACAAATTAATTGACGCATGAACAACGGAACAAAGGAACGCACGGATGGATGGAGTGACGGGCAAATGGAATGGCGGATGGATGGATGGATGGATGGTTGAATGCGTGGATGGATGGATGGTTGAATGAATTAATATGTAGGTGTGTGGATGATTTGTTGGATGGGTGGATGGGTGGATGGGTGGATGGATGTTTGGATGGATGGATGGATGGATGGATGGATGGATGGATGGATGGATGGATGGATGAATTGATGGATGGATTGGCAAATGAATGAATGAATGAATGAATGAATGAATGAATGAATGAATGAATGAATGAATGAATGAATGAATGAATGAATGAATGAATAGACGAACGAATGAATGAATGAATGAATGAATGAATGAATGAATGAATGAATGAATGAATTAATTAATGAATGAATGACTGAATGGCTGAATGAATGAATGCATGAATGAATAACTAGCAACTAAATGCATACATTACTAACATAACATAATAACTTAGTAACTTAATTGTTTAACAAATAAATAAATAAATAAATAAATAAATACATAAATAAATAAATAACCGACATTGTACCGACGGCGGCATTCTGTTGTTGTACTTGTTGTTTTGTCGCTTGTTGTTTTAATTCAATTATCTTTTGCCTTTTTTAAAATCGGGCCCTTATATATTAAACAGTGTTAGCCTATATTCGTCAGCCCATAATCAATTTGTAAACTATAGTAACACCGCAATACTACGAACGTCTCAACCGCGTACCATCGATCTGCACAGGTTATTATTTCAACGATACCCATGAATGAGAGTGGGAGGTGATCGATGGATTACTATATTTGCTTCGCCGCGTTGTAGTTATCCATCTATGGCATTTTCCCACAAACCACAAACGGCTAATACGAAAAATGGTGGGTGGGTCAGCGATGACTATTTCGAAAACATGTTGACTCTATGACGTAGGTGTCTTAGTTATCAGCGTCCTTACAAAGGTATTTTTCAGAAGAACGGGCACGACCTTATGTACATATAGCATGGCGATCGGATGCGGTTGCATGCTGCGAAATGAATTCTAGCATACACTGTTGCTGACATCGACAGCAACGACTCCCGATCAAAGTAGATCCAGTATGGCAACATAATAGATACTGCTTTGTAAATAACTGTATCGTATTCATTTCGTTTTTTTGTGTGAAAAAAAAATAAAACAAATTGTACAGAAAATTGTTATATTAGTCTACATCCATTACCTGATTACCATTATGCTTGCTAAAAAATTGATTGCTTGTTTGTAAAAAGATAATTGCTTTGTCAATGAGAAGAGGCGCGCATTGTCGTGGCAACATACCTAGCTAAAGCCCGTCACGACATGTGTGCAGAGCTCAAGCGTGTATAACTATTTTAAGCGGTCAAAATCAGCTACCACATAATTCCACGGTGCACCAGAAATTCACATCGTACAAACATCACCGGCAAAGTAAGACTGTTTGTATTGCGGCGATGGTGTGGTGGGAGCGTGTGTTGGCTATGATGCTTGGCACTTTCACCGGTTGTGGGTTCGATTCCATGCAAATCCAAATATTAAAGCAACAACGTATATATATATGAATACCTGTGAGTATTTGCATAAGTTCGCCGCGGCCACCTTACCGCAAAACATACCCGTAGCATAATAACATCGGCCATGCTAGTGCGATACAATACAGAAATCCAATCTGCCAATCAAGTGCATGGCGTCATACTCAAAGACGTCGCAGGTAGGCTGACGCCACAATGAATATACGTCATGGCTGGCTTACCTACGTCCGTCGGGAACTCTTAATAGCCGGTCGTGTACTAATTTTAATGTCTTTACTACTTAAAGTAAAGAACCATGGAGTTATAAAAGTCATTGGGTAGAGACTGTATATTATAATAATAATAATAATAATAATAAGAATAATAATAATAATAATAATAATAATAATAATAATAATAATAATAATAATGTGGTTACGAAACTCAATCTTGCACAAAAAGATGTGTAGTTCGGATCGCCCGGTTGGATGCGGCCGTACCAGCTAAGCTGGGTACGCGACGCCTGTCCTGGATTCGTTTCTTGAACACGCCCCCCCCCCCCCTAGGTAGAGCCATAAGCGTATATAGGTCTATGGGAGAGATAGCGTGTCGAAAAACGAATAAGTTCGTTAAAACGCACGATGCGCATGCATGCGCTAGGACGCTGTTTTGATGGAGCGCGTAGTTACGACCAAGATAGGATGGCGCTTTTAGTGTACCGAGATGGTACCCTGTAATCCTTATTGATTGCCTCTTCCAGGTAGATCTGGCAGTAATTCAACGGGCTTTTCAAATCTGTAAACCATTTCAAAATCGGTTGAGAAATGGGTGAGTTATCTAATGGAAAACTCTTCATGATTATTTTCAAAATATTGCCGTGGCGTCATATATATATATATATATATATATATATATATATATATATATATATATATATATATATATATATATATATATATATATATATATATATATATATATATATATATATGTATATCTTGATCATTTGACACCGTATTGATTGTTCTGGTTAGATTATGTATATATATGGCCATCCGTTCATATGTTGTGTTTATTCATAGAAAATATATATACCAGTACAGGATAACGAACCTACTATATTGCGGGGTTAGCAACACATTGAGGAAAATGATAATAATTATCAAGATGCCTTACAGGCGGGAATGGAGTTCAGAACCATATCGGACGTCCGCGACAGGCCAACACCAACAGGGCCGAATCATGTACGACTCCGACAAAGACCCTATTATGGGAATATTTACAGCCCTTCAGACTATTATCGTTCACCCGTGTCATCTACGGAAAGTATATGGCCGGGTGATAATATACAACACAGACAACCTCCCGCACTGCCCCCTTCTAGCAAAACGCTGTACTCAAGGGGATCACCGCGGCATTGTCGGGAGGAATTGGCACCACCATTTCGCCGATATATCAGTCATGCAACACATCATGACCATCAGCCGACTGCGCCACCACTATACATGGAACGTCAGTGCTCACCTCGGGAGGAATGACCGCGCAATCTTCACAGAAATCAGCCTCCCGTCCATAAACCCATGCCGGTCTATGGTTCTACAAATGGGGTGGACTCATTAAATTGCTGTAGGCGTATCCTGATGCATCGACACCACTGCCACCTGCACCATGACCAACCTCAGTATATTCATCAACTTCCCAGATATCCGCACCACCCAGTTTTCAGTCGCTGCATTCTTCCCACGGTCTTGGCCGAGTCATCCTCCCGCCTGAGTTTAGTGGGGATATTTGACTGGACCAATTATAAGATACAGTTCGAAATCATAAGTCGGACTAACCGCTGGAACGATCGGCAAGTGGGTGAATATCTTGCCGCAAAGTTTTGCAGAAAAGCCCTCCAGGTTCTTACGGATCTGGGAACTGATTACACACCCACCTACACACAATTGGAACGAGCACTGACGGAGCAATTTGGCGACACAGCCCTCGGAGAAACCAGTCGTCTTCAAATTAAACATCTCAGACGACGCGCGGGAGAAACTCTTCCCAAGTTAGCTAGTCGAATCAGGAGGTTAGTCACCCACGCATATCCGAGCACCTATACGGAGGGCATGATTCATTTGCGTCTCGACACCTTCATCGATGCATTAAGTGGTGAACCCACCTTGAAAGAAAAACTGTTTCTCGGCGATCACGGGAGCTAGGCCCAATTAACGGCAACCACGGTTTGCATCGAGAACGTTCTGGAGCGGGAGAAGAGTAACCGACGCCAACTCCATCCTATCAACGAGATAGAGGGTGCAGCTATCGCCCCGCCCGCAAGTGCCCCCCCCACCTCCAGTTCAGCGACACCGACCACACAGACCCCACCACCACCAGATGTGCAGATGTCCAGTCAGAATCAAGCACCAGGAGGAAGGGGCCATGCGCGTAGAGGAGTTTACAATGGGGCCCCCGGGTGCGGGAACCAGTGAAACAACAACAACAACAACAACAACAACAACGGCACCATGAGAGAACGTATTGAAGAGACTAACAAGCAAATTTCCGCACTCACCAATTTAGTTACAGCACTCAGCACCAACCTTGCCACCACCCAGTTTAGGACAGCACACACCACCAGCACCGCACCGCCACCGAACACCTGTTTCGGATGCGGTCAGCCAGGACATTGGAGGGAGCAGTGTCCTAAGCGACCTCCCGCTACAACGCCTGCTCCCGAACGTAGCACGCCACAACCAGAGAAACAGTCAAACTCCTAAGGGCACCTAATCACAATGAGCCACTTCAGTGCCCGTATCTGTCTCCCGGCTCAACTGCAGCTTTCACGCAACAATGTTCAGTGGCCAACCATCATCCACAGAAATCAGCTTTCACACCGACACCAAAATGCACGGCTTCACATATGTCAGTGCCTACGTTGCCTCACCCATCCGCAGCAAGAACATCACCCTCTTTCCCCGCACACGCCAAGCCTTCTTTTCTATGTAAAACAGCAGTAGTAGGTTGTAGCACCTCCGCTGAAACACGTTTTTGCAAATACCACGTCCCGCCACCAAGACACTAGATTATCGGTGTCCTCTTGGGGTATGCAGATCACCACCCGCTCCAGCATCATCTCTCGCATCCACAGACAGTAGCGACTCAGGAGAAACGATTCCCTCAACCCCATGGATTCGCAAGCGCCGACATAGACGGAGGAACGCACGTCCTTGGCGACATGATTGTTTCTTCTGTGCTTCAACAAAGCATCCTATGAAGCATTGCAGGAAATGGCTTGCACAGTTAGAGCTTATCCGTCATCCCATACACGCCGCCATCTACACTAATACCGCCTACATAGAAATGGCAACGACACCACCACCATTGCTACCCCCAGCTCCGTCTTCACTGCAGTCTTTATATCAGCGCCGACGGCGAACTGGCCCTTTCCTCACTCAGCCATCTACAACCTTACAAGAAGCAATACGGAAACAGTCGGAATACATGCAGAGTGATGCTGCCCCAACGCCATTATCACGGACAGCATCATTGAAACCTCTTCCGCAGGTACATCACAAAGTAATATACACATGTGCCTGTCTGCTTAGTGGCGTTTCCACCAGTGCCACCGTCGACACTGGTGCTTCTATTACAGTATTTAACCAGCGCGTATATGAGAGCATCCCACCTCATAAGAAGCCTCCCCTTAAGCCTACACACATTTACCTATAGACGGCTACAGGAGCAGATGTACCCGTAGCCGGGGTAGTTAATTTAGTTATCCAAATAGAGGCGATGCAATTCATTCAGCGAATTGTCATCGCCTCTATTCATAATGATGCCCAACTTCGCTCAGATTTCCTCAGTGTCAGCGAAGCCATCATCCACTGCAGACAACGGGAACTCGTCATACACGGCCGACGAATACCTCTCGGACCAGCATCGTCATTATACAATACGTGTGCGGTAATAGTATCAAGTACCACCACAGTCGAGCCGGGACAGGAACATATATTATGGGCCACTGCACCACACTTAGGAAGCAACACACACATCGCCATGCTGGAAGCCGACACTGAGTACATGATCGTCTCACAATGTGCAAGTCACCGCATAATAGTGGACACTATACATAAAGGGAAAATACCTTTTAGAGTGTTCAATGGTACCGCAGATCCCATCACGATGGAACCCAGAGTACGCTGCAGCCATTTAGTGAACAAAATCTCATTGGACTCACATGAACTTTCTAACACAACACCGCATATGACTGATGATTTACCCGAACATGTGCACGATTTGTATCTACATGCCACCGTTTGATTACTGCAATCACAAAAACGGGAAATTCGGAAACTACTACATAAATATTGCGACGGTTTTTCCTCCGGAAATATCGATCTCGAGGAGACTCATCTCGTACGACACTCCATTGACACAGGCAATAATCTCCCCGTACGACAACTGGTATGACGTCTTCCTGTTCACAAGGAAGTGGAAGCACACCAACAAGTAAACGACATGTTGTGAATGGGTATTATTGAACCCTCAACATCTCCATGGGCTAGCCCTATAGTGCTAGCAGGCAAAAAGGATGGAACCTTGCGGTTTTGCATTGACTACCGCCGCCTTAATGGCATTAGGGTTAAGGACACTTATCCATTACCACGGCTAAGTCAGGCCATGGATTCCTTGTCCGGAGCCAAGTGGTTTTGTACCCTTGATTTAGCTAGCGGTTACTGGCAAGTATCCATGGATGAGGCTGACATGGAAAAGATCACATTCGTTTGTAGGGATGGCCTTTTCCAATTCGGCAAGATGCCCTATGGGTTGTGCAATGCTCCCAGAACTTTTGAATGACTCATTGAGCAGGTATTGACTACCCTGCAATGGGAAATCTGTCTCTGTTACATCGATGACGTAGTAGTCTATGGACCCACGTTTGAGCAAACCTTAGTAAATCTGGACACCATGCTTTCACGTTTTATCCCTTCAGATAGAGTGTTGAGTTACTGGGACACGTCATATCCGGTAATGGAGTGGCTACTTAGTGATCCAAAACTAAGGCAGTAGCAGAGTGGCCTCGGCCCTCTTCAGTTATGGAGACACGAAGTTTTCTTGGCCTATGCCAGTACTATCGCTGTTACGTCCGACATTTCAGCGAGATTGCTTCACCCCTTTACAAAATCACTGAGAAAGATCGACCATTTGAGTGGACGAGTGAGTGTGAAGGCTCCTTCAGGGCGTTGAAGGAACTCTTGACGACCGCCCTGATTCTTGCTCACCCTAATCCAAACCTCGATTACATCTTAGACACTGACGCATCAGCTTTCGCTATTGGCGCGGTTCTATCTCAGGTCACGGAAGACAGAATAGAGCAGGTGTTGGGTTACGGTTCTCATACTCTGAATAAAACGGAGATAAGATACGCAACCACCAAGCGAGAACTATTGGCGGCGGCCAATTTCGTCAAGTATTATAAGCACTTTCTGTATGAGTGCCCTTTTACACTCCGTACAGACCATGCCCTGCTACGGTGGCTCAGGAACGTAAAAAATCCGGAGGGCCAGGTAGCGAGATGGCAGGAATCCCTGCAGGCCTATAACTTTAACGTTGTTCACCGTCCTGGCAAATTGCATGGAAATGCTGATGCCATTAGTAGAATCGGCGTGGAGGCTGAACACGAAGAGGCCGCCACCATGACACACTCAACGCAGCCATCTCCGGAGTTCCCCGAATTGAGGTGCGCAGAGTGGAATCTGGAGAAAATCGCACACCACCAAACAACAGACGTGCAGACACAGAATATATATGCGTGGATTCAGGAGGGGGTACGTCCTCCTAAGTAATCGGTAACACCTCTATCCACCACGGCAAAATATTATTACCAACGGTTCGAAAAATGTCGATTAATAAATAATGTTCTATATATTAATGACTGTTTGGTAGTCCCGGAAAGTTATCGTGAACTTATATTGAAACAACTACATGATAACGCCGGGCATCTGGCCGTGGACAGGACTGTTGCCCGTATCAAATTGAGATTCCACTGGATCGGGATTTCGCGATAGTGTCAAGGCATGGGTTGCCAAATGTATCCCATGCCAACAATGTGCTGTTGGCCAACCCCATATCGCACCATCTCAAATTAAGATTGTTGGTGCACCGTGGGAGCGAGTGGCTATCGACGTGCTCGGACCCTTGAATACGACGGATGATGGAAATAAATACATCCTCGTGTTACAAGATTATTTTACGAAGTGGGTGGAAGCATTTGCTCTGCTGGACCAAGAGGCATCCACCGTAGGGAGGTATTGGCGAGCAATGTGTTCTGCCGCTTTGGTATGCCCTATGAGTTGCACTTCGATCAAGGAAGTAATTTTGAGAGCTGGCTCGTATCAGAGCTCTGCAAATTATTCTATATCGTCAAAACAAGGACAACTCCATACCATCCACGGAGCGACAGGATGGTAGAGAGGTTCAACAGAACTCTTGCGGAGATGCTTACCAAGGAAACACTCATTGATTGTAGAGATTAGGACCTACGGCTTCCATATGTACTCATGGCTTACCACATTTCAGTACATTCCAGCACGAGCTACACCCCTGCTCGGTTAATATTAGGCCGTGCATTAGCCTTCCACCTGGATCTGGCCATGCCATGAATACCAGGAGAGACAAATTCACCATCTCTCTATGTCAAACTCTTGCGCCAAAGGATAGAACAAGCCCATGAGTTAGCACCTGCGGCAAAGACATGGCACGACCGGAGGGTGGAGGACCTTATGAAGCAGGAAGAATGCTTTGGGTACACGATTCACGATGGTCTGAAAACGTGCCAAGTAAACTGAGTTACCAGTGGAAAGGCCCCAATGTGGTAGTAGGTAAGACGTCGGACGTGACCTACCATATCCGTGCTTCGGCTGGTCTGACCTCAGTCATCCACTTTGATCGACATAAACCTTGTGTCAGTGACGAGCCAGCACCACAGCTTGGGCTGGGCGTTTCTCATGACACCGGTACCCAGACAGATATTTCTACGGAAATTAGTATTCCCACGGTTAGCACAGAGCACCGCAGTGCTAGTTCAGCCCCAGCCAGAAAATGAGTGAACAAGCGGCTAACGCTGACGACGATGACGAGATACGTACTCGCCCTCTCCCTCCTCAGCACGGGTCTACTCGATCTGGGAAGTCGTATCTGACGAATTTTGTGTTTGTTTTGTCCAAGGGAACAGATGAAAAAGTTGTTCCTCCGATCTCTTCCCATTCCCACCCACTTCATGCTATGCCTACCATCATAGAGTTACCACAAGCAGAAGCTCAGGCTGACCCAAGCCATGCTTCCTGTGGGTTGGAACATATGATGAGTAGCATGGAAGTGAAGAGGCTGGATGAAGCCTGGCGTGTCTAGAACGGCAGAACCATACAACAAGGTGTACCGACCACCTCCCGAAAACGCCAGACCAATTCCCACCCGAGTAAGACCGATATCCATCATCGCACCACCACCCCAAATCCAACTGGCGTCCATTATCTATACACCAATTTCGGACATCACCAGCCCAGTCCATTTCACACTCCTCTCGTCGTCTGTTGACCATCAATCCTCAGATATGAGAGACACTGCTGCAACAGAGGAGATGGCATTCCGCACTGCACCAACCACCATTACCCCCCGCGGTGGACAGGGAAGCAGCCTGTTCAGCAGACTTTCGGCTCGAATTTTCCCAGTGTCTAAAAACTATGACAGGACACCAACCATCGTGTAATGGGAGATGACCACATTCCCCTGTCCAAAGGCCACCCCATCCAATAGGCCTACCATACTCCCCCGTGAGCAGTCAGAACATCACGCAACAGACAGAACGTCAACACCTACAAGAACACACCTGCCTTCAAGACCGGATACGTCAATTCATCATTACGCATACATCACATACTTACTCAGTTATACTCAGCATAGCAGAGACATTCAACATCGGCAACAACAGCATTTAGCAGCACCTACTGGTATTAATTATGTCCCGGTAGAGTCATAAATATTCCCGCAACAAACTCCTCCCTCACAAATTGCCGGAGAAGTAATATCTCCCGCAGACTACACCTCCCGCAAATGGAAACTGATTTGGCATTCACCAGCATGGAGAACTGGAATGCGCCCACTTCACATATAACATTGGCACCATACAGCAGCCCGGACATCCCGACAACAGTATACTCATCAATAGGCAACAGCCAACAAATCTCCCGCACACACCTTCTTATCCAGTTACGGGAGAACTGATCATATGGACATCAGGAATGCACTACAGCCATCTACAGTACACGTCATGCAAGGACGTTTGTCCAACGCTCCTCGCCTTTCCATTTTCCCGACATAGAGCAAGATACCCGCATTGTCGTCAGTCATGAGTAGGATTTTGCTACCGAAAAGTTGAATTCAACAATGGCTTGATCAAAGTTACGACAGCATCCGACAGGTCATCTGTGCTCTAAAGTAACTCTGCCCGCCCCCCCCCCCCCCCCCCGATGGGCTCGGGCATTACAGAGTGAAATACCCTCAGGGTTCGATAAAGTTGACATTCACGTCACCTCTCCCACCCCCCCCCCCCTGCCCGCACCTGGTGGCCATAAACACGTCACCTTCACCACAGCGCAAGTATCATCCACAGATAACCAGTCACGCATATCAGATTCAAATCACCCACATGTCAGAAACACAGACACTCAGGTTGACTGTATTCACAATCTCCGAACGATGGCATTGTCAATTGTAATAACTGTGTCACACATTTTTGCGAGTTGTACTGTAATTTAAACATTATTAAATTGTACTAATGTGTCTGGTCTAAGCCGGGACGGGGCTAGTTCTACCCATTGAGGAGAATGCTTGGCCAGCCATCCCACTCGGAAAACACAGCTATCTTGACGGGATCAGTAACATTGATCTACCGCATGAATAGATCTGTTTAAACCACACATCAAATTACTTACAACTGTACTATTAAATTTGTGATTAAGAACCCAACTACTCTACCATGCTACAAATCATTAGCGCACACGCCGGTAAAGCGGCATCAAAAATCTGACAGTAAAATTACAGAGAGAATTTCAAAAAATCTTTTCCTTGCGTTCCAGCCTATAATCGAGACGGGCTGAGAACTACCTATTACAGACACCTACTAAGACGCATGTTAAAGAACTCACGCAACTACGGGACATTATAAAGATCTTGATGTAACATATATATTTCTATCTCTCGCTTCTGGAACAGACTACACCCCGGCAACAGCATGTTGGCCGTCGCCATTGACAGCATATATGTTTCCTATCAACCGCGTGCTTGTTAGAGCCACGTGACATTTACTGCTATTTCCAGTAAGTTGGATCAAACGCTTTAAACAAAAGAGCCGCCCAAAGACGCGACTACCACAGCGTGATGGAGGAGTGACGAGGGTGAGTCCGGGAGATTACCGCTGACGTCACCTGGCTCCCACACACCCCATCGAGTGATCCAGCCTGAAATTAAAATAGGCAAGTTTATAAGCATCCAATCTGGAGAACCGCCTAATGCTAATTAAAAGGTGAGGCTCCGCAAAAAAAAAGTAGTACCACGTTTCTATATTGATCAAAGGCTGTTAAATGCGCGAAATTAAGACAAGTTTAATGAGCCATTCCTCCTATAATTAAAAGTACTCGCTTTATGCGGGAAGAATTAATCCCCTGACGTCCAGGCTGGAAAACGAAGAAACTTTCACATAAGAATGACCGAATCACCTGTTAAAACGAGGACACTTTCACATATGAATGACCGAATCACCTGTTAAAACTTGTAGGTGTGGTCATCCTCCGCCTGTGACGTCACCAAATAGTATTAAAGGAGGAAGCACGCTCTTAAACGTTGTCTACCCGTCGAAACTTGACACCAGGGAAGATCATAGCAGTAGGCTCGTTTCATGTTGCAAACCACAATCTGCTGTTTTTCTTATTATTATGTCATTATTATATTTGGCCTGGAAAGTTATAAACAATGACGAGATAGAGCATAGGTTGTGAATAAGGTTTCCGCAACCAGCTACCATGTGGGAACAAGATGTCACTCCTTGAAGATTTAGTGTTATCGGATTCGTCTGAAGAAGAATCGGTACCAGTTCCAAAACGGTTCCTGTGCAACTCGTTGTTAGAGCGGAGAGCCATGTACCAGGATTTCACTAGAAAATCCGGCCACATACTTCATGTTAATAAGGATCATCTCTTCCAGTCAGCCTTTTGTGTGACGTGCCAGTATCTCTACACCACTACTCATTACGGGGTGACACATGCGCTCCATTATCATCATCGTGTGTTGGAAGTGACGTTAGTTCCTGGGGAAGAGAACGAGGATCGTGCTGTTTTAGCCATCCGTTTCGAATCTCGGCTCCCGTTCAAAGTTCTTCCGACCGAGAAAATAGCCCTCATGAAGAACACCACTCGTAGATATCCTGTTAGCTATCGTCTTCCAGCGGCTACCATAAGCAAAGTACCGACAGCCAGACATGAAATCCTGCCCACAGCCGCATCTGGAAGCGTTATGCTGGTACCAGTCACTTCATCCACACCAGTCCTGAAGCAGAGTAAGAAGCAAAAGTCTCCCGCAGAATCCAGTTTGGCAGCACCCGCATCAGTTATTAGCTATCCGGCTATGGCCACTACACCCGCCACCATAGTGTCTAAGACAGTGTTAGCCAGTCAGCCTTTTTAGGTGGTGATTACGACACCTGCGGAAATAGACATTCCAAGTTACCCGCAGTCACCATCTCTGCCCGAACTTACCATAGACGAGGGAGCAGGACCGTCGCAGCCTGTGACAATTAGTGTAACTCCGACCCGTGGTATTCAGCATCCACCTCCTCGCCTTTCTAACCCAGCAATCAGAAACGGAACCACGCTGGAACGTCCATACGTAGGAAAGAGACGGATCGCCCACACACAGGATATTCAGCCCGTGCCTAACGTCACTGCAAGTCATCTATTAAAGTATGCCAAGTTTTGGAAGAGGTCGTTCGTCTCCTGCCGTATCCGCTCCCACACCACGCCTTCATCCACTGATGCAGCTCACCGCCATCACCACGACAGCTACATCGACCACCACGACAGCTACAACAGCCCCCACGACGATTACCATCACTACAGCATCAGCAACATTGGCAACCACCAGTACTGCCGCTGCTATACGGACGGATATATTAGAACCAGCGGTAACTGTGAGAGACATTATGGACGTGCATATTTCCGTCACCATCACTTCAGATGTTTCCGACAGCGCCAGTAATCGTGAAAGCATCTCAGCAATGACAGTGCATCCTCTGCGACCCACCACCGTCAGTCGCGGGACCCAGACTCAATGGGGAAATTTCGCTGCAGAGGTGTGATCATTTGTAAGACAGCAGAAATAGCAATAGGCAATTCGTGGAAATGTATTAATTATTACTTTATTTTTTTAATACTGTTCTTCTTATTATATATGGTAGATCAATTGAATCCCGTCCTTAGGATGACCACAGTTATCCGACACAGCCGCACACTTCAGTGCCCGGTTGTGTCTCACACGAAATGAGCACTGCGGACTCCGATGTTGTAAGAACGTCATGTGTGATGTAAAGAGTACAACATCCTGCAGTGCAATAACGTCACAATCCCGTCATGCAGTCTCAGCTACGCGGGGGCTGCCTGATAAACCCACTTTTAAGTTATTATTATTATATATCTTATTTTTCTTATTATTTCTCTTCCTGTCTCAGACGTCAGGGCGGATATGGGGCCAACGAGAGCTGCCCGTTACGGACCCGCAATAACGGGCCGAAAATATATATTTTATATAATGATAATAATACGTGATACATGTTGTGTACCCCTTTATTTACCCGGGGTGTGCAAGTAATTCTGTGTGATTTAATAAATAAATACCTCGTAAGGGTATGTTACATGGTCTATATATACCTTGTCTTTTTCTTATTATATATATATATATATATATATATATATATATATATATATATATATATATATATATATATATATATATATATATATATATATATATTTATATATATTTAAAAACTTAAATTGTGGTACGTTGCAGCTTGCGTGTTCTCTGCGGAGATCATGATTATCCGCACTCGGAGAGAACACACCTGCGAGCTATTGTTTAGAATCATCTACTAAATAAAGTTATAGCATGCACCGTAATATCATTAATAAAACAAAACAAAAAAAGAAACGCCTAGACAAATAATTCCAGTTCAAAATTGAAAACTAAAAGTATGCCTCCCACTCCTATTAGCATCTCAATGTGCTCTGTCTCTCGAATACGCGTCTATTGCGGCACTACTCCTCTCCGTCCACACGCCTACCTGGAAAGTCTATAATTCCTGCCTAGCGTACGTCCGTACGTCGATCTGCCATTCGCGATCGTTTGCCAAGGATGTCAAACTAGGAGGGGTGGTGTGGTTCGGATCGACCAGACGTATGCGGCCGTACCATCTAAGCTAAGCTACGTGCCGCCCATCCTGGATTCGTTTCTTGAACACGCCCCCGGGGGTAGAGCCATACGCGTATATAGGCCTATATACATGCGCATGCGCGCGCCAGGACGCTGTTTTGATGGAGAGCGTAGTTACGACCAAGATAGGATGGCGCTTTTAGTGTACCGAGATGGTACCCTGTAATCCTTACTGATTGCCTCTTCCCGTTAAATCTGGCAGTAATCAAGATCAGAATTCAACGGGCTTTTCAAATCTGTAAACCATTTCAGAATTGGTTGAGAAATGGCTGAGTTATCCATGGAAAACTCTTCATGATTATCTTCAAAATATTGCCGTGACGTCATAACCACGTGGACACAACACTTCTAGATTGTTCTAGAACATTCGGCTGCGCTAGTATTAGCTACGCGCTGAGTGGCTGTTGCTCGAACGATGATTGGCTGGAGCCTGCGCTGTGATGTCACGAGGAGTATAACAGGAGACGCGATGCAGTGATCGAGAGCATCCTCGGCCAGGGGCCGAACAGGTTGGATCGGTACCTGCTACTAACAAGCGCGACAGACAATATGCATTTTCCTTCGCTATGTGTCGGGTTTTTATCCCGTAGCTTGCATTTGTCCAACCCACCGCACTAAAACAATTTTGCAACTCCACATTTACGGGAGTAATTTGGAACGTCTGATAATTGTTCAGGAATATCAATATCTACCTCGGAACACGAATCTGCGGTCAGGCATTTATGGCCTGAATATGTGAGTCTACAGATGTAGGGACAGAATGTTCTTTGATGGATGCCTCGCCGGATCTGCCGGCCACGCCTAAACGTGCTATTTCAAACACCACCGCACTAATATCGTGTAGGTTCTTTCGACTTTCAACCGCAGCAAGTAAAGTTGTTCCGGTGCGTCTTCAGATCTGGCTGACGTACCCAGCTCCGTGAAGCTTTGTTTTGTATCTTCGTTTGCCTCTAACAACCCCCGCTTGTGGTCAGGTTGTTTACACCTTCCATCAGTGCCATCCGTTTACGGGAACTTTCTTCAATGCGTAGTGCTATCGTATCCTTTGCTGACTACTCGTTAGATATTCTATTAGGCCTACAACACTGAGTGATATACTCCCGCCATGAGTGTTCTTGTGGCAGTCTTGTTTGCGGAAAACAGCTTGTGGGAACCAAACTGCGGGAACTTTCCAGCTTCCAGAGAGTGCATCATCTCACGTCGACTATGGATTAACATATCAATTTCAGCAACACGGTAGCCTAACTTGGGAATGACTACCAAGTATTCAAGTAACTATACTTCACAGTTGAATTATTTCTCTATATAGGTTTTGTTAATTATGTTATCCATAAGACCAGTCCCGATGACTAAAAGCAACAGTAACGGTCTTAGGGCCGCTAGTTATAATTTCTGTATTTGTTGATAAGTATTCTCATTTTCCTCAATGTGTTGCTAACCGTACTATAGTAGGTTCGTTAACCTGTATTGATATACATACACTCCTATATTTGATATGAATAAACACAACATATGAACGGATGGTCACTGGCCATATATATACATACTCTAACCAGAACAATCAATACGGTGTCAAATGATCAAGATGCTATCGGTATCCGTCTTTCCCGAGTATATGGCTTTGAGATGTGCAACCGCCGATGCGCTAGTCTTTTGACTGAGGCCGTCGGACTGTCTAGCCATATAGAAGATTTTCTGAGTTACTATGCACCGCTGGGAAGTGAAGAGTGTATTTATAAATTAGCCAAGCCTTTAACAGACCAGTCACCAATGAGACTGTCATGGAAATAATACAGTAGATATCACTGCAAGTCTCGAATTTCTCGTAATAAATGAAACTAATTAGGTAATAATTATCCCGATCAACCGCTTACTTGTCGAGTTTTCTAGAAATTGATAGGCAGAGAGACAGAAACTGAGTTTTAAGAAATGGCTGGTTAGTTTCTGCAGATGTTGGGCATGCCGATTCCTCACACTAATTACGCTCGGTAGATGTTGATGTAGTTAACGGGTCCTTCAAAGGAGCCGAAGCCGTCTTGTTTGAGAACACTTATAGTAATGCCACAGCGGCCGAGCACTCTAGCCTACCGTTTGAAACAGGTCTTCGTCTGATTGCCTAAGGTGAGCTCTAGCCTTCCGTAGGATTCGATCGTGGAGCAAACCCAACAAGCAGACTGCACGTACAGATGCTACTCTAGCGACCGGGGCCAGAGACAGCGCCGAAAAGCGACACCCAGCCTATGCCCGCTAGAGTAACCACAACACAATAAGAACGGCCAGGGCAGTACAAGAAGCGCTTGATAAGCACGTCAGCTATTTACGGCTTGGCCGAAGAAACACTTAGCGACCTTGATGACTTTTAACCTAGAAGGCGTGTAGGACCCACTCGGCTCTTCTTAGTCACCAGTGAGGTAGTTTGCTATGCGAGTCCTTTGCCGTGAGCCGAAGTGCCGAAATCACGCAGTATAGACCTTATTCCTTGGGTCTAACGTGTATCCTGCCCTAGATTTAATAAGGAAATGCCCACGATTCACTGCTGAGGCCGATAATTAATATAATTACTTCGCAGTGAATTCCTACCGTGGTGTATTTAGTAGTTGCTAGCTTAGTAAGTAATGTCCACGAAAGATACTGATGGATGTGTGATGTGTATCCGTTATTGAATCCGCAGTGAAACCCAAGCGGTTTCTGCGATTGCGCAACTGACCCAGATGGAGATTTAAGTATAAATATTAAATGGGCGGCCGAAGATGGGCTAATGCTAGTCACAAAGAGAGGCAGTTGCTGAGATACTGTTAAATGGCCGTTTAGGCTCTGTCGTGTGGCACCAGCAGCCAACTTTACAACAAATATCCACTTTGAGCAACTGCCTCGGTTTGTTACAGAGTTCACACACACATGCCTGAGCTACTACTTATGTTAGATTTAAGCCGAACCTGTGTCGGTTTCGGCACAAGAATGGTTCCTAGTGTGGAGTGCTAGTATTTAGGACATCTAATGTTAATGCACTATTGTTTGCGTGTACTATTAAACACGCCGAATGCAATGCACAATATACGATAATGGCAATAATAACAATATAAGTGTACAAGTTCAAAGAAGGGCACATGCCATGAAAATGCTACAAAGGAAAATTGTGCAGTTGGCCGAATCTGGCCTTTAAAACCCCCTAATAGTCGTCGGCGTAATGATAACATAGGATGATGGCACCTATTAGCTACTGTTGCAGAATAGAGTACGAATTGTAAGTACACATAATAGTCATTGGCGCAAGAAAGTACAAAGGAGAAATATATTTCAAGTTGGCCTAATAGTCATCGGCGCATGCAACGAAAAGGAGGTGCCGAATTACAAATGGCCACATGATGTATGCGATGTGAATAAGTGAAGAGGTAGAACAGTTGAAGAAAGTTGATCTGAGTACCCTGTAGAAATGTCAGTGTATTACTGAATGTCCGTGGGGAGGATCCTGGTGGAGTATGTGGTACGACGATTGGGGATTAGAGAAGTAGTACGTAGAGTTGTGAAGTTCAGCACATGACGAACGGGGCAGCCAGCTCAGGTGCTGTACAGTTTACAATGTGCTGATCAGTGAAAAATGGCTTAACGGTATTAACGACTTTAGGCCTGAGAGAACTCTGCTCGATCACATGGTTAGTTCGAGCCGAACAGTGGATTTGGCTTAAAAAGAAGTGTGTTACTAAGCTTTTTCGGCACAAATATATTGTGTGTTGATAGACCACGTTTCAGACATGGTGCGGATAAGAGCAACCAAAAGAGCATACTGACAGAAGAAGCATTTAACCTTAGATGAACTGGAAACGACCTTGAGGATTATGGATAATCTCAAGACAACCGCATACACGAGTCACTTATACACCTACAGCTGGAGACAGGGGATGTGCCACAATGCAGGCCATCAAGTGAGGAAAGAACACAGCCATAGCTGAATAGTATGGCTAATCAGCCGCATATGTTGTGATGGAAACAATGGAGACGATCCTAAGCAACGACTGATGTGGCACTTTGAAAAGGAAACGAAATACTGAGATTTGAACACACTGGCCTCAGGATGTGTCGTTTCACGGATGGACAAACTACATATCATGCTCAGAACATTACTGGGGTATCCCACCCAAGCAACACACCATTCCCGTGCGGGTAACCATCCAGAAGGCACTTGCCAGCATATGGAAATTGGACTGCTGATAGAATTGAACGGAATGGAATGAATGTATGAGAAATATGTTTGGATAGATAAGACAATTCCTTCGCAAAAGAAGAGTGTCTATGCTACTCAATTAGAAACAAGCAATACCGGTCGCCTACCAGATGGAGTACACTCGGGGTGGCATCACCCACCCCAGCCCACCCCGAGTTTGTTTCTCAACTTCGTGAATGATCTCCTATAGAAGCTACCAAATGGATTAAATCAGCAATGTATATCGCCATATCACTGCAAACTGTAGGAGGTCGCTTGCTCCTAAACAAGCGGACACGATGGTGGCGTGTTTTCTCAGTGAGGAGAAACCAACAGGCTCACCAATGGCACTTCTGCTAAGACGTATCCTAGCACAGCCGTAAACATTAATAACACCAAAATTCAATATGGAGATTTAGCAACTTATGCATGAATAAGTTTGGAATGAAGGGTGACATGGCGGTCACAAATAAAGGCATATGATAAATCAAAGCAAAAGTTGGCAATCACAAAAAGCATGCATTCACATGCGGATGCCCTGGCACAGGTGTACAGCGTCCTAGTGTACACTGGTTCTAACAGATACATCTTAAAGCATGACTAATCAGCTTGGATGGCTGCATCCAATTCCACCCCTCAGGTCATGCACAAATCACAACATCACGGAATATTGATCGTCTACAACAAAGGCGTACCTCAAACGCAGAAATCCAGCTCATACAAATTCAGTCTTATGCATTTATAGCCAATCAAGGTGCTAAGGGTAACATCTTGAGTGGACGACTCAACATGGACGGGTTCTTGTTTGCATCAATTGGTGACGTCAGTTCTGCGTATTTTCTAAGATAACACACAATATGTATTGCAACTCATAAGAGCAACACCCACCGCAGACCATGAAACCCATGAAACAATCCTAGACAAAATCACATCGAAATCTGACTCATCGTCCCAGAAATTTCATACATTGTCGAGAATACCTCATTTGCAAACACATCCGTCTCGTAGGACTACATCTTTGTGTAACAGGTTGTCGGTAGATAAATCATGTTTACATTGACGGGTCCAGGGGCAGATGCAGTGCATGATGGTTGACCTAGCGTATACACCAGGTACACCCGCTCTGCCACACTAGACCTGTCTACACCGACTAGAAAACATTGTATAAATTTCCCTCCAGAAATTCAAACCAGGTTTCAAGCTTCTTTTGTCATGCTGGAAAAAGTAATTTCAGAGAAATCATCGTCATCCCTACTTGCACAAGATCATGATTGGGCGGCCTTTATACTGGAAAATAAACAAGTTTGCCTTTATCGGATACAACACAGTCTGTTTGCAGAGAATGCGGCGCCCTTTTTCACTGAGTGCATGCCCATTGCGTAATAACTGGAAATGAATGACCCGAAACTGTGTATAGGAGTGATCCACATAAGAGTAGAAGAACAAAACAATCAACCATTCACTCTAATAAACTGAATCGCGCCATCAAATTATGAAAGTGTAAAAAGTGTTCAAAGAAGAAACTAAACAGCCGTGTCTAAGTTCCGGACATGCACATCTAAAGCTAGACTACCACTCCCACACTACCTGGATATTGGTGAAACATTTCTCTATAGATGGCAAACATGCAGAGGAAACAGAAGAAGCTGTGTAGGATGGCATCGCAACAAATGACGTGGATAAGTCAAAAGCAAACTTTCTATTTAATGCTGACAAGATTCGATGCACACCTTCTATTCGTCTTTCCCGGCGGTATCGTGTAGGCAATCGTGGTGGAAGGTAATTACCGCAGCAACCCACATCACCGTCTTTAAAACGGGACGACCCATTCTTTCTAGATACCCATGTAACGATAACCTCTAAGAAATAAAACAATGCAGAAACTGCCGCAGACTAGTTCTCTAAGCTGCTGTAAAAAGTTAGCAAACGCGTCTGCCCTAGCTAAGCACAATTAAAAGCAGAAAGATCTGAAAGGCGAGAAATCGATATATTGAC
Organism: Chaetoderma sp. LZ-2023a; assembly: GCA_034401795.1. Taxonomy (NCBI): domain Eukaryota; kingdom Metazoa; phylum Mollusca; class Caudofoveata; order Chaetodermatida; family Chaetodermatidae; genus Chaetoderma; species Chaetoderma sp. LZ-2023a. Next base: position 13,891,491 of record CM067364.1, read on the forward strand.
TAGCAGGGTATTATAATCGCAGGTAAGCCTACACATACTGGGAGAGCATTTACATTAGCAATATAGGCCATTGATATGATCAGCACCACGCGCGTTCTCCCATGCGTTCCTACAATGACCGAATTCTTACCATCCACGTACGTACGTTTGTGTATGCATGTTCGTGTATGTGATGTAACGATGCTGTGAAAGCGCACTTGTGTCCGCGTACATGTATGCGTGTATGCTTCTACTCACGTGGACGTTACACTCACACGTACATGAGCGTTCGTGCGTGTGTGTATGCGCACCTCCATACGGTCGTGCGTGTGTGCGAGTACACTTCTAAGTACGCGTTTCCAATTTGTATATTGATTGACCAGAGTTGAGCTGATACAGAGAAAGTGAGTACAAACCCAGGTTTACGGACATAAATCTGAGAAAATACATATACGAAATGATATGAAATTATTGGTCCGGGCCGAAATTACACGGTTTGACCTTCCACTGTTACATTAAAAATGGCATAATATATCAGTGTAATTAACATTTATAAACAGCAACAAAAGCATAAAAGACAAGCTAATGGCTATTATGCGCAACCCTGCGTGACAAACAACACGACTCTTGGCATAAAATGATGACGTTTTTCCAAGGCAAGTGGACAGAATACCACCTGTCTCAAAAATGCCATACCTTGCCCAAGAGTCAGATAGTATTGCATGTACTGAGCATAGTAATTTCTCAGCTATCCGAATACATCATTGGGAAATAATGTATAACTACGGTGCATAATGCGTGCGTGCGTGTGCGTGCGTGCCTGCGAGCGTACGTGCGTGCGTGCGTGCGTGCGTGCGTGTGGGCGCGCAACCGTGAGAGCATCCGTGCGTGCGCGCGCGTGGGCGGTTGTGCGGGCGGGCGGGCAAGTGGAAGGGCGAATAGTCGGGATGGCCGGCAGGTGCGTGGGCGAGCGTGTGCGTGTGTGTGTGCACGTGCGTGCGTGCGTTCGAGCGTGTGTGTGTGCGTGTGTGTGTGTGTGTGTGCGTCGGTGCGTGCACATTCCTACGGATTGTAGTCGTCGCACAACTGAAAGTCCATCCGGGCCTCTAAGCTATGAACGGAAACTACACCACTCGAAAGATATTACTTTTTTCATCTGTCATTCGACGTGGTTCAATCGGGAGCACAGTTTCCCCGTCGATGGGTGATTTGACAAGTACACATCTCGGATCCTGTAGACAAGGATAAGCATTCTACCTGAACATTGAGGTAATCTATAGCTCCCTCTACACGGTGTCCGAGTGTCAGTTTTGAGAAAATACATGAATCCAGTTTCTCGGGCTATCATGTGATGCCATAATCAAATGCGTGGCGTGCAGGCTGACGTTATAATCAATTATGGCATGAGTGGCACAGCTAAGATCATCAGGAACGCTTACATGCTGATGGACTAAGCGTTGTTGTACGAATTGTATAGCTTTACTATTTATTAACCATGCTGTTTAATAGTTTATAACAAAGTTGACTGAGCGCTGTTGTAGCATACCTGTATAGTGTACTGGAAATTGAGATTCAGGGAGCCCAGGGATCGATCGATCCAACACGGGCAACACGTGGGTGGACCTTAGCTTGAGATGGGCAGGAATAGCTAATGCTTGATTCCTCTGCGTGAACGTGGATGCAGCCACGTTGAGTAAGGACAGAAGCCATTAAGTCACTAATCGATGTTTTATTCCACGTTGTTTCACAACAAATGAAAGACCATGCAAGAAATGCATGCCATGCTGAAGCATCAGCGTATGTGTTGTAAGGTGTATGTTTCTCTCATTCTGCGAGATTCTCAGAAGAAAGCGGGAGTATCTGTATACCGCCGTTTGCTATCCAGCCAACAGAATAATTCATTCGTAACCATGACGGATATGCAGCTCTCCATGTTATCTATGCAGTACAATACATAACGACTAGACTTATTATGTCATACATGCATGCTATGATTATACCTCATCCCAAAGATCACCATCAATTATATTTTGGTAGATAGTCGCTATGCAGAACTGAGCTCCGCCATTACTATCCCAGCATATGTTCCTTCGCATGCCTCCACCAAACAAGGAACGCGTCTATCAAGGTATAATTCTGCTCTTCCCTGCGAAGTCAACCATAGGCACACATGACCGGACTACTAACAATGGCAGCCAACTTTGACAATGTCTCAGTTTGTCCTCATCGTGTGTTGAGATTGCCTTCAACCCCAAGCGGACAAGGATTTAAGGCATGGCCTGTGTTTATGGTTGTATTGAGATGGCACGAGCAACAGCAATTGCGATGCCCGTGTAACATTCTACAGGGCCAATGGCATATTTGTCACTGTCACATTCAAGTGGAATATAAGGGCTGATTCGACTCGTGTCCACTACTTGAAGGGACTAGATGTCAACGAATGTCCAATAGATGTCCAGCCTGTCACGGTAACCAAAGAACAGACAAACACGACACAAGTTCAAAGTTAAAGAATAATGTTTACTGAACATAAATCCGCCCCCCCCCTCCCTCCTTTCCAACAATTAATGACAATGATAATTAAATGAGTATTAAATAATGAGCAATATGAAATTAAAGTGTTCAAATAAGTTCCTGGTGGATGTGGTACCAATGTGAGCATCTCGCCTCGTGACGTGAGCGTGACGTGACCTCGTGACGTGAGCGCGATGTGAGCGCCTCGTGACTTGAGGGTGAGTAGCTCGTGACGTGAGTGTGCGTGATTCGTGGCGTGAGTGTGAGTGCTTCGTGACGTGAGCGTGAGCACCTCGTGATGTGAGTGTGAACACCTCGCCACGTGTGCGTGAGCACCTCATGACTTGAGCACGAGCACCCCGTGACGTGAGCGTGAGCACCGCGTGACGTGAACAACGTCTAGACTAACATTCCCACCAATTGCATAGCCAATACTGAGACATGGTCAGCCAAGTTCAACACCGAGCAACTAATACCATTTTTTAATACAGTGGCAATAAAACTAACGGCGACAGCAAAACTAATACGCATGTACAAATTGTAAAAAACCCGAATATATATACACTTCGGACCTCTATTTAAGTACCATACCAATAAGCTGCATGAAGAAGCGACATCAATAGCCTAGGTAGGAATTTGTAATGCTACATGCATACACTGATTTGAATATAAAAGGATTACACATTTCCTACCGAACGTTCCACAACATAACCACTAATGCTACGCAGAATTGCCAACACATTATACTACTTAAATGTGTGGCAAGACGAAATATTGATTAAGAGAAACAAAATAGTAATATTTTCATATGTAATACTATTATTCATAAGCTGTGATAGCTGTAATACTACACCCAATATCTAATTTAAATAACAATGGTTTACCTGCACAGATTAGCGGGCCCGTACACAGGCGAATTAGCATACCGGTACTGCAAGACAAGACTAGATTTGCGTGACAATGACAGGGCACAAATCACATAACAAATGACAACAACGCTGCCAAATAGCTAATATTGTATCGGAGTCAATAGAGTACTACATACAATAAAATGTACACAATTTAATGCATATACAATTCTGAGCGTGAAAGTCACGACTACGGCTTTCAAACACCTATCACAGCATGGCACAACATAAACGGGGGACATTTAGTGCAGTGGCCAACTCTCAAAAGGGGCCTAAAAATGGGAGTTACCCTACCCATCTTAGAACAAAAGACAACCTATATGTTCTTGACGTAGTATGTATTATTAATGAGGAAATGATGGTTGTGTCAAAATAAAATGTGTTTTTCACATATTATCATGGCCTTTTTCAGATATATTCCTAACTACATAATTACCGGCTTACGACGAGTTGTATTTCGAAATCACATGCAAAATGCTGCACAAATATAGTACATTTTTGTCATAAGATAAAGCACATGGAGTCATTTGAAAGAAGATCTAGTGCCCTTTTATATCTATTCAAAATGTTTTCTATGCATTATATGTATGTTCAATAACAAATAAAGCGATATGCTCAGAGTATATGTGTATTTCTGCCGTACTGTTTTTTTGTCAAACCTGCCTATTAAGCAGGCACATTAAAGAGCAATAAAAATGCTTACTAAAGATAAATGGCTGTTTATTACAAGTTAGTGTGCGATAACAATGAAGTTTGGGATTACAAAACAGTAGTTATTTAAGACGTGGACCCTACCACCACCTGTGTTAAGGAACCACAACAGTATGGCCACACTATGTCATAATGCTGCTAAACCCACAGCAGCGACATTGTGGTGTTGTATTAAGTAATTGCTTTGCCGATTATTACAAGTTGGTCTGCTATAAAATTAGCGTTTGTGGTAGCTAAATGTTAGTTATTTAAAACACGCGGACTTACTACCACATGTTTAAAGAACCGCCATGTATTGTATCCATACTAGCAGTTGCCCGCTATTGCCACGTGTTAGTGTATACCACTAGTATTCTATTACTACAAGCATCAGCGGAGTCATTTGAAAGAACATCGATTCCTCTTATATATGGTATTAATTATTTATACATGACAAAGTAATACCGATATACAATATCTATGAATTTCTTCCATAACTAATGAAACCGGCCTATAACAGGCACTTTATCTAACAATAAAATGCCGCTTATTATAAGTTAGTCTACTATTATAAACGGTGCTTGATATCACAAACACGGAGTTGTATAAGACAGCTATTACTTATCTCACCCTGTCTTAAAAACCACAACATTATACCACCTAAAGCAAAATGGCGGAAATAGACATGTTTATCAGCGTTCAATTACTAGAATCACCACTATCATCACTAACAATGAAACTACCATCTGCATTCGGACAGTCTAGACGATCGTAAGAACAAGCTTCTGTGCACGGCAAGCCCGATGATACGCAATGGCATGTCGTACCGAGTGTAGAGACCAGAGTTATCATCAGTACAGTACAAATGGGCGAGGCCACGCACTTTTTTTGGCGCTGCATCCTTCTGATAGAGTACCAGTTCGAGCTTATTGCCACTGTCCATGACTCACCCGTTGCTGTCTGGTTTGTAAAGTAGAGACTTTGCCGCAAAAGCATTACTCCATATCGCAACCTGATAATTTGTACGGCGAACATATTGTCTGAAGGCATCATCTGTCGGTGGGAAGAGAGATGCTGCCTTGCCATTTGTGCATGCTTACGCATAACGCAACTGATCCGGTGAATCACATGACTTGCGCTTAAATTCATATAGAAATATGGCATACACTACAGTGGTTGGAAATATATCTGTAATTGTAATATATTATTGACATTCTGCTTAAACTTTGTGTATGTTGCACGGTACCCTATCTGAAACACAGATGATGTTGAGTCGCAGCCACTTAATGCATGCACTGTTGGCAAACACAATGGCACGTTTTTCCTAATCTGGGCAGTTATACTCTTGACTGGAATGAATCGCTGGCGAATAGTAACTTTGCCAGCGTCTCCTGCATTCGTGCGTGCATTCCTCCTGTCGAACGTGTCTGTACTGCAATATCATATTAACAAGACTAGGATGCCATCGCATCGTACTATGCTCATCGACTATGTCTTAGCTAGCGCGGACATCTCGCTGCTTTGATACAGCCACCAGTCGTCGGAAAAAGGTATTTTGGAGTCAGTCATTGTCCGATTTGAGAGGCTTGCACATACTGGCAAAGGTTGGGTTTATTTAACGATGACTTGGTTCCCAGTAACTGATTGCTATGTCCTCGAGAAGTCGATTTTCAACAAATGTCGTATTAAGCTTCATGGCACCTAAGAAGTGTCGAATTTCTTTAGCTAATTCTCGTGAGGCAAGCTGCCCTGTTGGTATGTTTAGCAGCTCATTTGGGATGGTGTCAAGATCAAATAGGTTTTGTGAGTTCGATATATATTCCATGATCTGGATTATATTATGTTCGTCCCTTGCCATCCGTGTCACACCATGTTCGCTGTGTCTTTGTATAGGTGTTTGATCTTGGTCAGACAACAGCTTGAATGCATATGTGCACTCCGCAGTGATGCGGCTAGTCATCAGCACGCCTATGGGAGCACCTTTACGCAATGCGAATCAGATGGCTCCGCCTTTCTTTTTCCCTGCATGGTGTATGGTCCGATCGAGAGCCTACTGCGTTGAACGGGTGTGCAGATCTGCGTACAGAAAAACCCCCACCATCGAGCAGATACTGATATGACGATAAGTGTCTTTCTTTTAGTGCTTTCATATCAGCCAGATAACTGGTAAGCATTTTGTATAATTATTTCTGTCGACAGCTCTACACCAGACTAGGACTTTACTGAGGGCATCGAGGTGGAGCTCAAACATGACATCACATTCGGTCCGCAACAGTATCAACAATGTGTGAACTCCCTGCATGAATGTGTCCCAGTAAGAAAAGGTCGACGATTGTGCCCGCCCAGTTGTATTAGATTACATTTGCAATGTCTGTAATCTGTCATAAACAAGTATGTCTACAGCATCTATATCAATTGGCAATGCATGATGTTGCTATCGCCATGCCAGCAATGATTTATGTTACAGTCGAATTGGAGCCTCTAACACCAGTTTCATACCTCTAATTCCACGCGAGAACTGTTTACCTTACAACATTAGTCAAGCTGTTGATGATGCATATACATCAGACTCGCTCAACATTGGGAGAAGACATCCATTTGCATAAAGCTTCCAGATAAACGCCAAAAAGTCATAGTCAGGTGCATGCCACCAAACTTCATTGTCAATTTCCCATCCAGTATGGGTGTGTGTTCCACATGATCTGCTGTGCTTTACAGTAGATGACATAATCTGCAGTCACAATGATATGCTGCTGCTGAAACGTATCTGCAATTTGAGCTATCCTAATCAAGATTGTATAGATTGTACTACGGCCAGTTGGCGGGGCATGAATGAAAGGCAAATAACATATGGTATCTACTAGCAGTTATCGTTCAGACACAAATGTAACGTATGCAGACCATGATGGAACACTTTGCTTATCTTCGTTGCAACTGCGGATCACTTTCCATGCGAGGTATGTTGCATCTGCTGATGTGTATGCTGCATTAGCTCTGTCAGGTTTAATGTCATCACTGATGAGTCTATGATAGGTCGTGGATCTGGTCTCTTAGATTGTGTATTGTACCTATAAAAAAGAAGCAATAAGAACGTTTACACCATTACCTACTGCTGCTGCCACAACCCCACCACCCCGGTACCACCGTCGTTACTACTACTACTACTACTACTACTACTACTACTACTACTACTACTACTACTACTACTACTACTACTGCTACTACTACTACTACTACTACTACTACTACTACTACTACCACTACTACTACTACTACTACTACTACTACTACTACTACACTACTACTGCTACTGCTACTGCTACTGCTACTACCACTACTACTACTACTACTAATACTACTACTACTACTACTACTACTACTACTACTACTACTACCACTACTACTACTACAACTACTACTACTACTACTACTACTACTACTACTACTACTACTACTACTACAACTACTACTACTACTACTATTACTACTACTATTACTACTATTTGTTTTATGTAAACAATTTTCTGTCGAACACTATTGAACAAGTTTTGCTTGATTTAACTGCCAGCTGTTGCAGCCCAAGGTAGCAAAATCCTCCAACCACATCAATTTGTAAGCATTCAACATATTACCTACACGATTGATTTGAAATTGATATAGTCCGATCTAATGATTGAAAAGGCTAAGCATGGTTTTATCTCATAATACTGGATTTTCACCTGTGAATTGCCTCAGACTTCGAAATGAACCTATCACCTACATGATTGATTTGAAACTGAGATAAACCCCAGCCGTTGCCAGTATATGCACGCCTCTCAATTCATGAAATGTAGATAAGACCATGATTGACTCCAAAATACTTGTTCCGACGACTGTTGTCTGTATCAAAGCAGTGAGATGTTAGCCTAGAACAAGTGTTAACCCATGACTTAGCCGGTGTACCATAGGTCTCTTCAATAATGATGGAACCGCGAGGAAGACAGGCACAGCTGATTTAGCTAAGGTATTAACAGCTCATTGCAGTGAAGTCTATGTATTTCCCCATATTGACACAGATGACACCGCATACATGATATATGGAATGGCATTTCTTCAGGCACTCGATGAAACTCGAAACGTTGATGATCTTGAATGTAAGGTGTTACAGAGCATCAGAATGTTGATAACAGGTGCACTTGACGCTGAATCAGTGACAGTAGTATTCGATAGATGTGATAAAGCACACACAATGAAGCAGATGGCACGAGAATGACGCACATGTGGCGATACCGCACCATGCAATATCATACATGGAAGTTGTCATGTACCAACTTACAGAATATTCCTCCGAAAATCAGATACAAAGCTGCGCTTGCAGAGTTCCTTTGTAATTACATAACGTGCAATGGCCCACATGTACTTGAGGAAGATCACTCACTTATTCTTGCTGGAGGGTATGAAGATAGACAAATGGTCCTGATCTATTCAGTATGCATGCCATAACGCTGGTTATGACTTATTCGATGATTATAGTACGATGCGATGACACAGACGTCCTAGTCCTGTTAATATACTATTGCAGTAAAGACATGTTCGACTGTAGGACTGTACACATGCATGCGGGAGACGCTGGTAAAGTTAGTAATCGCCAGCGAGTCATTCCAGTCAACAGTATGACTGCCCAGATTAGGAGAAATGTGCCCGTGTGTGTGCGCCAACAGTACATGCATTAGGTGGCTGCGACTCAACATCATTTTTGTTTAAGATTTGCAAACCGACATCATACACAGAGCTCAAGCAGAATGTCAGAATACTCTATTATAATTACAAGAGTTAGGCCAGTCAAGTGATATATCAGATATATTTCCAACCACAACCACCTATGTTTGTATGGATTTAAGCGCAAATCACGTGATTCACGGGATTAGTTGCGCTATGCTTAAACATGGACAAGTGGCAAAGCAGCATCTCGCTTCCCACCGACGGATGATGCATTCGGACAATATGGTCAGCGTACAAATTATCAGGTTGCGATATGGAGTAATGCTTTTGCGGCAAAGCCTCTACTTTACAAACCAGACAGCAACGGGTGAGTCATGGACAGTGGCAATAAGCTCGAACTGGTACTCTATCAGAAGGATGCAGCGCCGAAGGAAGGTCGTGACCTCACCCGTGTGCACTGTACTGATGATAACTGTAGGCTCTACACTGGGTAAGATATGTCATTGTGTATCATGCGGCTTGCCATGTACAAAATCGTGTTAATGCACTCCTCTAAACTGTCCAAATACAGATAGTAATTTCATTGTTGGTGATGATAGTGATGATTCTAGTAATTAAAAGCTGATAAATCTGTATAGTGCGGCCATTTTGCTTTGGTTTCATAATGTTGTGGTTCTGTAAGACATGGTGAGATAAGTAATACCTTTCTTATATAACTCCATATTTGTGGCATCAAACACCATTTATAATAGAAGACAGAATGTTGATAACAGGTGAACTTGACGCTGAATCAGTGACAATAGTATTCGATAGATGTGATAAAGCACACACAATGAAGCAGATGGAATGTGTCCGCTTAATAGGAAGGTTTGACAAAACCATTACGGCAGAAACATGCACATACTCTATATCGCTCTTAATTGTGTTATTGATTATACATATAATTCATAGAAAACATTTTTGAATAGATATAAAAGAGGAATAGATCTTCTTTCAAATGACACCATGTGTGGATCACTAAGTACTATATATGTGCCGCTTTTTGTATGTGATGTCGAAATACAACTCGTCGAAAGCCGAGTATTATGTACCACTATTAATGTGAAAAACACATATTATTTTGACACAACCATCATTTTCTGATTAATAATACATAATACTTCAAGAAAAAATAGGTTGTCTTTTGGTTAAGATATGTAGGGGTTACTCCGATGTTAGGCCCCTTTAGAGAGTTGGCCACTCTCTCTTAGCTGCTAAATATATAAAGTTGATTGAGGCTGTTGATGTATATGGCAGAGACAGATCACAGTTACAACAGTTTTAAAATAGTTAACACAATGTGTTTTAAATTATAAATTCATCAAAGATATAGATTCCGTAACCTTGACAACAGACTTTTCGAGTTGTATGGCTGAGTGTGTAGGATTATGATGCCAGCTACCTAGTGCCATAATGGACCTTTCCATGTTATCTATTCCCCGCCCATCCCTAACTAAGCTCCCCCAGTAACTCCCCCAATTCCTGACTATCAATTTCCAGAAAATTATGTGCTTTATCCTATGACAAAATGTACTATATGTGTAGAAGCATACACTTCTTACTACGTGTCTGACTTTTAAGAGTTAAAGACAGTATATACTCATTTATGACGTAATGATTGTGACGTCACCCTACACGCTGCTTAGCTAAGTATGACATCAGATGTCGTCATTACTCTGGAAAGGGCCATTGATGATAGTATTAGATACGTGTGTGACTGACCGGTTCCCTCAAATAAGCGGCAGAGACGTATCTTGCTTCCAGCATGCTCTAAAGTGAAATGATGCATTACAATGAAACACACTAGAGGTAATTATGCAAAACCGGGATTACTTTGCGTAGTGGATTGACTAAGGCGTTATGCTGTCATGCATGTCATTGTCTGAGAAATTCACTATTTATAATAGCTACCACAACCGGCCTTAAACCCTCCTGTGTCAACAGCGCCCCAAAGCGCTCAAAATGCTACCTATATCAATTAACCCTTTAACGCTCTCGACATCTCAACGAAAATTGCTTTTCTCACTCAGTAAATGTCCGTTTAGAGGAGACACTGCGCGTACATTTGCCGCAAGATTTCTTTCTCTTGCCACACGTTTTGCTCAGCTTGATCATTACAAGCTGCATATTCAAGAAAATCCACCGTTTTGCTTTGGCAATGTACATGTGAAGACAAGAGATGGCTATTTTTGAAAATTTACCAATGGAATTACTGGCTCGCTAACCCAGCAAGAGCAATGCAGGTGCCATTTTGTAGGTGTAACTATTATAAGATTACGAGAAACAAAAGTAGTTAAGTCAAGTTGCTCTATGAAGACAGCACCTTGCCATGTGTACAGAAGACTTGTGAGAGGTCGTTCCATGCTGTTATACAGTTATACCTTAATTCAAAATTTAGAACACTTAGATATATTAATGTCTCGCCTTCTCAAATTTTTCTTTCTCTACGTATATACTTGGGCAGGAAACGATAGAAAAGCAGCAAAAAGTTAGTTAGTCAGGAAAGCACCCACCTTGCTGGTGTAATCACATACTTGATTACTTTCCAGGAAAGGACCGCACTGCGTAATAGCGATACTTGCTGTATTAGTCAAACTCGGTAACCACTGCCCGCAACAGATGTCTTCAAGTACATTAGTTTACCTCCACAGGATGGTTCCACAGCTCAATATATACAGCAATTGCATTAATTATCTCAAAATAATGAGACGAATTAGGAACCAATGAATATCATCCCACGCATCTCGGGTCCGAATTTCACGAAGTATCGTGCTGAAAACGTGATCTAATATGATGTCTACACTTCTAGTTAGTCAATGCGCACGTCAACTAATAAATATCCCCGACATTATTTAACATTATTCCACTTGTTATATGAGAACTGTATCTGTATGCTTTGTCAAGAAAAGTAATGTGTATGGGAGTTGTACAAATAGCACTATTAAACAATGAATGTATGATGGTGTTACCTACTAAGAGCGTGCGGATGAGTGACTATTTCTGCAACTCAAAGAACTATGTTCAACTTTCTCAATGGTGGTTTGACTATTGCGAGGATTCTCTGCTCATTTAACTTCGAGATCATATTTACTGGGATTAGATTACGTTTTAGACGTGGTGGCAAACCTGGAATTAAATTACGTTTTAGATGTGGTGGCACACCCCGTAATAGAGTGTTGTTATGGCGGCATGTGCTCGTCGTCGACACACTGTACTGCAAGCATTGCTGTTGTCTGCTGTATTCGCAGAGCATGTTGAAACATAGACCATTTCTTCATTAATGCCATTGTATAGTGGAACCGTGATATGTAGTTTGCTGACTTTTTTATTCTACTTCTCTGTGCCCATTGACGATTCGTGAAGGCGAGCACGTTCTTGTAGTGCCAAGCACTGAGTTTGATTATGAAGGCCTAATGTGTTAACCTAGTCATCGCAATGCAATGCAACGTTAGTCACATTTAGGAATGCATAGGCTTTTATTGGAAAGTGATATGTCCTGTGTCAAAATTATTTGCCATGCCTGTTGAACTAATTAATAATAAGCTTCTGATGGTGACCCTCTTCCATATCTTCTCTCCGGAGGTAAGATGACTTAGGTACCTGCGCTATTCCGCTCATTGTGTCGGAGTGGGGACATGGACGCATGTGTGAACTTGATCTAGATTTTAGTCTTGAATATGTTTGAGGCTTTGAGGAGGTGTCTAGCTATTGCAATCAGTTTGTATATTGCACTTTCGTCATCAGTAATGTTAACATCTGGACACTGCTTCGCTATCCATATGTCTAGTATTCAAACTGGAGCATGCGGTCGTGTAGCGTGTTCTCGAAGATATGATGTAGCTGCAGCGGAGCAACAGGTAAAGAGCACCGGCCATAAATAATATTACTGTGAAGATTTTATTGGCGTGTTAGAGTTTGCACAATAAAAGTGATATGACGTAAACAGTTAAATATGGTGATACCCGTTGCAGTCTGACTATGTGTTCGTTATCATCATCAGTATCATCACAAACAGATTGAAGACATGAAACAACCATACATTGACAAATAGCTGATCTCTTGATGGTAGCAATTGCGCGTAATGTCGATTCCCATGTTGGAGGAATCATAATGCGCTGATCGAAAAATTGATGTTAGCGGTGTAACTGGGTCCTCTTTTACAGTCTCTCTGACATATGCCTGTACATCTATAAACTGTATCACGCATTTTTCATTTTCATTGAATAGCGGCCGGGTTGGTGAGCTGAGCTTAGGCAGTACAATATGCACGCCTGATCTCGCATCATGTACACACAGCTGTTGTTCAAATGAAGAGCTGGTGATATATGTGATGGGTGCTGTGATGATGTCACTGGCATTGCCACCTGTGTGTTGTACCCGTCAGATCACGATTGTGACTGCTCTTTAGGGTCGCTATTGGTTATCTCACTTGCGTTTCCGCTATTGGGTTTTACAGTGAGATTAGCTGGCAGACAAGGTAGTTGTAGTAGGTAATCTTTAGGTAAGGTAAACTGAGCTTTGTCCCAACCTCTATTTGACTGAGCATGGCAGGGACCATAGCCGACAAAGTGTTCATAATAGGTATGCGCAGTGAGTGGTTGATGTGAACGGCCGTTTCTTAGTGAATGGCTTGCTCTAAAGATTTTACGGAAGCCATCCGTGGAAGTAATGTCATCGATCTGTTATGCCTCAACAAGGCTGGTTTTGTTAGTTGCAACATGCATTGTATGTATGGCTACCGCATTCTGCGGCTGTAGTAGTAGAAACATCCTACAGCTGCAATCATTCCGTCTTTGCTTTTGTCCACTGTGTCATGTCCTCAGCCGAAATCCTGATTTCTTGAGAGCAGCTCGTAGCGCGCTTAGCAGATGTAGGCAATGAGATGATAACCTGGCTTTGTATGTGTTGGCTCCGAGTAGGGCGAATTCCACGGCTCTCTGTGCTGCTGTGTCTGCTGGTATCCTTAGCGCATGGCCAACCATGGGCCATCTTTTTTGGCGAATTTTACAGACATCGGCGACGTATTCCAGATCTTGCATAGTGCAGCATTCGAAATTATGCTGTCTGGTCTTCGGTGTTCAATGATGGTGCGTAGGTGTTTGCGATGACAGGCGTCGAGGTTTTTTAAAGCTGCCTTTGGAGCTGCCTAGCTGTTACGGTTATACCGCATCGAGGATACACAGGTTGCAAAAGACTACGTTTCTACAATGCAACATATGTATCCTTGATATCAAGGACGTTTTTGCTCTACGAACTCATAGCTTCCAGAAGGACTAGACAGCTATATTCGCCATGACGCAGCGTGCAGCAATGCCAGCAGTACAGCAAAGTAGCGAGCTGAGGGTGTCACTTTTCATCCATGGTTCGCCGCGGCAAAGTGGATCGGCATTTTCTTTAGTCTCATGCTTTGTAGATTAGTATATGTGGGAGAACTCAATTTTGGATTCATTCATAAAGATATTCTCACATTTTAGTTTGCGTGCATCTAGTGTTAGAAGCTCGTTAAGGGGTATCTTTTTCTCGCCCATGAAGTTCACATATTCGCATCTCTAGCGGCATGCTCAGTATTGCCACTGGGCGGGGGTGGGGTTGGGGTGGGGGTGGCGGAGGGCTTGTGGAATTTTCCCATACGGATTTCAGCAGCAAGGTAACAGGTAAAAAGCGCAGCAATAGGCCAACTTCCTGTGTGGACCCGATTGATGTCCCAACCTCTACAGACATCACTGACTTGGCTCGTACTCGCAGCTTGGTGTCTGAAAACAGCAGTCTCACTAGTCGCTGTCCATCTTCATTCTAACTGCCCCCAGCGTAGTACATCTTTGAGCGTGTAATTGTGTCGAAGGCTCGTGACATGTGAATGCCATTTTGTAAACCTCAGTGTTTGGACATGACTACTGATACAAGCATGTGTTGAGCCCATACACTAACTGCGCAGCGGCATCCACGTTTGAAGCCACTTTGACATGCTCCAGTAAAGTCATCGATCTTGTCTCGGATGCGGCATGTAGTAACATTCGATAGGATTTTTTGTATGCTGTCAGGGGGCCAGTTGGATTTTTGGGAATGTCTAGCGTGGTAACGGTGCCTTGGCCAACATCGTCGATGGGGAGGTGGTGCATACAAGCTGAACTGATTATGTGTCTGATCGGTTTTGAGATAATATCACTTGCGTATCTGAATAGTTCATTGCTCATGCCATCAAACCCAGATGCACGACCATTTTCATGGCTTTAAGTGCCTTTTCATCTTCCGCTGTTTGAATTGGTGTTAGTAATGGGCTGGGGGCTACTGCAATTGGATGTAAGTGCGCATCACCGTAATCAGTAAACTGGGTCTTGAACAATTCTCGAATTGCCTTGGCTTTGCCCCGGTCAGTTCTGATAAAGTGCCCTTCAGAGTTGTTTGCAGTGAGAGGTGCTATGCAGTCAGTAACGCTCAGGGCTCTGGCTGCCCGAAACAGTGTGTGACAGTCATCCGTGGCCTTGCTTTCATCTGCTAGGGAGTTTGCTTGTTGAAATATAGCAAGATCGTTTAAGCATTCGCTAATGTGGCTCAGAATGCTATTGCGTAACCAGCATCGTTTGGTGCGGTCTTCACTTTGGACACCTTGATAGATTCACAGATAGATTCGTTACGATTTATGCTCTGTTGATAGTTTTACTACTAGAGGGTTGTCAGTATACCTAGTTCGGTTGTTTTTAGAATATATATTGTGCCACTAGCTGACGATTCCATATTATTTAGTATTGTGGGGTTTCGTTATCATCGGAGCTGACGTCGATGTTAGCTATCTGCTCCTCGAGGGCATTTTTGTATGGCAGTTGAGTGCCAGTTTGGCTGATGAGCGTGGGTAGGCTGTATATGACTCTACCCGCTTGCCTTGTTTGACGCTTATACACTACGGAGATATGGTTCATATGCAGCCGTGTACTGACTGGCTTATGGTCAGACTTGCGCTCTGCACCTCCATATGAACAATACTCATGAAGTAGAGGGGTTGCTTCTGGCTTGCATAGTATAAAGTATATTTGCTTGAAGGCAGCTGTTGTAGCCTTAGAACCTTTTGGGTCTTTGCGATCAGCAATGAGTTCGGCACATGATGTCGGGTGAGAGCATGGGTGTTTGAAAACGGTATTTGTAGCAAATAGGCCACGTGTACTAGGGAATGCCACCAGTGCATCGCAATTGATGTTGCGTGTGCCCTCTTCATACGACCCCATGCATACGCCATATACTGAACCGTTGTCGCCAATGCCGAGTTTGGAGTTGAAATCGCCACACACGAACAGTTGCCATCCAGCTGGTATTGTAATGCCAGAGCTCCGTTCTGCAAAGAAGGAATCTACTATTGCTAGATTTTCCTTGGCTTTTTTGGTAGTTGTACCATATGCGTTGACTAGGCTTAGAGGTGGTGCATTTGGCGTTGGTATAGGCAGGTCGATGGATGCAACGCGATCACTGACGTATCCAGCACTAATGTCATTGTCCACGACCGTTGGTCCGAGTACGAAGCCTATACCCCGGTATGTGGCCTGTTTTTGTCCATGAATACTAGCTTATGGCCTGTCGGAAGTAGCTACTCTGCGTGTTTAGCTCCTTTAGTCTCTTGAATGCATGCACTATCGATGCGGATGTCAGCACGCACTCCTTGATGACTTAGTTTCCCAACAAAGCTGGTACCTGCGTAGGAGACTGTCATGAAACATGCATTACTAAAGTGTTCATAGACAGAAGTAATGCACCTAAATGTGCAACCTATAATCTAAGCATGAAAGAAATGGAAAGAATGCATTTGTTGGTGCTGTATGCATTATTCAGAGATATGACTATGCACTGAAAGATGGCATTGCTATTCACGTATGTCATTGTAACGGAGGAATCAAGTTTTAGCTCTGCGCCGTCCATCTTTACCTAATCTGTACCCACGCCTTAGGCGTGTTGGAATCCATCGACCCATCCTGCACTCTCTGAATTTCAATTTCAATAACACTATACAGGCAAGATGTTGACAAGAATGTGCCTGCGTGCTGATGTTCCATGTAGCAGCAACTGCGCCGAATCACGTTAGGTTCAAATTATTCAACAGCATGCGTATTAAATAGTACACGCATACAATTCGTACATCAACGCTTAGTCTATCATCTACTAAGTGCTCGTAATTAATTTAGCTGTGCCATGCATGACGCAATTGATGATGACCTCGTCCTATGTATCAGATAATTGATTATAACATCATATGATTGACTAAGAATATCGACGTCTCCATTCTGTAATGCATTGCCGCTGTGTACGCATGGGTTTTTCTCAACGATTTCACCAAAATACAACCCGTTAGCAGACAAATCAGGCATCATTTTTGCGATATAATTGACGTTATGTTGAATATTTCGAAACTAATTTAAATGAGAGTTGTTATAGAGAGCACCATCTCTTAGTCAATTATGTAAAGCTTGATGCTGGTTATAAAGCATTGGTCTTATGGGCCGAACGGTTGTGAAATTAGTATCTGCTGGCACTGATTGGTTCCAGCTACCCCCTTCGCGCGCTGTATCAAGAGATGGCACGTTAAGCAATAGACCCCCGTTGAGTTATGATAGAGTTGAATGCCTTCGCTGGGAATTATTTTAATATGCAGCTTAGTGTGACCAATTTACCAAACGAGTTCTTATTGCGGTCCATATATGTGTACGTGTTAATGTTATGGTCCGTTGTATATGACGTTCTCGATTGATTTCAAAAGAAATATAATTAAATGCTATTATCAGCATGTAATGGACCTGTCCATGTTTAGCCCCGCCCATCTCTAGCTGAGCTCCACCCACACCTCGCTCGTGTTGGGATTCGTCGATCTCTGAACTCCCTGACTATCAATTTCCAGAAAACAATAAAAGAAAGCTGCTGAATATTTTGAAACGAATTTGACTGCGTGGCCCAGTCAAATTAGTTTTGAAATATTCAACAGTATGTTTATTTAATTGTAGAGACATACAATTCATATTTTATAGCGCATACAATTCAGAGATCAACAAAGCCCAACCCGAGCGAGGTGTGGGTGGAGCTCAGCTAGATATCGGCGGGGATAAACATGGACAGGTTCATTAAGAGTTAAAGACGGGAATAATATAATAAAATATGATGTAATGATTATGACGTCATCCTGCACGCCGCTTGTCTGCATATGACGTCGTATGCCGTCAGATCATCGATGGTAACGTTGGAAAGGTGAATTACATAGCATGCAAGCCAACGGAAGTCAAGTAATGCCATAACCAATATGTTTTCATAATTATAGAATATATCCTAGTGAAGTGTTGTATATTTGATACATATTGCTTGTCAATACAAGCGCACATGCACGTGGATGCACCTGCACATAGTATGGCGCACACTGTTGTTATTTTGACCATGACATATATTCAATGTATTTTCTTTGGTCTGCTTGGATATTTGGATGTATCTTCGTCGTTCATTACAGCATATTGACCATTACCATTTCATCACCACTGGTCCATCTTCTCGGCTCTCGTGATATTAGTCCACATGTAGTAATGATATCTCAGGTCATTAACTTAGAAAGGTAACAGTACATGTCCATTCCAACGCCCAGTGAGGGATAGTCTATGTGGCATTCTTATCTGGCCACGCATTCCTATAAAATTAACAACAAAGGACACCCACCATCACTCACAGCCACACAATCCAATAAGTGAGATACAGATTGCCACCGGGTGTGTACATTGGCAATGTCTGCATCCTTTTAACCGTTGATTAAGTAAACATTTCAGAAGCAATTTGTGAATGTTTTCCATGTTTCTATAACAAGGTCGGTATTGTAAGAATCACCACAAGATCTATTTTATGGTCTTGGCAAATACGCGTCTAATTGTATTTCGGAAACATTTCTTTGCGACATGCGAGACTCAGTATTATTAACACATGATCATAATACTCGACTATACGGATAACATGAAAAAAACAACAACACAAACTGAACATGTGTCCATTATAATCTCCTAAGCTCGGATTTAGTACCGTGTACAGATAACCGTGGGTGATTAACTAGTTATCTACGTCCATACCGACTTTCAGGAGAATTGGTCAGGCTTCCGTATATGAGGCTTAAAATGTGTTTGTTTAATTCACTAGCTAGGCATCTTGTTGTACACGTTATACTGGCTGACTGTGTTCAGCATATGGCTTCGCAAACTGAGTTGTCAAAATGTGTTGTTTGGATCTGCCACGCGCTGGGTAGGAACATAGAAGGATGCGATACATGCTTTCCTCAACAAGAAATGGAAACAAGTGAGCTGCATTTGAAATAGCGGGATACATATATATATATATATATATATATATATATATATATATATATATATATATATATATATATATATATATATATATATATATATATATATATATATATATATATATATGTAAATATACACATTTGCTGGACACTTTACACTTTAGATCTAGGTTGCGGAATCCGAGTTCATTGCTACAACGCTTCTACTGCCAAAATGCGAGCATATTCAGACCAGTAGTCACTGAGATAGTCAAAGCTACCGAAATTGAAGATTCCAGTTCATCAATCAAACATATGACACCATAATCAATTAGTTGATTTATATGATGCCGTCATAATCACGTAATGAAGCACGTATCTAAGTTCGGCACGAGCACGTCCTTGAGACGGTCTAATTGCTATTGTACGAACCGTTGTCTTTACTATATAATGATGCTGCTTTTGAATATTTTGAATGTAAATACCCAGTCAACTTATGTTTAAAATATAAAATCAGCTTATCCATATAGTTTTCTGAAAATAAGATTCAGAGAGTACGGCGATGGATTTATCCAAACACGGGACAATCGTGGGTGGAGCTGAGTTAGAGATGGGCCGGGCATGGCAAAAACTATATTTCTCCTTTGACATGGGCCAGATCTGTTGTCCAATCGTGTTCAAGTGCAAACAATGCAACTGTACCACGATACGAGCAACATCCATTATGGTAGGCTACATCAGATGAGTTGTGTTTTAGATTGAGTTCCAAATGGGTGGACAGATTGATGGACGGAAAGACTGACACGCTTATGGGAGGGGGGGGGGGGGTCTGGACATCCAGCCATACAGACAGATAGATGAAAATAATGACACGTATTTATGACCGAAGGCAATGGTCTGTACCTATTCTGAAACAAGGGTAATAATGTGTAGCATATTATTAATTGCCCTCACCGCTGAGCAAGTACAATAGTATATATGTCACTGGCATACCATCACTGAGTGACGTTGTGTGCTGCAACATGAAATTTAAAAACGACATCTGATTTTTGACAGATGAATACAAACTTTGAGATCGTAGCACATTCACTGATGAATACTAAATAGGCCATCGACAATTGAATCACGCTGAGCGTCATCACTGTCAAACTAATGCATTTCACCAAGAATGAGTGTATTTATTTATTGTTATTGTTATCGCTGAATGGTTTTTGCACGATTCCTGATTCGCAATGTACATCGGCAGATTGCAGATTGCCTCATCCAGTGCCATACCCTGCCACTCATTATTATGTATGCATTTTTCAGGAAACGTGATCGACTGGACAGAGACATTCCATTTCCATTAAGATTTCCAGTGAAATGTTAATGCGTATAGGAAAGTTACAATCAACCATATAACTAGTAAATCAACGCTATAATAGGTAACATTATAACATATACAATTAGCACATACGCAAAAACATGTGCTTCTCTTGCATAGTCTTATTTTTCTTTTAGCTTCATACTATATTTTCCTGCCACAGAAATATCAAATGCAGCAAGACATTAATCTGCGAAACAGGCCTGAGAAAAGAAAGTTTCCAAATGCTTAATTAGTATGTATATCATAGTGAACGAATGATGGGTACTCAATAGATGGACCCATGCCTAGCTATACACCGCCCTTTTCCAATTAAGTCTAACCCACTGTTTGTGAGTGATGAATCGATGTTAACAATACATTCTGGGAATCTCATTTCCAAGGTACCGACTGTGAATATTTTGAACCCACTTTGACTCCCAATCAAATACGTTTCAAAAATAATTAATTTAATCTGTATTAGCAAGTGTCATTGCCACATTGGTATCAGAACACGTCCATATGCTTTTGACAGCTGACAGCACACGCCATATTTGGCGTAGGACGTAAGCTTTCTGATTGACATTTTACACACCTACATTGTGCTCAATAGAGCAATCCAGTTATAGCTATGCCCCGCCCATCTCTAACTAAGCTCCGCCCACGATTCGCATATGTTGGGTCAATCTCTGCACGTCCTGAATCTCAATTTCCAGAAAACTATACACGTACGATGCAGAATATGTTGAAACTAATTTGGCAGGGCACTGTTGATGCCTATGGCAGCAACAACACCCTGTTAAATTAATTTCAAAATAATCAATATCATGTTTATTAAATAGTAAAGACATATTATTCATACAACAATACTTATTCCAT
Organism: Chaetoderma sp. LZ-2023a; assembly: GCA_034401795.1. NCBI lineage: Eukaryota > Metazoa > Mollusca > Caudofoveata > Chaetodermatida > Chaetodermatidae > Chaetoderma > Chaetoderma sp. LZ-2023a. Next base: position 13,912,831 of record CM067364.1, read on the forward strand.
CATCGTAGCAAAGTTATATATGCCATTCATAACGTAATTGATTATGAAGGCATACACGTCGCGCAGTTGATTATGCCAACATATGATCAACTGGAATCCTTCATTATTTGCGTGCGTCCTGCTTGGGAATATACACAGTGCTGGGGAAGCGCTGTGTTTATAGCATCCACCCATCAGTGTGCTCAAATATGGAGTGTAGGCGGTGCTTACTGATATATATATATCATGCTCGAATATATAAAGAATGAACACAGAACATATAAAGAGCAAACCTTTCTTCTCAAAACTACTCCTATTCCTGGTATCTTAAAAACCAATGTTGCACGATTCGTGGATAAACACGTTACAGGAAATAAGTTATGAAATCGTGTACACTGTTGTTATTATATTAGTTTCTATCAGATTCACAGTGATAATGTTTCTGGTAACACTAACTCACTTGTAATTCTCACACTGTGGGCGAGTTCATTTATGATGAACGTGTATTGTTGTGCATTCGTTTACAAATTTATTTCATCGACTTTTTATTTCCTTCTTTTTCGTCTCGTGGGACAGCAGCTTCACGATGACAGATTTCCCAATATACAGCCTACATGTCCTTGTAGCGCAAGTAAATATGGTACTTTTTCTATGATAGGCATGTGGTTTAGTTTGAATTTAGATACACAATACAATATCCACAGTTACATCAATACAAATCATTCACGAGTGCGCATTATCGCACTGGGTTTGTCCTTACGTGCATCTGTTGTTCTCATCAGCTTGGTATGTTTTGAAGTTCGTGATCTTAATCATTTCATGACTAAATTTGATCAAGAAAATCAGAATATTTCCTTATTGAATGCCCATGTGCAGGCCAAGAAAAGACTATTTTGGGGAATTTGCCACTGGAATGACTGGCTCAGTTATCGCGCCAGTCATTTCAGTGGTAAATTCTCCAAAATAGTCTACTCGTGGCATGCACATGGGCATTCCTTATGATAACTACAGAGGCCGGTGTTGGCCATCTTCGTCAAGAAAGAGTTAAATAAAGAATGTTATATTTCTTTAGCAAAATAATAAGATATATTAGAAAGATGTGCATGTTCTTTCAGTAATGTGTTTTAGGTTATATTGCGTGTTCATGCAGAACATTTTCAAGCAGCAATGAGCAAATACATAATTTAAAGTTTAGCCATTCTAACAGGTGAGAGATTTCTACTAAAACTGTAACACACCAACACTGCTATGTTATGAGCACAGGAAGAAGTTGCTGAATGATATCGCACATAATATAAATCGAGGGAATAGATGATTCAAGTTGATCAGGCAATCATATGGCGCCATAATCAACTACGTGACGTGTATGATTACGTCATAATCAATACACCACGGATGAAGTTTTCTACGTTCGTCACGAACACTTAATTGATGAGGAATAAGCATTGGTATACGAATTGTATCACGTTATTCTTTTAAAAAAACATTCTGATGGCAATCTTGAAACTAATTTGACTATACGAATTGTATCACGTTATCCTTTAAAAAAACTTTCTGATGAAAATCTTGAAACTAATTTGACTAGGCGCTGTTGCTGCCATATGCACCAAAAGCGCCCGGTCGAATTAGTTTCAAAATATCCAAAAGCTAACCTGTATAATTATCTGGAAATTGATAGTCATGGAGTTTGGGGATCGATCACAACACGGGAAAAGCGTGGACGAAGCTTTGCTAGAATGGCTGGGGCATAGATAAAACTGGATTCCGCCATTCTAATCAAGCTATGGCCACGTTTTAAGCAACGTTGTACCGTGTTAAATACAACAATTTCTGAATCCATATAATCCCAATTTCAAGGTAAGTGAGCCAGTAAGGAGTGGAATATTTTGAAAACTATTTAGCTGCGGTCAAATTAATTTTAAAATATTAAAAATAATTGTTATTAATGTAGAAATTCATCATAGACATGCAGTTCCTATATTTCATGATGAACTTTCCGATTTCCATGACGAAGTTATACGTCATAATGATTCTGCTTACTAGTGATATGTTTGTTTATGGCTTCAGATACCTGTGCGCCAGATTGAATCCCTCCATCAGACTAAAGCATGGACATACTCACGTAGCATGCCCGAGACATATTCGTACCCGTATCGGCAGTATACTTGCTGTATCATATACAGGGCAACAAGAGACCCCTGCTATTCAACAGTGCATCGCGCCAAATGTGTACTAGTCGTTAAAGTCGTCATACTGTAAGGTTAACATACTTTCATAAGAGGATTGACAGAGAAGGAGCCAAATGCTATCGGACCTCGTTTGCTGGGCTATATATGTAGTGATAGACATTTATAGAGTTGTACAACTTCCATTTCTGGCAAGTTTGAGATATTCTGATTCAGAAAGTCAATGCCGCCATTTGAGACGACTACTTTCTGAATGTGTAATATGGTGTTATATAAAATCTACTTTACTCCATATTTCGACTTCTATGCATGATAGGGGCATATCGTTTGTCTCTCACCCTCTCTCTCTCTCTCTCTTTCTCTCTCTCTCTCTCTCTCTCTCTCTCTCCCGCTCGCTCTCTCGCTCGCTCTCTCTCTCTCTCTCTCTCTCTCTCTCCCTCCCTCCCTCCCTCCCTCCCTCCCTCCCGCCCTCCTCTCTCTCTCCTCTCTCTCTCTCTCTCTCTCTCTCTCTTCTCTCTTTCTCTCTCTCTCTCTCTCTCTCTCTCTCTCTCTCTCTCTCTCTATCTTTCTCTCTCTCTCTCTCTCTCTCTCTCTCTCTATATATATATATCTCTCTCTCTCTCTCTCTCTCTCTCTCTCGCCTCTCGCCCCTCTCTCTCTCTCTCTCTCTCTCTCTCTCTCTCTCGCTCTCTCAAATATACATTGGCGCGTCAGTATTAGAAGATAATGTTACTTATAATTACTCCATTCTCGTCGTTCTTGGTGGTGATCAGGACCATCGTGGGACGAGGATTTCAAAACTTTCACTTTTTTAAATTCGGATCAGAAATCACCGAGTTATCATTAAATGGCTCGCTGAAATTATTTTCAAAATATTGTTTGGACGTCGTAATCGCTTGTATGTATTAACTGAATGGGGAATGCGCTGCTCATTTGATCACCATGTCATCCATTTAGTCTGCACGCTGATTGGCTACTGCTCGCCCGCTGATTGGCTGGGGAATCCTGCCTCTGACGTCACGAGTAGTATAAAAGGAGCAATAAATCAAGAATCGAGACCACTTCTGCGAGGAACAGCTGACAGCACGGTTGTTGGACCAGCGCAGTGCTAGGCGAGGGCTAGCTGCTTACCGAATGTGGTACCCTACACTGCAGCTGTTCCCTTCGGAATTCAGATCTCCTGCCCTGGTGAGCAACCTTGGATCCGCAATCACACGTAAGCTCTCGGGCGGCCATCAGAAGCCAAGTAAATAAATAAGAAGGACTCCGTCTCCTGAAGAACTCACAAAGGAGCTTCCGTGTGGATGGGCCTTGCGGGCCTGATGTAACTTCTACAGGATGAAGAGTCACGGTGATTCTTGGTGGATAACTCACCGGATCTTCCGGACCACGCTGGAAAATGGTATCAAACTTCCCCGCAGCATGTCGTGTGTTTAATTAACTTTTAGGCCACAAGCTGGTGGGACTCTTCCCGGTACACCACAAGAGCTATGCGCTGCTCCCCGCACGGTGTACTCAGTTATGTACATGCAATATTTAATTACACCTGTAGCGCTCCTCGTTACGGGTAACTTTCAAACTACCGTCGCCGGACTGAAACTTTATAACTTACTGTGTAAATTCATGTAGTAGTTATTATGACTATCTAATAGACATCCTTCTACAGGCGTTATCCGTCACCGGCTTGAGAGTGAGCCGCATCAACTGTCAGCCTGCGGAAATCTTCTCAGCAACTTCGGGATCGTACCACCTCGCGCTACTCGTCGGTAGCGCATCAACTTCAGTGATTTATGCACTTTTTCCATACCGATAACGAATCGGTACTGAAGTAGCTATAATATTGTAATATTGTATTTATTCACTCATTCCGTTATAGGTGCTGATGTCTAATATGTATCTCCCTTGCCGTCTGAGACCGCATTTGTATAGTTTCCGTTTCATACTGTATACTATCATTATTTATGTGTGCTTACAACTAATAAGCGCCGCAAGGTCCTATGCCCTGATGCACTGTGAGCACTGTACTAGTTAGTTATGTATATGGCAAGCAGCCATCCTTGTTATGTTGTTTTGTTTATATAAAAAACTCTAAGACGCAGTACGCTAGAGTATACTATACAGCGGCATTATATCCGCATCACTACTTCCCCCAGCATCAATTCTACACTGAGGTCACAGTGCATACTCACATTGCTCGAGTCTGACATGCGGCCGACTAAACCTCGCTATTCTACCTCAATATGATAGGTGTACAGCTAGTTAGGGACAATCTCTCAATAAGAGAATATGTGTACGCCTCTTTTCCAGCTGTTATAAATATGTAACACTGCACACCTTCTAGATTGTATGAATTGTATGAGTGTATACCCTAGGGCCGCTTAGTAAAGATGAGGAATGTCTCTTTCTATGCTCCCCCAGCCGCAAGGCTTAATACTTCTCTGGACTCCCAATCGACACATTGGCATGATCCGACGCTGTGAAAACTAAGGTGTAGATTTTGCATACTTCGGATACCAGTTAGTTTAGATACCTCCGCCAAGGTAGAAGCACTGCGAAAACAAATTATATTATGTAACCCCGGCCTCCAGTTCATCTCTGGGCATTCTGGAACATAACCCTAATGACAGGTAAAATGTTAGTTCCGCAACACACGGGTGACGGACGAGACACAGATCTCCATCCAACTCTGTCTGGTGACTGGGTGCAGTCTTTGAGCCCACCACGCCCTCATGCGAAGGTGACTAGGGATGGACATCTGCCTCTTACTCCCCGCCATAAAAATACTATTGCGCTTCCTAAAGTGCTTATGAGAACTGTAACCCATCCTAGTGATGTTATATGTGATTGCGGTGCAATGCGTCACCTTCGGGAAGCTGGGCATCTTCGCCAGTTAGACTTATGTGTCCTGTGACGGAGGCCCGTGTGAGGCCCTTTCCTCTCGCAGCAATATTATTTTGTGTGTGTTAGGGGTATAATTGGTTTATATTAAACTATTTATGCAGTCTCGTAAGGATGCTTCCTTGCGGGGATACCTCGCTGGATTTACGAATCTGTGAGGTACCTCCGGCGAGCCGATGTAGAAAGAACACCGGTTTGGTTATATGTACTGTATTATTTTGCTCATTTACTAGCAGACGAGTACCATTGTTTGTATAGTTATTTTAATTATTATTATTATGTCCATACTTTTAAAATAGTTTATAGACCGTCATACCGGTGACACCAACAGTAGGGATGAGACCATGAGGTTCAATCTCGGCAGCAATGGTCGCACGGCCCCGCTGGACAGTTATCGTTCCACCGGCTCCAGAAGCTGTTTTTTGTACATTCCGAAGAGTCGAGATACGGGATCCGCAACCCCGAGAACCGCAGCTAACGAGCCCTCCCACGCATCCTGTACATGCGGTGCAACGGAGTGGAGCAACATGGCAGACAAGCGCGTACCCCCGCGAGCTACGCAAGCTCTTGAAACACACATACATAATTCACCACTCTAGACTATGTCGCGTCTTGACCAGACTCAGTCGATAATTCAACACCATGATTTATCACACGCTAATCACTTAATAAGGAAAGCTTAATTGAACTCATCACTGCTGCCATTTCGATTGCCTCACACGCGCTGTTATCCTTTAATATGGCACTAATGCAGGTGTCCTGCCTAACGTTTCTATCTATCATTATCATTTGCATCGCCAGTTCACAGTGTATTATATTATCTACCTGGTTAAAATATTAAATCTATTTTGGCACGTAATATGTCCTTTTAAAAGTCACATGGCATTGCCACTCTCATCACTCTCATCAGTCAATATTTTGCCCTGAGAGTCCTTATCTGTTCCCACTTGGGTGCTGCACATACACTGCCTGTGCATGAAATGTGTGAAGATTTGCAGGAACACTTTCGCGATGAAAACACCGTCATGCATGTAGGCATGTTCGGTTTAGCGATATTTCATCGATAATCGATTATTTTTGCTGGCGATTATATAATCGAGTGTAAAATAAAATAATCGGAAAATAGAAAAAATCGATTTAATCGAGCAAAAAATCGAGTATTTATTTCTATTCAGGCAAAATGTAGTGTTTAGTCTTGTAATACAGCTAATGCATCGGTGGTTTGATTGTTGTAGCGCGGTAGCTCTATAAACATCTATTCCTGTCGTTCAAGCCCGGCCGTCCCGTGTCGAATGTTTATATAAGTAACTGCTTGATAAGTCAGTGTCATAAGGATTTGATTGCTACTGCCCTCTGAAGGCTGTGGGCTGGAGTGTTGGTGGTCATTTTGCGAACAAATTAAAAAAAAAATGAATAACTGTTTTTTATAGTAAATTCACAAAATTTCGATTAGAATTTCCAAAAATTCTGAGGATTGTTTTGGAACCAATTTGGCAACAACTTGCAGTCAAATGATTTTCAAACTATTTGAGATTTCTAATGCTGGGCCTTAGAGAAACGTCGTGGATGGGCGAAATTTATAAAAATAACAATAATATGGCCATTTCGCGAAAAAAATGCACAAAATTGACTTCGCAGTAAATTAAAAAACTTTCGATCCAAATTTTCATAAATTTTGCCGATTATTTTTTAACTGATTTGACTTAAAGCTGTTGCGTCATGTGCAGTCAAATGCTTTTCAAAATATTCAGCTTTTCCAATGCTGGAAAATAGAGAAACGTCGTAGATAAGAGCTGCAGGCGGGTTTTATATAAAGAAACGTTAATCTCTGTACTGCTAAAATTAAATTGGCGCCTTTTTACTGCCTTGGAAAGCTGAGCATACTCGCCGATTTCTTAAGACCATTATCCAATGGGAACGAGTGAACAACGGATTCCAAATTGACTTCATTATACTGGCCGGGGCTGCTCCTCGTATTCAGCCAATTAGAGGACTAGTTGATATAGCCTGTCCTATTGAGCGGCTTGTGGTCTTTTCATAGGTCTACTTAGTTGAGGTACTCTAAACCTAACTAGGAACCAATTCACGAAATTACGTATTCTGTTATTTTTAATAGAAAATCTGACATTTTTATCTATGCATTTATTTTTTTATAATTATTATTATTATTATTATTATTATTATTATTATTATTATTAGTATTGTCAGACGCATCTCCTACGGTTTTCAAGGTAGCATCTCCAAACTTGGCCAGATTCTAGGGTGTGGATTGCTATTATTTGTATTTTGGATCCACCCACCCATTTTCGAACTACACATCTTTGAGTGAGCAAAAAGGTCCCGTAGGAAATGTATGAGGATTTTCAGCACTGATTTTTAAACGTCTACTACACCCATAGTTTTAGTCGGATCACTGCCATATTGGTCAGTGTGTTACCCTTTGAGTCCTGAAGCGCTGACTTTGACCGTTAACCTTTTACGTATAATACATGACATATTCCACCATATGGAATGATTGGGGATTTTCAGGATGGCTAGAACTGTGACTACGCCTAGAGTTTTGATCGGACCACTACCATACTTGGTCAAGATGTTACCAGTGGAATCATGAAGGTCTTGATTCCTCTGGAAGGCAGATGCCCAAGTGGAAGGGTACTGCTTGGGAATAAAACTGTTGCAGTTTTCGTGTTTGGCAGAAATTAGCTCTCCTTCAGCAGTGAAGGGCAATGCTACCATGTGGCATCCTCTCATGTGTGCATCACCCCTAGATCAGAGGCCCAGGCGGAAGGGCACGTCTTGGGCATCCATATATTCGAACTACGACTACACGCAGAGTTTTGATCGGATCACTCCCAAGTAATATTTGGGTAGGATGTTACCACTGATGATTATTTTTGAAAAACAATATTCGTCATGGCCAGACATCGCAGATTTAGTTACTTCAGTGAATGTTCTCGAGTTAGTATTATTATTAAGCAGCTATACTCTCCTCTGTCTCTCTCTCTCTCTCTCTCTATCTCTCTCTCTCTCTCTCTCTCTCGCTCTCTATCTCTCTCTCCTCTCTGTCCCACTCTCTCTCGCTCTCTCGCTCTCTCTCTCTCCCTCCCTCTCTCTCTCGCTCGCTCACTCTATCCCTCCCTCCGGCCCTCCCCCTCTCTCTCTCGCGCTCTCTCTCTCTCACTCTCTCTCACTCCCTCACTCACTCACTCTCTATCTTACTCTCTCTCCCTCACCACCTTCCTTCTTCCCTCTCTCACTACGTGGTTGCTACTTCCAACGACCCAAGAATAAATAATCGATTATCTGATTAAATTGATTATTGTTCAGACATCATATTCGATTATTTATTTCCATAATCAAACAGCCCTACTTACATGGACTGTTAACCAACCCAAACGTGGCATTGGATGCTGGCAGGTTAGGGGTTGCAGTTAGCTTGAGGTGGCCATCAACATATATGCTGGCTTGGCGCCATGCACTGGCCTGGATATAGACTTTGAGGATGTGCTGTTTGATAGCACTCACAGTAGTCAAAAGATTTCTATTCTCAGCCATATGGTTGCCGAATAGATGCCATCACAATGCAGGGATACTATTGATCTGTACACATGTCGATGTGCACGGAACACACACGGATGCAGCAATAGAGTCTAGGGTAAACCTTGGCCGCGTACACCTTAATGGCATTGAGTTCTGCTTTCGAATATCGTGCTATGTATTCTGGAAAATTCCCACGTGCCGTGACTGTTGCCTGAACAAGAGAATGCGTGACAATGCGTTAGCCCCATTTTCTCCGAAACCTGCCCACACTGGCCGTGTATGGGTATTTACTGACACCATCAAGATATGAATACAATTTGCTCTGATCAACACAAGGTCATCTGTACCTGGATGTAAGATTGTTAACTGTGCGTCACGTGGGCTTCAGTTTGATGGCAATGCTACCTGACTGATCGATAATGTGTCAGCTTCATCTCGATGGATCTGTCCGGTGTTAGCTATGCCATGCCCATCTCTAGCTAAATTCCACCCACGCCTCGCTCGTATTGGGATCCATCGATGTATGAACACCCGGAGTATACATTTCCAAAAAGATACACTGTTAACTATTTTTGAAACGAATGTGACTGAGTGCTGCTGCTGCCTAAGGCAGCAACAACGCCCAGTCAAATTAGTTTCAAAATATTCAACAGCATGTTTATTAAATAGCAAAGAATTATAAAGACATTGAGCTCTACTACTATATTGCATTCATATAACGTATCGGACTATTTGGGATTTGATGACGGTCTATATGGAACCCTGTGTGGAGTAATGATTGGGATGTCATCATACACGCGCTGAGCGGATTATGACGTCATACGTGGGCAAATGATGGATGTACACTCTGGAAAGGTGAATTGTTATCATCAAAGAGCATATTGCTGATGCTTCCAATATGGTCCGATGCAAATGTGATGACCATTGAGTGCCGAACCATCATGTAAAGTCAAGATCAGATGAACCTATCCGTTCTCCCGAATCGAAAATAATAGGCAGAAAAGTATTAAAACCCGTCGTTGATCGTACGATGTTCGATCGATCCCAACAAGGTCCACGTGTGGGTGAAGTTTAGCTAAAGATGGACAGTGCATACCTAAAACTGGATTCCTCAATTCATTGTACATAGCTCACGCTGTCATTGCATAACCTATTGGGCATTGTTAGCGTAATGCCACTACCACTCGTGATATGCGGGCAGTGAATATGAGTCTCGGAATAAAAGTAATAGAACTGAAGACTCTTCTAATGAAATCCAGAAGGCGTTTGACATTATTACCGTGTATTGCATATAGCCATTCATCTAAACTTAAAGGTGCATATTCACACCAAATGCCCGAAAATAGAATGGTAAAAAATGTATAGATTTAGAGGCTTAAATTGTTTGACTAGATGTAATGAAACGAAATAAATGTTAACATATGGTGATTGCATTCCATATACAGAAATATAGTACATTTAGTACTGTCGGGATCCATATCTCTAAGTCAATGTCATTACTTAAACAAAATTATATTAATGGCTCGACAATGAAATCTTCATATGCTAAGATTTAGTTCGTTGTATGACATCTAGGCACACGATCTAAGCATCGAAAAGTACACCATTTTAACAATTGTATTTTCAATCATTCTGGTGTGAATATGCAACTTTATTTTTCCTATTAAGAGTGCCAACGGCAATATCGCGCCTTGATAGGTTTTAATACGTGTTTAGAGTTTTCATATTGCATTACATGTTGTTATATATATATATATATATATATATATATATATATATATATATATATATATATATATATATATATATATATATATATATATATATATATATATATCAAATCTTTGCGCAAAATCAGTTATTTCCCACACAACATGTTGCCATCTTAATACCTAAGACAGCTATTATGTTATCGTGTGGATCCATTGACGATTCCACATGGGTCATCCCTAACATAAAGAACTGTAATTTACACGGGTGGGGATATTTATATTGCCTTCAGTAATGACCGCTAGACCGATGACCTCAACAGTTGCGAATACAGATGAAATTTAGTTGTATCCTGGCAAAATGTGAGCTGTATGGGTCATCGCTAATAAGTTACGTCAGTGACGCGTGCTACATGGCAGACCACCATGTATTACTACAGTGTTAGCTTGACATATATGAATATGTAATGCATGACTGGATATGCCTTCCACGGAAGAAAAGCACGTACTGAGCTTAGACGAATGAAGGAATCCAGTTTTCGCTATTCTCCGCGCATCCCTAGTTAACACATATTGTGTAAACTTAACCGTTTAATGGTAAAACTGGCCAAAGCAGTCTATTCAGTGGTGTTAAGGAATGCTCATTTGCAGGCCAAGATAAGACATTTTCAATTTAACCCTGAAATGACTGGCTCGGTTACCGAGCCAGTCATTCCAGTGATAAATGTTCAAAGATAGTTTCCTCTTTGCCTGCACATGCACACTAACTACTAACAAATTTTCTTGACCACATCATTTTCAAACAGCATTCATTTACATTTTTTCCATTGGAACACTTTTAAAAATGGTCTTCTCTTGGCCTGCAAATTGATTGCATTCAATGAGCAACACTCTCTTCCTTTTATTTACTAATCTTGACCGTTACTCCGTTAATCAATAGGTCTATAAAAGAGGTATATTGAGCGCCATACAGGTAAGCCGTTGACTATTTTGAAACTAATTTGACTGAGTGCTATGGCAGCAACCGGGTCAAATCAAATTAGTTTCAAAGTATTCAACATGCTTTTTATTAAATAGCAAAGACATACACTTCGTACAACAACGCTTAGTCTTTCATCAATTATGGATTTGTGACGAAAATAGATACGCAATTCATGAAGTAATTCATTATGACGTCTGCCTATACGTCACGTTGTTGATTATGACTTCATATGATTGACTGAAAAATTGGAATCCTCCATATCTGCAGAAAGGGATGTTTGCATATATTCTGATACATATTCCTCATAACTGAGCCATATAGTTATGCATTTCCTCGTATTAAATCTAAAAGCTAGACTATATAGACTTGATATCTGAAGAGAACTCGAAGCGGGTGATACGACTTTATTTCACACATTCGTGAGCAGAAAGCAAATTGCCCCGAGGATGAGGGAACGGACGCGTAACAATCGACACCACCACCCACCCAACTCCCACCCTACACCCCACTCCAACAACAGCTCCACCCCACCCGCCCCAGCCCACAACCACCACCACACCGGCCACACCAGCCACGCCCTACCCAAACCCACACCCGCGTGCACACCAACCTGCTCATTCAGTTCAATAGTCATTAAAGCAATGCAAGCAGGATCCATTAATGAGATGTCTCTAGCATCCATATACATATCCGTTTCCTAATGGATATATCATTCGTCAGGAAATATCGGCTCTCAGTCGTATAATGGTAACGGTGGGAAATGCCTGCGTCTAATGCCCAGTCTAAAAGGGCGTCCCAGGATATCCCCAAGCATCCGTCATCAGCTCATCAGTATGTAACATATACTAAAAATCAGGCACATTATGTATGCTTCTTGAAAATGGTCTTCGTAATACAGTTCAATCCTAACGTAAATAAATGCAAATTAATTACAATAAATCAAGCCTCGGGGAACGATTGGCGTATTACATAGATAATAGCCAATATATTCTTCAATATAGTTGACTTGCATAAACTGCATTATGGCAATGAGGAAACCTACATCGGCATCTCCCCTTAATGCAGAAGGGATGTATTGACATAATGGTACCATGCACTGGCTGGTGCGTGTTTGTCGATGCTGATGGTGCGTCTGTTTCTGCTTACTGGAGGATTCCAGTTTTTCAGTCAATCAGTTTACAGCATAATAATCTACATGCAGTGTACTATGACGTCATAATCAGTTATGTCATGAATGGCGTGGCTAACTTTGTCAGGAACGCTTAACTGATGACGGACTAAATCTTGTTGTAAGAATAGCATGCATGTACTGGTTAATAAGCATGCTGTTGACTATTTTGTACTAATGGGGCAGACCGTCGCTAAAATGGACCTGACATAGGTAGAAATGAATCCCACCATTCGTGAGCGCCACCCCAGTGAATGTCTCAAACACTGTATAGATGTCGTTATGTCGACCAATTGATTGATCCAGTTTATCAGTCAATTATACGACATCATAATCAAGTACGTCATGAATGACGCAATGTTGTCCACTGTAATGTATGAATGCAGGACTCCAGTGTATCCACCAATCGTATGATAATATCATAATAAACAGTGTGACGTATATGATGACGTCATGCTCAATTACGGCATGATGAAGTAGCGTAATTGATGACGGACTAAGCGTTGTTGTACGAACTGGTTATTTCTTACCATATAATAACGATGCTGTTGAATATTTTGAAGCTAATTTGTCTGCTCGCTGTTTCTGACATAGGCAGCAACAGCACACATAAAATCACTTTCAAAATAGCCAACAGCTTACCTGTATATTTTTCTGGAAATTAATATCCAATATAACACATGTTAGGTGGCGTCATTACGGTAACGTGCACGGAGGAGACAGTGACATAGACGATGCATTGTTGATCAAACGCATTCAGACCAAGTCACCTGTATATCTAGTTATCCAGTAATGCTTTCTAAATAGGCTTGCCACTCATAGACCATTGCCACACATCTGACATGTAAGGCACGCATGCGCCCAAATTACTGTTATTGCATTATTGTATAAATACACCCATTGACATGAACACGTGGATGCGCCTACGAGTCATGCGAATCTAATTTTATCTATATTTGTCAAGGCGCAATCGAGTATTGACGCATGCGTGGCACTATTTTATAATATTATATTATAATATAACGGGCTATGTTATTTATAACATAGGCCGTGTTGACAACTCCATATCGTTACTTCGGTTAAAAATAGCGGGGTGTTGCTTTGAAGTAAATATGCTGTGTTCACTGTAGTCAGCAGGCCAACACTGCTAAGTATATATATACACGATTTTGATGACATGTTGGGTTACAAGAAGAAGGGTAATACAACACGTTTTCAAATGTTCGTGAATACCACTATGAAGTGTGCTCGTAATGGTGGTAAAACTGGATGTTGTGTAAAGGTCAAAGCTACACCTTTTCCCAAGACCATCTATACATCTTGTAATGCCAATATCAAGGAAGGATGGTGCAACACATATCTGGGTCAGCTGTACACGAGGATTGCAACAGTGGTGTGTAAGTGAAAAACAAAGACTCGGCTAACGCCAGACCCATTATACTCTAAGCTGGCCTACCTCTATGACTCACGCCACTCTCTCAATGGTACAATACAATCGAACCTACCACAAGCGATGGCCATACCGAACGCAAATAGAGAGATCCCCTCATTCATTTCTAGCCATGTCCAACCCATTCCTAACCATGTCCCACCCATTTCCAATCATGCCCCGGCCATTTCTAGCTAAACTGTGCACACTTGCTGCACGCGCATGTTGGCATTGCTTACACACGTTGACACCTGCACTCTACAATACAGCTAATGGCCCATTGATATCAGAAACATTTTGAGTAGATGCGCTGTTGACAGGCGCGGGTGTATCCAGGTTTTAAGATAGCATCTTCTATAACTCAATTAAATTAAGCGCTGTAGTAATTCAACACACAAATTCGAGACAGCACCATAAACAGAAACGAGTTACTATTCGTGTCGCATCGTCTAACCTACTATGGCCGTGTTGATAAAGTACATATTCGCCATTGGCTCCATGCGAACCCACCCATATAGACCAATATACTGCAACGCACAATGGTTGGCCCAGTAATGGATGCATAAACTTGTAACGACACCAATGTGAGCTCGGCCATTATGGAGGTAGCACCACAGTGGCGTCGATGGTTAAGAGGACACGGAGTTTCACGCATAATCAGTTAGGGATAGAGAATCATTGACGATCTACCATCGAACCGTCTTATCTTCAACATAGTACAAACACAACTAATTGTTAGTTCAGTTATTTGTTCATGGGCACATAGAAATTAGTCAGAGACAGTGTGGTTATCTTTCTTAGAAGGACAATTCCAGTCAAGTGTGCTAAACTAAGCCTTGTTCGCAGCAGAGAGATAATCCGGAGTAACGCTATGCATTAGTATGGCGTTATTCCGGATTAAGTTTCGAGTGAGTACAAGGTCTTAGACACATTCAGATGCGTGCGTTTAACTGGGCACTTTGATCGGATGGGCAAAGTGAATTGATTGATCTACACGCGGCCGCTGCCAATCGCTACACATACACGCCCCAGGAACCGGTCACATCCCGCGTGGTTACAATCCACGTTCCATTAGAATAGATGGTTGAACAAAGGGGTGCACAGAATTATTGCTAGGAAAATGGCAGGTTACATATCGAATACCATGTATTATTCCCGACATTCCTAGGTGTGTCAATATTTAGTGACCAATAATGGCCGCCAATCGGTTATAGAAAGCCTAAGGAACGAGCATCTGTGGCCAGAACCTGATCTAATGTGTATTCGATGATTCTACATATCACACTCGCTTCTAGGGACGATATATCACACACAATTTCGGTTAGTGGTATCAGTTTCCCTAGAGTAATGCGCCACATTTCCTCCAATTCGTAATTAAATTTGGCTCACGCAGGAACAGAACTAACGATGTTGACTCTGTCTGGCTGAATATGGGTCCTGTAGCAAATGCTTTGTGAATGAATGAAAAGCCTATAGTAATTGTATTATTATGTTTTCAATAGTAATAGGGATTTGATTTATTAGCAGATAGTAGTACTTTGATTCAAGGGCATATAGCCGTGACGAGGATAATTCTAATGTGTAGACACGTGAATCTACAACGTTATTCGGTCATAGGACTATGTCATTAGACACACATCTGGACATATTCGTTAATAGAGGCGTCAATCGAGAATCAGTCATACTAGTCTACGTGACCTGTATGATGACGTCACAATCGTCACAAACGCTCAATTGATGATGGACTATGCATCTTTGCACGAATTGTCTATCTTTACCATGTAATGCACATGCTGTTTAATATGTTGTAACTGGGCGCGAACAGCACGTATTCAAATTAGTTCCCTCATATGCATCGGCTTATATGTATAGGTTCTGGAAATTGAGATAACAAGAGTGCATGGATCGAGTGATCCGAACACGGGCAACGCGTGGGTGGATCGTAGCTAGAGATGGGCTGGGCATAGCCAAAACGTGATTCCTCCATGTTAGCCTCACTTGGAAATGATACTGAATTGTAAATTACTGTTGAGTGAAGCCACAATAATCACCATATTCTAAAAGAATATGATACCATTAATCGTAGAATTGTTTTCGCCAATTCTCTTTCGAAAACCACGACCATATGCTCCCTCATAAGCGTGTGATCACATACACATGATCGTCTGAATGTAGGGAGCATGCTTGAATTGTGCCCAGGATACTTTCCATAGACACTTTTTATTTCGTACATGCTATCCATTCCATATCCTTAAAAATACTATTGCAGCCTCTCACGCGTGTTAGTCTTTAGGCTACGTCTCCAGCTGCTTTGCTGACGTGGTTCCATATATGGATTCCCCGACAAGTCTTGCCACTAATGGTTCGTGTAGCTTTGAGCTTTGAGATGCTCTATGGATCAAGGGTAACATACAACATGCCTTTACGATCGGATATCTTTACATTGTATGCAAAGGCCACGCTATCCTAGAAATCATCATTTTAACTGTGGTATGGTAGCATAATCACCGGCGCTTTGAGCCATGCCAGACGGAGAGTTGTTCAACGATTTTATCCATTGCGTTTTTAAACATGATTTTGTCTACAGGAGAGAGAGAGAGAGAGAGAGAGAGAGAGAGAGAGAGAGAGAAAGAGATAGAGAGAGGGAGAGAGTGGGGGAGTGCAATGGAAGAAGGGAGTGAGGGAGAGAGAGAGAGAGAGAGAAATAGAGAGAGCGAGATAGAGAGAGAGAGAGAGAGAGAGAGAGAGAGAGACAGAGAGAGAGGGAGAGAGAGAGAGAGAGAGAGAGAGAGAGCGAGAGAGAGAGCGCGAGAGAGCGAGGGAGAGAGAGAAAGAGAGAGAGCGAGAGAGAGAGAGAGAGAGAGAGTGACTGGGAGAGAGAACGAGAGAGAGAGAGAGAGAGAGGGAGAGGGGGGGGGGGGTGGAGTTGGGATAGTATGTGTATGTTTTCTCGCCTCCATTTCATGATCTCAGTTTTGATAGCTATAGTTCGTTTCGAGATTTCGATAACTATAGTTTGCTTCACATATTTACGTGGTACTAGTTCAGTATACACGTTTTGATAACTGTTGTTCATATAATATCTGGATAACTGTAGTTCACCTCCTAAGTATAACACTATAGGGATGTTATTTCGGATGAAAGGGTTGTGCTAGTCTGTTCCCCAGGCTCTCTCGCTCCACAAGATTACGTTAATGCTAACTCCGTCAAAGGTTGACTGATTAACAAAACCCCGCTTTCCTTGCTTTAACCATATATGCCATCTACGTGTAATCCAAGGATATGATGCCATACTACTGTTATCGTGACATAATGTTCCGAAATTTGAACAAACCAATCCGTTTTTACTGAAAATCATCTGCGTCTACAGTCCAATTAAAAAGCCAGACTGGTATCCCGCTGTTTTCAGCAGATACGTATGCACAATTGACCAACAATGCCTGTGTGTACAAAATCGGCAATCAATACGGTTATTCCACTGTGGTTGTCGTCTTAGCGCTCTGTCATTACTGGGGGATCACAATTGTGTGCTTACATCGTGAAATACAAACATATCTACCATATAGTCATTTGCATACATTGCCAGCATTTTCCAGCTTCGGTGGTTAGAACAAACATCTCCTTTGCAGCTGCCGTACGTGATTTACGCGAATGATCGTGTATACCGAATGCAGAGGATAGAGAAATTTAGATCCCGCTTGCTTGGCACGCGTATTATTCTGCAGAGTCGCATCCCATCGCATCGTTGTTAATGTCCCTGCAGAAAAAAATGCTCGATCTTTTGGGTAATCGGATTAATCTGGTATAAATGCTAATTTGAGGCCTTTCATCGAGGAACATCGTGTCCTTACAACAGCTTTTAATAGTTGCCTCAATATCAATATATGATATGGGTTAAATCTAACAAAACGGGGGTTTCTCTTGCACGATCGGTAGTACAGAGAGAACGTGGTGTTGCATCGACACCTAGTAGTTCAGTGCTACGTAGGCGGCTGTGGTTTGGTATTAATTCTGCAACGCAATTGGCGTATTCAACTGGCCCGTTCCGTGCGAACTATTTTGTGGTTAAACAGTTTTGGGCTTGACCGGTACAATCACGCAACTGTCCGTGAATAACGTTTTTAAGATACTAGCAGCCAGAGAGGAGGGGTGCTTCTACTTTTAAGTGAACTACAATTGAATTCGACTGGGCTCCTTAGGCTCTGCAATTTTTGCGAACACACGTCTACATACTGTAACATAGTTACTTACTGGTAAAAGGAAAATAACGGTTGAATATTGAAATTATTTGTGTTTATGCAAAGAAGATTTACATAGAATGCATGATGTGGGCTAGTAATGCAAATGATTGGCACGGCCTCTCATTCAGCAGCATGCAGCATTCCCATGGTGCACTCAGTTAGTATACAATATCCACCTGAATTATCTAATGTTTTAAAGAGGCGTATCCATCGTGCCGATTATGATTGATGGGGTTACGACAAAATATGCAAGAGGTTACAATCCGTAAAGAGAACGAATTTAGGAGAAGACATACAGAGGTTGATGGGTCAACAAATTGATAATTTAACGATTTTTTTACGCAGGCGGCATCATTTCAGATGAGAAGACATTCGAGCGATTAAAAGGCAAAATCCTAAGCTATATTAGAAACAGGGCCACCAGGAAGAAGGAGAACATACCAATCTCGGTAATGAAGCAGTCGCAGACTCCAAGGTTCAACGTGGCCAATGCAACTGATAGAAGAATCAACTTCAAAAATACATATCGCTATGGATATTAAGGATGCCAGTCACAAACGTATTCTCCGTGCCTATTCTGTTGATGTCGGATAGAAAGCAGGCTGAGAATGCATGCACCTTGCCAGTACGGCAATGGAGACACACGTGTATATAGGGATAAAAGAGCAGAACAATGCAAGCGTATGCACGCACTTCGCTATGCGATTGTTTCACGGAAGATCAGTGAATGGGAAGGACATGCTGATTCTTCAGGCTTTGTTTCGTGTACAGTTCCAACTGGCCAGCCTGCCATTCAGTGCCAACGTCCACTTGGCTCTTGTGTGGAGTGTGATATGGTGGACCATTTCCCCGGTAATATTATGGGCTTACACACATGTTGTCCGGGATTACTAAGCTAGAAGCTGTACGTTACATTTCAATGATTTCATATAGACCTTTCGTCACACACCCAGTATCGGTACGCGTCACAGACAGTGGGTAAACTGTTAATTCTGTATCTAAGCAAATGTAATTAAGCATACATGTGTGTGTGTTTAGCTTTAGAATGAATTATCGAGAACGCTGATTTTATGTGTACCGTTTTACGTTCGCCCAGCATATCCGTCGTTTAATTACATATCATGTCAGAGCCTTTAGCAGCCACGTGAGTATCAGACAAGACACACTGTTTATTCAATTTGGAAAAAAAAGTATCATCTAGAAGCAATATACCTCAATTGTATTCATAAAATAATTATTGTGAACCAAATCAATGTTAGTAAGATTAGGTGTTGTTATCAATAACCCTAGATGTACTTGGTCGAAAATGTAAGCATGCAGGAAAACTCAACTCAAGCATCCATGTTATAAAAGAAAAGTTTTCATCAGGCATATGCCTCTCGGAAGACCTACAGCATCGGTAGTAGGAAAGATATGCTCTATGCACAGGGAGATTACGAATGTTGTCTATAAGAACTGTTGAATGGCAGACGCTATCAATTACAAAATTAAGTTTGTCATCTGGCAGACACATTAATCAGGCAGTCAAACGATATCACGAATTTGAATGTTGGTTAAACCAATCAGAATCCATGCAAGGTAACTACCGTTTTAAATGCATCTGTTACATACTGTGGCGGGTTTATTGACGCCGATGGGGCCATTTGACTGGTTCACAAGAATTCGGATGAGGTTAAAGCGTGTAACTCTTGTACGCGTGTAAGTTATCTGACTGAGTTGGGTATATCGAGATCTTCGTTCAGCGTGATTCAACAGGCTTATTGAGCTTTCAGCTGGTGCCTCCAGTTGCAAAAGGCCGGCTGTATCAGAAGATTCTGAACATCTGTATCTATAGGCGCGTGCGCCCACACACTTATGCACCCACTTAATAGTATTTACACGCAAAACACATGGACATGTGTGGTAGAGCCACACTATCACTTCATATGCGCATGTATGCATGCACGTTTATCCACATGCCCGCATCCGTAACCATGTACGATTCATGTGTTACCATACATATTGAAAATAAATTGTGAACGTCGTGAAAACACATCGGTGTCTGTCACGTTAGCGAGTCTATCACACACCTGCATACCGCTTACCAGTACCAGACATCTATCCGGCTATTGATTAATCGTCAGTGCCAGACATTTTTCCAGCCATTGCTTAATTACTGGCATTAGTTGATGTTTAATCGTGTTAATAGCATACGTTCGTGCCTTTCTATTCCCAGCTAATGGGCTATATTATCCGGTTATGTAACACTAAACGTGACCTATGTGATTGGTCTAAGAGAGAAGTAATGACTGTACGGCTGAGCATGGATGACATAATTATGCACGAGCCTGTGGAATGAATCTGTTGATGTTCAACCGAGGTTGGCTGTTTGTCTCTGTATAGCAAATGACAGCTCGATGAAGACTTGGTATTGTGTGTGTTCAGAAATTTCGTAGGCAATCAGATTGCATAACTATTTAGAAGGCCAGTAGACCATGATTTTAATCAATACATACACGTTAAATTACGAGACGGTACGAAGATACTTACTTGTAACACTTCAACAAATTATAAACCAGAGTCACTAGAAGAACCAGCAATTTCTGTTCCCAGCATACATTTGTCACACATATCTTCATCGGCCTCAGGTTATCTAGTTTAAAAGAGAATCCCGGAGAGGTCGACTCTCTACATCGGGACTGGCAGGACGCACCGGTAAACCTGCTGGCGTTGCCTACTTGCTAATACGTGAACTCATTCGCGCCACAAGGCTTACACTCTACTATCGAAGCTGATGCACTCGCTGTCGTCTTACGGGACAGGGAGTAGACAAGAAGGAGAACGATCTAATGACAGGTCTGTTGGCCGGATTTGTAAGTGTACTGTCTGCGAGTGAGACATTTCGACGTTGCGTGTATCCATAGGTGTTGTTATCTGACAGCCTGAATGCGCAGAATGAGGCAGAGTGTGTGTGTGTGTGTGTGTGTGTGTGTGTGTGTGTGTGTGTGAGAGAGAGAGAGAGAGAGAGAGAGAGAGAGCGAGAGAGAGAGAGATGATGTGAAGAGAGCGCGTGAATGGCAGCTACGTTCGTGCGTGGAGGAATCCACATTTAGCTATGCAACGCCCATCTGTAGATAAGCTCCACCCGCATCACCCCCATGTGTTGGCATCGATCTGTTCCTGAACTCCCTGACCATCAATTTCCAGAAATCTATACAGGGAAGCTGTTGAATATTTGAAACTCAGTTTACTGGGTGCTGTTGCAGCGTATGGCAGCAACAACGACAAGTCAAATCAGTATCAAAATATTCAATATCTTTTTTATTAAATATTAAAGACATACAATTCGCACAGCGTCTCGGACTGTCAGGCGTTTAAGACGAACAAAAGCGGGCCATTCTTGACCTAATGATTATGGCGTCATCATACACGTTGCGTTGTTATTATGACGGCATATGCCGTCATATGATGGATGGATAAATAAGGTAAATTGTTCACATGCCTTCTTGGTAGATGATGGGCGATGGGAGACACGACACTTCTATAAACGTATCCGTTTATTTCTAAGTTCAATGCAATTGTACTTCAATTCAAAATCAGCAACCAGTCACAGTAACCCAATTTCCCCCCGCAATATGATTCCTCTGCTCATAAATGACATCATACATGCGTGACATCCCACCCAAATCAGGGACAAATATCAGATAACAGGGTTCGTTGATCTCATATGATGAGTACAGTTCTAGTTACTCAATGGACACACTAAACAGTATTTATAAACGACATTATATAAAAGTCTTCCAAATTGGTAGATTCGAATCATATCATTAGGTTTAATCAGCACAAGTAATGTCTATGGGAGATGTACCACTAGGGAGATTAAACAACGAACGTATGTTGCTGAGTTGCTGATCGGGGCGTAGGGCTTCAATATGAGTGACTTTTTCTGCAGCTGAAATGATTCTTCAATTTTTTCAACGGTGTCCTTTAGATTGCAATGATCCACAGCTAATTTTCATTTTATTGTGCTTAGGGTTATTTTATTACGTTTTAGATATGGCACACACGTGCGCTTCACATGTTCCATTGGCGCAGCAGTATCATCTGTTGGAGAACATTCCTCAATATTAAACATTCAAACTTGAACTCTTGCAGTATCTAGATGTTAATTTTATCGATGCCGAAAAGGGAATATACACACTGATAGCAATAGCTGAAAAAACCCCTCATAAAATCCTCAAGCGTATTCAAGGATAAAGTCAAGATCACCTTTTACACATGTATCCAAGAAAGATTTAGACGAATGACGTAGGTTCTTTGCAATTTCGTTTTGTGCGTGTGTACTTCTCGGAAGCGTTTTGTATTCGTTTCGTACTGGAGAAGAAGCGGGAATTTCGTCCGTGTGTTATTCTCGGAGATGTTTTGTCTACTCAAGTATCAACTCGAATACGGAGGAAGTAGTAATGTTAAGTGTGAAATTCTTGGGAATGTTCTGCTGGAAGAAACGAGTAACTACACGTTGTATTATAGCGATTCCAGGCAATTACAAGTGTTTATTCTCGTTGTGTGTAAATATTTGAGCGTATACTATGGCCATTATGAACTGTAGAAGAAGAAGCGGACACGAATCTTCGTCGAATGAAGGTATGTTTGTCAGCTTTGTGAATACCAGTAGGTACCATGGTTCCGTCACTACCAGGCGACGGATGTGGAGGAGGAGCACAATTATGCACTCGTTATATGGTAACTCAACAGATATGGCACATCAGTGTGCAACGGATCATACCACTTTCCAGTGAAATATCCTTGTATGACAGAATACAATCTACTATGCAATCATAAATGGAACTAAACATTATTTTCCATTGTGACG
Organism: Chaetoderma sp. LZ-2023a; assembly: GCA_034401795.1. Taxonomy (NCBI): domain Eukaryota; kingdom Metazoa; phylum Mollusca; class Caudofoveata; order Chaetodermatida; family Chaetodermatidae; genus Chaetoderma; species Chaetoderma sp. LZ-2023a. The sequence goes on from CM067364.1 coordinate 13,935,815, forward strand.
ATTAGCTAGACAAACTCGCTGTGTATCACCCACAGGCACGTGATGGCCACCACCACCAACACTGGGCACAGTGTCGAATCACAAACGCACTGCATAACACGGTTCCATTGTATGCAGGGGTGTCCCAAAATCAATGGTCTATGTTTGAACACACTGTACAAACGCCAGCTTCATATGTGAGAGGCAACCATATCTAAAACGTCAGATTAGTTTCCATGATTACCTATACAGTTCTCTGAAAATTATTATTCAGATCGTGCAGCGATCCATTGATTCCAGCAGTAGCGTAGCATGTGTGATGCGTGGCATATATCTAAAACGCATCCGTGTAAAATAAAGGAATCGACATGCTACATGTATTTAATACCAGGAAGTGGCCCACCTCTTCGTCAATGTCTACATACAGCTGATGATGATGACGACGATGATGATGATGGCGATGATGATGATGATGATGATGATGAACTGTACATAGTCAGACTGTATTGGTACTAACACAATTAGCATTTAACATCATATCATTTGTGCCGGTATAGCCCGCTCGAGAACATTCGTCAGGGCCAAACGCTCAAACTTGAAAATTAGACATATCACTACAGTTGAAGTAACTAGGTATAATTTGTTTTGCTGATGAAAAGGGAATATACAAAACTGATTTAAATAGCTGAAACAATTTAAATCCTCAAGCGTATTCGAGAATAGAGTCAGGATGAATTCCACACATGTATACATATCCGGGAAAAAAGAGACAAATGGCGCAAGTACCTTGTTTCTATTACACCCAGGCGATGGGTGTGGAGGAGGCGCAACATTAGGCGCTCACTATTCTGTAGCTCAACAGATGTGGCACACCAGTGTGCAACAGAGAATATTACTTTCCATAAAAACCTCCAAAGAAGTCAGGATGTAACGTTGAAAACCCTAAATGTGACTGAGCATTATATTCCATTATGATGACTGGGTAGCGCGATATGGTATTGTGAACAAACTCGGTGCGTGTCACCCCAAACACTTAAGAGCCACCACAAATCACCACGGGAGACCATGACAAATCAAAAAGACACTGCATAGCACAGTTCCACTGTCTACGTTTGGGTATGCTCTGCAAAAGCCAGTGAACACAATGGCTCATAAAACCTTAGCACTTTTTTAATACTGGGTGCAGGCGGCTATCGGCCAAAGCAACTGCTACCATACCGCCACCCTCATAGGTGATGTGCAACCATATCTAAGCTAAGAACACTAAGGACACTGCGGAGGACACATTGACGTTTGCTCCTTGCAAGGGACAAGACATAGTTACATGGCTGCTGTATATAAAGAATAAATAAAGAGTAGAACACGAAGTAGTGTTTCTTCTCAATACTGTGCATATCCGCTGATCTGCTAATAACGAAACCGGTCTTTGACCGGTCTTTAAGAACTCAATCTCAATTATAGAACTGAAATCGCATTATTAGCGGATACAAATTGTATAGGAAATGCTATAAAATCATACGCACTATTGTTATTATATTCCTTTTTCAGGTTCACAGTGAGCATGTTTCTAGTAACAATTGCCGTATGTCGATTGAGGCATGGGTATTCGTTTTGGAAATACATGAGAAAAGCGCTCAAGTCTACTGTATCCTTTGTAATTCACACAGTATGAGCGATTTCATTTATGACGAACTTGTATTGTTGTGTATCCATTTACAAATGTGTTTTATCGACTTTTTAGTTCCTTCTTCTTCCCACCATGAGACAACGGCTGCGCGATAATGGATTTCAAAATAAAACACCCACGTGTCTTTGTGATGCATATACGCATATGTCTATTATATGATAGACTTGTGGTTTAGCTTGAATAGATGCATCCAGTTTTACTTATTCCACGGCCAACTCTAGCTAAGCTCCACCCACGCTTTGAGCATGTTGGGATCGGTCTATCACTACAATTTCTGAATCACAATTTCCTGAAAAACTATTCAGGTAAGTTGCTAAACATTTTGAAACTCTTTTGAACGGGTGGTGTGCCTGCCTGTGGCAGCAACAACGCCTAGTAAAATAAGTTTCAAAATATTCAACAGTATGTGTATTAAATAGTATATACATAGAATTCGTACAACAACGCTTAGTCGGTTATAAATTATGCGTTCCTGACGAACTTATCTATGCCAGTCATGATGTAATTGATCGTGATGTCATCCTAGGCGTTACGCGGTTGAGTATGACGTCGTATGATTGATGGATACACTAGAAAGGTCCAGTGATATAAAAACTACAATATGCCCATCTGCAAGGACGCAATTCTTCCACATTGAGCATTAGTGCATTGGGTTCATGCTTAAATCTGCGTTGTTTTGTCATCAACTTAGTGTTTCTCTAAGAGATATGGTAAATTGGCGTTTTCTTTGAATTAGATGGTTTTATATTGTGTTGTTTTGGAATATAAACAAGCAACAAAGAGCAAATATAGAATTTTAAATTTAGAGACAGTCACATTTGATAGATTTCTTGGAAAACATTCACAAGCAGGCATCATGATGTTAGCCATGCAGAAACACTTTGTTTGATGGATTATAGCACAGTTAAGCTACATGAAGGGGCCCATTTCTATCTATGCTCCGCCCATTTCTAGCGAAGCCATGCACACCAGTTACGTGTCTTAGACAGGATTGATATACTTTCAGACTAAACACACCGAATCCCAATTTTGATTTGATTTACAACGTAAGCTGATGACAATTGTGAAACTACTTTGATTGCCCATAGACACATTGATTTAAACAATTCAACATAATTGTTATTAAATTAGAAATTCGACAAAGACATCCAATTTATACAGTTCTTGACGATTTTCCGATTTTCATGACTGACTTATACGTCATAATGATGGTGACCCCAGCTTGCTGGTGATATATAACCGTGTATAACGTCATATCGATTTCATAATATGATTGATAAAATGGGAGCCATATGAGAGCGGGTCTTTCTTACTGCAAATGGAAGGTAATTATAATAGCTATTCCCACCCAGCAAGTTGGTGTATGAAGATACTACCCTGGCGACCATCTCTCCGGATTTATCAGAAAATGTGGATGTTTAACAGACCTCCGGATTCCGGACATACTGCAAAATATACGAATTCTTCTTCATCCACCTCTCAAACATAATACATAGCTAATACTATTAATTGCCAAGGGTTCATACATAAATATGTTGAATTATATTTATGCATTTGTAATTTGTAATAGGCAAATTATGCCGTAGTGTAAATTGCTGATCTGTATGCATTCCTTCACGTTCACATATGAAATCATTGGATGAGTCAAAACGCACGCGACCACGCATGTCCGAAAATGGCAAACCGCGCACTCTAGCTCTTGTCCAAAGCAATTTTTCAGACAAAAATCACGACAAGCTGATCGCCATGTACCACAATAGAAGGGAAGGGAATGACTACACACGTAAATGAAACGTCAGGAAACATATCAAAGTACAGTGAATTGCAGTTAAATTATACCTTCATCCTAGTACATAATGAACATGTTAGGTTGCTGCTGAATCTTGTTAAATAACAACACAGAACAACAATTGACACGGTTCTCGCGAAGTTGGCATACACTGTAGCCGTGCATAGTGAGTGTTGCGACGCAATATTGCTGCATGCACGGCAACAGCTTCCAGAGACGTATTCCATAGCAGAGCAACACGTCCAGATTACAGCAGTAAAAGATCGCCAACTCCGCCGCCTTGAATTCTGCCTGATTCCATATTTCACCCTTGAATCTGGCTCGTAGAAACATGACTGGAAGATAATTAAACATACCACCAACTCTCTAGCGGAACATTACTCGATTGGTGCAACTATTATGAACTATTTTGAAATTAAAGATATGGTATATCACAAACGAACACTTGCTCCTTGGCCAGACGGCTGTATCGTTGACTGTCCATTGCAGTAAGAACGCACAATAGGCAGATGTTACAGGCAATACCAACTGTCCATAGTTGGTTTACTAGAATGATCCCCGTCTAAATATGCTTCGCCCAATTCGAGCTATGCCACCTCCATGATGTGTGCGTGTTGGAATTTGTATATACTTTGAACCACGAATTCTCAGTATTCCAATTTCAAGGTAACTATACAAGTAAGCTGCTGACTATGTTTAAACTAATTGGATTGGTTGCTGTTGTCGCCTAAGGCAACAACAGCGGCCAGTTTAATTAGTTTTAAAATAGTCAACCGAATGTGTATTTAATAGTAAATCCTTAAAATACTTACAAATCGTACACTCGACGGACTAGTTCAGCTTTATTTCGGAGTATTATATGTCAATTAGGATTGAGGCATGGGCGGACACATGCTTTAATTGCCGATGGCGTTAAATACTAGAAGGACATATTTGATTCATCCATTACGACCCTACAGAGCAGTGCAGAATGAGAAGAACACTGCGTATGCATTCCCAATCGTGATGACTGTATTGGTAAATAAATGGTCCTATCAATATTATCTTTGTCAATATTAACAGTCTATTAATGATCCTATAATAACTATTAAGAACAGCTGGTTACCAGTAGTACATACACAACTGCTAGCATGCGTGGACCGTGGACACGTTAATGAATAACACACACTAGAATGGAAATGACGTAAAGCCGAAAGAGGTATGTTAATATGTACTCTTTACCCAATTAAAATATCGTATACGTGGGTTATGCATGCGTGGGATTATGTTTAAGTAACTTATTCTATATGATAATGAATGTCTGGATGGTAACTGGAATGGACGTTAGCGATGTTAGTAATTGTAATTGAAACGTACCCCAATTTGCAGGAGCACGTTACAAGCAGCCTCTGCAATCGTCTTGAGGAGCGCACATTCAAAGGTCAAGAGAAAACTATTTTGTGCAAATTTACCACTGGAATGCCTAGCTCCACGATAGAGTAAGTCATTATAATGGTAAATTTCAAAAGAGTAACTTCTCTTGGCCTGCACATGACATTTAAAATGTAAATATTGTGATGGTATTGGCAAGACTTGGTCATGAAAGGCTTAAGACAATGCTGATTCGTGGCAAATGGTTGCTTAGCTTCATCTGTATATATCAATGGCGCATATATCAATCGGGAATATTGCATTCAATACCAGTCTGGAGCCTATGTGTATGGAACAGCAATGGCATGCAGTAACACTGTTTTGTATGTATTCACACACATTTCCCCTACCGAACCTTATTGAACTGCTGACATCTGATGATACTGTTATTTCACTCTAAGTGCATACTGCTCAACCCAATAACAATGGCAATCAATGCTTTAGTGCGCGCCCGCGAATCTATGTCCAGCATCACAATAATGTATCCACGAATGGTTTGTAGTTAAGCACCGACACCATATTTGTTATATGAAAGCAACGGCATGCTATGATTAATTGTAACATGATATAGACTGCCTGTTGCCAACTGACACTGGTGTCCTGCAAATGAATAATTACAGCGATGGCCGTGCGCATCTCGAAGCTCTCTCTCTCTTGGCAATGATGAAGACTTGTCTTGGTGAATTCCAAGTCGACGTCCTAACAATGTGGACCTATGCTGATCAATACTTTACACATGATCGCATATGATCGCGTCCTCTGCGTAACAACCCACATAGTATTGCACTGAGGATTTGCAAACTAATGCAAGTGAAACCAGTTTCTACTTTTTGGAGCAAGAGTTTCCATTCAAATCCATTTTAAAACAGTTGGATTGAAATGCATCTATGTGGGGTTTCGTATTTGAGCCGTGTAATACAATTAATACAGATGTTGCAATGTATCAATTGAATATAATGCACATACGATGGTGTGGGCGAGGGGTGGGTGGTGGTGGTTGCAATATTGATCACTCAATGAATATTGGTCTAACGGAGGAGTGCAGTTTTATCTATGCCTCGGCCATCGCTAGCTAAGCTCCACCCACACATCGCCCGTGTTTTGATCGATCTATCACTGAACTCAATGACTATCAATTTCTACATAACTATACACGTAAGCTGTTGCATATTCTCAAACTAATTTGACTGGTCCATGGCAGCAACAGCTCCCAGTCAAATTAGTTTTAAAATAGTCAACAGCATGTGTATTAAATAGTTAATACATACAGTGTGCACACCAGCGCTTAGTCCGTTCGTGAGGGACCTAGCTAGGTAATTGATAATGCAATTGATTATGACGTCAGCCTACGCACATCGTTATCGTTATGACGTTATACGATTGCCTGAGAAACTGGAATCCTCTATATCTGCAGCAATATATCTATGAATATGTTTGCTACATATTTGGGTTTGGTGAACCATTAGACATTAATGCCTTTCCTCGCATTATAATTAATAGCTACATTATATGGTCTTGATCTCCGAAGACGCGGATGGTACTATTTTAATCCACTCGTTTAGGTGAGCAGAAAGAGAATTAAGAGCGAATGCGAGAATGTACGCGTAACAATGCATCCCGCCCCACCACACCAACACCCACACACGCGGGCACAGCACCACCAACACCCGCGCGCACAGTACCCTATTCTGCCAGTTCGTTGGACATTGAAGTAATACAAGCACGACGCATTACTGAGGTGTCTGTATCATTCATGTACATATCCTGTTCCTAATGGATATATCATTCGTCAGGAAATATCACTCTCAGTTGTATAATGATAACGGTGAGAAATGTCCTGCTTCTAATGGCAAGTCTAAAAGATCATCCCAGAATATCCCCATGCATCCGGCATCAGCTCCTCATTATATAACATTTACTAAAATGCATGCACGAATATCTTAATCGTAGTTTAAAATTCATGGTAACACAGTTAAGATCTAAGCTAAATACATGTAAATTAAAGGTGCATATTCACACCATAGTGCTTGACAAACCGTCCTTTAATATCTTTGCTTTTAGAGTTGCAATTTGTGCACCTCCAATGTAAAGACGCGAAATAAATCTTAACATATACTACATTTGTGCAGTCTAAATTATCAGACAAATTATGGTAGTTGCGAACTGCCTCTAATTAAATTTCACAAATTAAAAAAATATATATAGTAATTTACCCTTAATGAAATCATTATATGTTATAATATATTTCGTTTCATTAAATATATCACTTTATTTACAAGTAGTCAGGATTCAATCATGATGGACGTTTTACATAGATCACCGCGAATACATTCTTCAATATTGATGCCTTGCATACAATTGATTAAGGTAATGAGGATATCTACAATGGCACCACGACGTATTGCCCAATAGACTCACCGACATAATAGCTCCCTGAAGTGAATGGTGTGTGTTTGTTGATGGCGACTGTGCTTATGCGTTTGAGTAGTTCAATCAAAAAATGTCGAATCCAGTGTTAGTTATGCCGCACCCATCATTAATTAAGCTCCAGCCTCAATTCGCCAGTGATGGGATTGATCGATCCCTGAACTCTCTGGCTATCAATTTCCAGCAAACTATACAGGTAAGCTGTTGAAAATTATGAAACTAATTTAACTGGATGCAGTTGCAGCCATTAGTAGTCAAATTAGATTCAACATTTTCAATAGCATGTATATTAAATAGTAACGACATACAATTCGTACAGTAGTGCTTAACCCATCATCAATTAAGCGTTCGTGACGTACTTGGCTACGCCATATATGACCTAATTGATTATGACGCCATCTTACACGTCACGTAGTTGATTATGACGTCATGCGATTGATGGCTAAACTTGAATCGTACATTTCAGAAAACTCCATCTCATCTTATACTCTCTCTCTCTCTCTCTTCTAGTGATACAATATGATATACGTAAATACTCCATTTTCCAGGCGAATCACGTTACAAACGATAATTATCATTGCATTAAAGGTGCATATTCAGACCCAAATACATGAAAATAAAATTGTTAAAATGATTTACATTCGGAGGCGTAAATTGTGTGACTAAATATAAGGAAGCGAAATAAATCTTAACATATGATGATTTCTTTATGTGCAAATTAATAAAACATTGTTAAGTTGTGACATTAAATTACGGACATGAGTTCAAACCACATCGGACACCATTCTTACATGGAAGAGTGTATGTATGAGCGGAACACTGATGAGTACACCTGTTTATCCTGAAAACACAATTACAAAGAACATCAAACCATCTGTGTCGCGCAATATACTTGGTGTCCATGCCTTCACGTTGTGACATTTTGTCACCATTTGCTGGATTCGAAACATACTTGCTGGAAATGTGAATGTGTTCCATGTTTCCATAACCAGAAAAGTCCTGTAAGAATCAGCACAGGATCTATTCTATGGTCTTGGTAAATATGTGGCTAACTGTTTTTTCAGAAGCATCCCTATGCAGCATGTGAGAATTGGTAGTGTTAATACCAGATCATAATACTCGAACATATAGACAACAGGTACATGTACAACACACAGTGAATATGTATCCTTTCGTATATAAGCGCAGATATAGTAGTCAAACTTGTTGGTGAATAACTATTTACTGGGTTCCATGACAAGTATCAGTATATTCCATCATGATTCCTATAACAGGCTAACAACGATTTTTGGAACTCATTAATTAAGAATCTCAGTCAATCTGTTATACAATTTATTCTAGGTACATGTGTTCAGCATATGGCTTCACAAATGAAGTCAACACCTTGCATTGTTTGGTTATGCTGTGTACTGGACAGAAAATAGAAGGCCTTGATAAATCATGTCCCCAAGTGAAAGTCAGGATATGCAAGTGTCTGAGTACAATCATGCAAATACAAGATTGCAGATCCCAGTCTTCCCTTTTATTAAGACTTCAAAAAGTAAGATTAATCGCATTAGTCAGATATTCTTGATAGTGTGCATTACAGTTGTGAAAGTCAAGTGCATGCGTTCTATTCGCAACATGTGATCTGATTCAGACCCGAGTAGGTTAAATAAAATAAAATAGTGAAAACATATCATTCGTACTATAACGTTTAGGCCCGCCAACAAGTGTGTGTTATTATCAAGCTTATCTATGCCATTCATGGCATACTTGAGTATGACATCCGGCTGCATGCTGCGCAGATGTGGAGGCCTCCATTGTGCATTATAGGAGGTGATTAGGAATAAACATCATGATTACGATACGCTGATGTCATCATTTCAGACTTTCCACCTTCTCGAATATATAAAGAACAAATAAAGAATACAAAACGAGCAGAATGTTCTTCTCAAAACGGCTCTATTATATTACTGTATCACGTTCACAGTGAGCATGTTTCTAGTAAACATCTCATTATGCCGATTGAGGCATGCGCATTTCAGTGTGGAGGATAGTGGACAAGCGTGTGGGTGTGGTGTATCCATTTTAATTCGGACGTTGTCAGCGATTTCATCTATGGTGAACGTTCATTGTTGTGTATTTGTTTACAAATTAATTTTATGTATTTTTCATTTCTTTATTCTTCATAGAATGAGCCAGCAGCTGCACGATAATGGATTTCAAAATATAAAGCCTCCATGACCTTGTGATACACGTATGCATATGCATATTCTATGATAGGCGTGTGGTTTAGTTTGATTGGATGAAACCAGTTTTAGTTAATTCCCGCCCCTCACTAGCTAAGCTCCAACCACGCTTTGACCATATTGGGATCGGGTGATTACTGCAAGTTCTGAGTCTTAATTTCTAGAAAAGTATACCCGTATGCTGTTGACTATTTTGAAACTTGTAATTGGGTGTTGTTGCTGCTTATGGCACCAACCGCGCCTAGTCAAATTTGTTTCAAAATATGCAACAGTATCTTTCTTAAATAATATAGACATACAATGTGTTATCAATTAAGCGTTCGTGACGAAATTATCTACGTAATATATTATGTAATTTATGGTGTCATCATCCTAGACGCCACGTAGTCCATTATGACGTCGTGTGATTGATGGATAAACTGGAAAATTCCATTGATATAAAAGTACAATATATCCATTCTTCACTCTTAAATATGAATATGTCGTTATGTCAACACATTTGTGTGTATTAAGTGATGGCGTGTGGGGACGTGAATGTGGTCTACTGGTATAATGAAACAATCTAACTAATTAACAATTAGCATATAAGATATAATCGTATATCAATATGCGCTACCACTGGTACATTGAATGACACGAACTATACTCTGCACGTGTTCATTTCGACTAATAGCTTATTGTTCCATTGTGGGCATGTCGATTAATAGTGTATGCATATATGTATTTCCCATTTATTGCTGCAAGGTTCGCCGCCTGCCTCATCAAGTCTGTCAGGTGTTACTTGGCGTATCGACCATCCAACCATATCCTAAAGTCGTGTGGTTGCGTGTGCGTGTCTGTGTTATATCGTAGCATAAATTGATAACCTATATGCATTTCAGCATGCTCACATATGCAATCATTGGACGAGAAAAATGTACACTCATGCATTGTGTCCGAAAAGGGGAAACAACACGCTTTTGCGCTTGGCCACATTTTTTTCAGATACTAAATCATGCCAATTTGGTAGCCGTGAAGTAGAGCAGTGTCCAGTTTATTGCTAAGAAATGTTGCCTTCGTCCTAATACATAACGGAAATGCTAAATTGCTGCTGAATGCTGACCACCAATTTGCACAATTCAAGCCACATTGACATACACTGTAGACCTATATAATGAGTGTTGCTACACACGTTTGCTGCATGAATAGCAACATAGTTCAGAGATGTACTTAGAAAAAACACATCTATTGTGCAGATGTAAAACTAAGCAAAATACGTGTCCTTATCATGCATCCGATCTAATGACCAGGAAAAACGGTACTGATTTGGTAACCCCTGAGAGGCCAGGGGAACTGTATGAAGTGTCGTTTGAAATTTAAAGTAGACATCTTTTGTGAAAGGAACTCCGGATGTGGGAGGTTTTTGCTACTGATCTCAACTCCATCGCCTTGCAGTACGGTTGATTTCATATTCCACGCGTTAATCTGGCAGGCAGAAATACGACTAGAAAATAATTAACGACATCACCAACTCTCAGATGGAACAGTAATCGATCGGTGCAACAGTTATGAACTATTATGGATTTAAACATATGGTATATAACAATTAGCACTGTTTCCAACTGATTCAGCTGTATTACGAATGTGATAATGATGCTTGGCCACATAGATGTAGCATTGCATGTGCGTTAAGGTAAAGAACGCAAAAGCCAGTTCTTACAGGGAATACCAACTGTCAATAATTTGTTTAATAGAAGGATCCGGTTCTAGCTTTGCACCGCTGGTGTCTAGCTATGCCCCGCCCACGATTTGCGCGTGTTGAAATCAATGTATATACTTAGATCGATGACTTCTCACTATACTAATACCAAGGTAACTATACACATACGCTGTGCATAGTGTTAAGCTACATTGGGTGGGTGTCTATGGCAACAACAGCGTCCAGTTTAATTAGTTTTAACATAGGAAACAGAATGTGCATTAAATAGAACACCCTTTAAATACTTACAAGTCTTACACTTGACGGACTATTCCAACTTCACGGCGGAATTTTATCTGTCAATTATGAGTGTGGCCTCGGCTTACATTGGGTGTGCTTGGTGATGATAACAAATACAAAGGGAAGATGGGATACGTCAATTATGACCTTACAAATAATTGCACACGTCATCGAATCACTACATTAGGCTGTATGCATTATCAATCATGATGGCTTTACTGGGAAAGAAATGCATACCACAAACTAAAATGGGTATAACTTAAAGGTGAATGTCGTATGCCAATATTCACTATTTGCACATTTACGGCATCGCGTACGTGGGTTAAGCATGCATGGGAGTATATTCCAGTAACGTAATCTGTATGTAATGAATGTCTGGATGGTACCTGAAATGAACTTAGTTAGTAATTATAATTATGCATTTGGAGACGTATCCCATTGTGTCTGAGCCGGGCACACGCAGCCTAAGCAATCGTCTTGAGGAGTTGCAGATTAGAGGCGTGGGAATGTCTGGCTCCATGATATAGTCAGACAGTATAGTGGTACGTATTCAAAAGGGTGGTCTTCTCTGGTCCGCCCGCATATGACATTCAACATGTAAATATGTTGATTTTATTGACAAAACTTAGCCATGAAATGGGTCAGACGATTCTGACTCTTGGAACGTGGTTGCTGAGCTTCGTATAGTTATATCAACCGCCATATTGGGTCTAACAACTGGAGCCAATATGAATGAAACAACAACAACAAAATGCATTAACAATGTGTTGACAGTACCCACAAACATTTCTTCCACAGGCCATTACTGAACTGTTGGCATTGGCCATTAGACGGTCCATGTATTGGACACAGGAGCCATGAAAATTTAGTGTTGGTGTCGTATAATAAGCCCCGTGCGTGGCACCACACACTGGAAGGTGTCACCCATGCATATGACGCCATGCTTAATGACATTGCATGTAGCTTGCTGTCGCAATATATGGTGTCGTATCTTGCTCCTTCCTGAGGATTGAAATGTTCGTCAAGTGCATGACGTGTATGACTTTGACAGCTTTACTATTTAATAACTACTTACTATTTAATACACATTATTTTAGATATTTGGAAACTAATTTGTCTGGGTGGTGTTGCTGCGATATACCTGTATAGTTTCCTGTAAACCGATAGTTAGGGAATTAAGGGGATTGATCGATCCCAACACGCACAGCGCGTAGCTTGGGTTTAGTTATAGACGGGCGATGTATAGCTAAAACTGAATTCCTCCATTAATGTATGTATTCACTTAACTACGGTATGGCTGTTGTTGAAAGTAATATATGACGACTTATAATATTCCCGCGATGAAAATAATTATAAGTCCATCGCATCTCTCTTCAAACTATTGTTGAATGCCACTAGAAATATGTTTAACGAGACACTTGGCCATATTGTGCCGTCATCACCATTCAGCTTTTGGGAGACTCTTTTACGGTTTGTTATCAGGGTCTCCTAAATGCCGGGGTGCGATGCTTTTGACTTAGCAAGGAAACACCTAATTTATTTTCAGCCTGCAACAGAAAATATAGTTTTAGTGTATTGTTTGAACATCTGTCCTGAGTATTAAAAATGTTCAACTCAGCTTAGTTCCATCTGATGATAAGGGTGCTTCGCGCTGAGTAGGCCTAAACGCAATGCTCAACCCCATCACAATGCGAATTAATTCGTCAGTGAGCCCCCACCCCACCGCACACCACCCCCACCCGTGTGAAGCTATATCCATCATCACATGACGTGTTTGTAGTTCAGACACCTATACCATGTTGTTGTATGGGCAAGTGACAGCAAGCCAGGGTTAGTGTATACCATGATATGGAATGTCTGCTGTCAACTAACACTGGTGTCCTGCAAATGAGTAATTTGAACGATGGCCGTGCCCATCTCGAATCCCTCTCTTAGTAATGATGAAGACTGGGCTTAGTGAATGTCACGTTGGCGTCCTAACCAGTACGTGGTTCTATGGGGATCAACACTTTAAACCTAGTCTCGTGGTATCGCTCTCTTGGCAACGACACACATAGTATTGGACTGATGATTTTGAAACAAATTCAAGTGAAATCAGTTTCTGCTTTTGGGAGCAAGAGTTTCCACTCAAATCGGTTTTAAAAAAGGGTGTATTTAAATTTATCTATGTGGGTGTTGACAGATATTGAGTATGACGCCAGTCTACCCTCGCCGTTATTGGTTATGACGTTATATGATTGACTGAAAACACTGGAATCGTCTATTTCTGCGAAAAATGATCTATGCATATGTTGTGTACATATTCAGAATTGCTGAGCCATTATACAATACTGCCTTTCACCGCATTAGATCTAATAGCGACATTATATAGACTTGATCTCCGAAGAAGCGGATACTACTATTTTAGTTCAAACAGATGATACTATTTTTATTTCACTCGTGTAGGCGAGCAGAACGAGAATTAAGAGAGAATTGGAGAATGCATGCGTAACAACAGCCCACCCCACCTCCCTACAGCATCACCATTCCACCACCACAACCACACCTACCACCACCCATACGCCCTCGCGCGGCACCATATTCTTTCAGTTCGTTAGGCAGTAAAGCAATATACGCACGACGCATTAGTGAGGGGTCTGTATCATTCATGTACCTATCCGGTTGCTAATGGATATATCTTTCATCAGGAAATGCCGACTTTCAGTCGTGTAATGATAAGGGTGGGACATGCCTGCATCTACTGGTCAGTCTAAAAGACCACACCCGGATATTCACCCGCTATCAGCTCCTCATTATGTAATACTTACCAAAAACACATGCATATTATTTATGCTTCTCGAATATCTGTATCGTGGTTTAAAAGCTCATAGCAATACAGTTAAATATATCGTGTACACATGCAAATAAAAGGTGCATATTCACACCAGAGTGTTTGAAAATAATTTCTCCGTTAAGTCCTATGCTTTTAGAGCTTTAATTTATGTACCGCAATGAAGTGAAATAAATCTTCACATATACTACTGTTGTGCAGTTTAAATTATCATATTGTTTTAGTTGTGGAGTATGTAGGTTTACTGTATTCTGTGGCTGTAGTAGTAGACACATTCTACAGCTGCAATCAGTACTTCTTCGCGTTTGCCCACGGTGTCGTGTCCGCAGCCGAAATCCTTAGCTTCCTTATTGACTTGAGTGTACCGAGTCCTGCTTTCTTGAGGTTATCTCGTAGCACGCTTAGCAGATTTATGCAATGACACCCTCTGCTGGCTTTGTATGTGCTGGCTCCGAGTAGAGCGAATTCCAAGGCTCTCTGTACTGGTGTCTCTTCTGGCATCCTTAGCGCATGGCCAAACGCGGACCATCTTTGCCTGGCGACATTTACAGACAGCGGCGACGTGGTACACATCTGGGATAGAGCATCGTTGGAAATTATGCTGTCTGGCCATCGGTGTCCAGTGATGGTGCGTATGTATTTGCGGTGGCAGGCATCGGGTTTCTCCAGAGCTGTCTTTGGAGCAGCCCAGCCGTTTCAGTTATACAGCATCACGGATACGCAGGTTGCATTCTATAAACGTAGCCTCTTTATCATATATATTTGATCTACGCACCCATAGCTTCCAGAAGAACTGGAAAGATATGTTCCCCATGATGCAGCGTGCAGAAATGGCAGCAGTACTGCAACGCAGTGAGCCCAGGATTTTACGTTTCCGCCGTCGTTCGCCATTGAGTGCCTCTAATTAAATTTCACAAAACAAAACATATATAGTAATTTACACATAATGAAATCATTATATGTTAAGATTCATTTCGTTTCACTGCATATAGGTACACAATTTAAGCCTCGAAAAGTATTCAACTTAAACAGTTTTGTTGTCACGCCTTCAGGTGTGAATATGACACTGCAATTACAATAAGTAAAGACTCAAACATGGTGGACTTTTTACATAGAGCACAGCGACTAGATTCTTCAATATAATTAACTTGCGTACATGTATTATGACAATGAGAATGCCTACAATGCCCAATAGATTCATTGCCATAATTGTGCCATGTATTGCATGGTATGCGTTTGTCGATGGAGACTGCGTGTGTGTAGTACTATCGAAATGGATGAATCCAGTGTTAGCTATGGCCCGCCCTGCATTAACTAAGCTCCAGCCCCACTTCGCCAGTGTTGGGAATGATCGATCATTACACTTCCCGCCTATCAATTTCCGGAAGAAATACAGGTAATCTGTTGCAGATTTAGAAATTAATTTAACTGGATTATGTTGCTGCGATTAGTACCAAGCCAAATTAGTTTCAACATGTTCAACAGCATGTATATTAACTAGTAACGACATGGAATTCGTACATGAGTGCTTATTCCATCATTAATTAAGCATTCGTGATGAACTTAGCTGCGCAATATATGACGCAATTGATCATGACACCATCCTACACATCACGTAGTTTATTATGACGTCATATGGTTGATGGATAAACTTTAATCCTACATTTCAGAAACCCCACCTCATGTATACTCGTTCTTCAGGCAATACAATATGATACACGTACACAATCCATTTTCCTCGTTAGGCACGTTGCCAATGAAAGCTATCCATGCATCAATGGTTCAGACCAAAATACTAGAAAATAAAATAATTACAATTATTTACATTTGGAGACGTAAATTGTGGGCCTAAATATAATGAAACGAATCGTAACATATGATTATGTACACATTTATATACTCGTGTTAAGTTGTGAAATTAAATTAGGGGCGCGAGTTCAAAACACATGGGACACCATTTTTAAGTGTAATTGTGTATGGATGATGAGGAGTGCTCCGGGTTATGTTGGCAACACAATTGCAAAGAACGTCAACGCATCTGTGTCGCAGAATATAATTGGTGTCCATGCCCTCATACGGTGTTATACCGTCTCATCATTTGCTTGATTCGAAAAAGACTTGCTGGAAATGTGTTCTATAAAATACAGATCTACTTCATGAGGTCCATCTGGCTCACGTAGCTGAGCATACTTGTAGACGCTATAGGGTGCCAGATGATTAGCGTGGTACAGATTAAGTGTGTCTTGATATATTTGAGCAGGAAACGTGCTTCGACATGTGATGCTACCTCCATCACGCGATGCACTTGAATTGCATCTGCTACTTCCGACTTGCCATGTGAAGGTGTTGCTAGGGGCGTCTGATACACAAATAGCCTTAGGCAAATCAGAAGAAACTGGTGATTGTATCTAAACAGATGACGGCATACAGATCCGATGAGCGAAGTAGTTACATTGAACTGATTTCATGTGGCTGTGAACAAAGTGTAGAAGAGCGGAATGCAAGCGCAACAAATAAAGACAGATCTGTACACGACCATGTGGATGTGATGCGGATGGAGTATAACATCTCTGTAGGAAATTGACTATAAAACATGTGTATGGGACAGTGGAATGCCCTGTGCCCGTTGGTGCTTCACTATGTTCCCACATTTCAAGAGTTTTGACAAAAACTTGGTCGTTATATGCTCGGTGATTGCCGCTCCGGATTTATCAGGTTTGCCCGATTTATTAAGATTTTTCTGATTTATTTCTTTATCACACATTTCCTGTGTTTAAATTTGAGCCAGTTCGGACACGTAATGCTGGATATATCCACGTATCCAGATTTGATCCTCAAGTTCCTTTTGAGACACATCAGACCATTCGCCTTTTAGACACACCCCGAATACGCTTTTATGATGACTGACTAACTGCCACAGGATCATAGCAGTTTTTTGAGCTGCTACCTGCGGCTAGACTATTGTGCAGTGCTTGCAAAGCTAGCATTACAGTGTCTGTTATTGAAAGTAGAGCACTCATAGATAGATGTTTTTTTGAAAAACCTTTAAAGTTGTACTGTACTTGACATGTTAACCGATTGCTGCAGTTTTTCTCATCAAGCCCATAGTTGTGGCAGGTCTACAACCGTCCCTGTGTGAAAATCTGAGACATATCGGACAAGTACTTCCCGAGGTATACACACATCCATATTTAGTTCGATCCATGCTCTTTTATCCAGATGACTGACTCACTGCCAACATGACAAGGGGGCATGACGGGTTATCGAGCTGCTACCCACAGATACAAGTCATTGCGTAGGTTTTACAAAGTCATAGTTATCATTATAATTAACTGTTATTGAAAGTGCATCACTCACTGATGGTTTGTGGAAAAAACATTACATTCGAGCCTTCCGTGACCTTTTGACCTAAAATGTATACCTTCAATGTCACAATTCAGCGTGGTATCCGCCCGCATCTGAACACCTTGGGGAGTGTGATAACTTCTAGTATGCGTAACGACTGTTAAGACAATTCACGTTTCCAATGTACCCACCCATCATATGACTTCGTAATGAACTGCGGGATATGTACAATGACATCATAATGATTGACGTTATGAATGACGTAGATAAGTACGTCACGAACGCAATATTTGAAGACTGTCTATGCGTTGTTGTACAAAGTGTTTGCTTTTACTATTTAATAAATATTATGTTGAATATTTTGAAACTAATTTGGCTGGGCGCTGTTGCTGCCATAGGCTCAACAGCGCCCAGTCAACTTAGTTACAAAATAGTCAACAGCTTCCATGTATAGTTTTGAGGAAATTGATAGCTAAGGCATTTGGGGATCGATCAATCCCAACACGGCGATGTGCGGGTGGAGCTTAGCTAGTGATGGGCGAGGCATAGCTAAAATGGAAAGGTCCAATGGCATTCACAATGTAGTGTAGGGTGTTCGCTGGCTGATATTATAGTGCATTTATTTCATGTAAATACCCCAATCTGAATCATCGCATGCACGAACCAGTCACTAATGGAGAAATCCAGTTTATCAGTCAACCATATGATGACATAATCTACTATGCCACATGTAGGCTGGTGCCTTAATAATTTGCACAATGAATGACGCTATATGGGTCATCAGCAATCCTTACTAATCTATCAAGCTGTATGAATTGTACATGTTCGCTACTTAATAAATATTTTTCAAATATTTCGAAACTAATTTTACTGGGCGATGTTGCGACAAAGGCAAATTAGTTTCAACATATTCAACAGCTTAGCCGTATAGTGTTCTGGTAAATGAGATTTGATCGATCCCAACACGCCCACAGCGTGGGCCGAGCTTAGCTAGTGAGGGGTGTGGCATATCTAAAGCTGGATTCAGCCATTGCTTAGAATTAGTCAATCTGTCGAGTGTCTTCGAATTGACTAACCTGGGCCCATGTTCCCGGAGCTCTCGTTGTGTTAGAGATATCGTTACACCATACTAAACCAATGGGGGTAACGATATCGCTAGCTAATAATAGCTTCAGGAACATGAACATTGATCTATTCATCGAATTATCATGTCCAAACTTTAATACGAAAGTAGCCAAGTCGAAACATTGATATTGCAACGGAGTATATCTATGATGTGGACACGGCCTTCCACTGCAAAGACCAGGTTCTGTAATACATATTTTCTAATTGCACCCGATTACTCGCGTTGGCATTTGCGTTGACACAAAACACGAGGCGGTAAATGTGTGTACTGTAAACGCCATTCATTGTAGTAATGTACACATACCAGTCGATAGCATTGTGTGATCTGACGACAGATTTAATTTCAATGAGCTAATCAATATTCTTTGAAAATGATCTCAATCTAGCGACGTAAAGAGGACAATGATAAGAGGCATATCGACGCAAGGTAATACCGCCTTGTCACGCAAGTCGGGGCCTGCACACATGTGCGGGGATATCATTGAATATACACTTCAAACGAATTGGTATTAATACGCTCTTCTATTGCCAGACGAAGTTTATCCCATGGTTATCTTAACCATCTGACTGCTGAGATTTTCCAGACGACATCCTCCATGGGCTAAATATTTTGAAAAAAACAAGCCGCCAACAACTTGTAGTCAAATTAGTTTTAAACTAATCAGCCAGTTAAGCGATTTCGATCCTTGTAAGTATTGCATGTTTGTTTGCAGCAGTGGGCCAGTTAAACGTTTAGTTGCGTGGTCTAATGGCCACGTCGGTTAAACACGTCATAAGCAGTGATCTTGGGGAATCTCCATTTTCAGGCCAAGATATGACTATTTTTGACGATTTGCCACTAGATTGGCTGGCCCGACAAATGAGCCAACCTTTCACAAATAGTCTTCTCCTGGCTTGCTTACAAATGAATGCTGACTAAGAAAAAGTGTATGCGTTCTTGATGAACAAGAACTTACTTGCACAGCGATTCACAAACGTCATTGTCAGCGGTCAGACTTTTTGGGCAACAGCACGTTCCGTTCATAAATTCTGGTGCTAAATTTACAAACAGTTGTCATCTCCTGGCCTGCCAATCGCCATGCATTGAACAAGAATTACATTTCCTTCAAGCATCTTCTATAATACCACTAAAGGGTTAATTGATATCAGTAACATTTTGAGTAACTGGATGCGCAGTTAAGCACAAGGGGGCGTATTCAACTTAAAGAATCTCTCTTCTAACATCATCTTCATCATTATCATCATCATCATCATCATCATCTTCATCATCATCATCATGATCCCCTCCTGCTCCTGCTCCTGCTCCTCCTCCACCTCATTATCTCTCCTCCTCATCCTCTTCCTCTTCTCCTCATCATCCTCCTCCTCCTCCTCCTCCTCCTCCTCATCATCATCATCATCGTCATTATCATCATCATCATCGTCATCTGGTTACGTGGCATAAGCCTTTAAATATTTTGAAAATAATTTCACGTCAATTTGATGCTGCCGACAACTAATGCCAATCAATGTTTCTTCAGAGAATCTAACAGAATATATCTTGAACCTGTAAGAATGTATTGCATTACATCTGTTTTGTTGAAATTACAAAGAGATTAACTACTACATAACTTAATGTGAGCAAATGGCAGGGCCCGAGTCTTCTGTTCCACAACCGTAACGCTTGACTCCTTGAATGTGTTGAAGAAAATTGCAATTTTCCCGTAAAAGATTTCCATTTGTAGACCCGAAAAATAGTACTGTTTGAAAGTGTATCATTGGAATAACTGGCGTGGTTATCGTGCCAATAATTCCACTTGTACATTTTCAAAAATTGTCTTCACTTTGACTGCACTTTTGCATTTCCCAGGACCACTGCAGAAACCGTTTAGTTGGCATGAGTGTTAACGGTCTATACCATTCTATATGTAGCCAGATCATTATGCGTTTACACTCTGGGATATGATACTGCACGGCAAAAGCACTACGATGCTATCGCATACTCATTGCATCTACAACAATGCGAATATTGACATTATTGAGGCAAAGCAACAATGGTGTCGATGGTTAAGAGGGTATTGTTCGTATTGCGTGCCCGCTCGACGGGCACGCTTCTATGTATTGCTGTCTAGAATTGCCTATAGGCGCGGTCATTTCGCGCATGGGATTGCGGGGGCTGTGTCTCGCGAGATCTCCATCGATACGAGATCTAATATTTCTCGGTGCGAAGACACGGCTGGCTCTATTTTTAGATTGCTGGATATCTCATAATTATTATCTTCATGCACGTGATTCATGGCGAGTACTCTTATTTGTTCTGGTCCGACTGTAATAGAGTTTCGCGGCGATGACCGCTTAATTATTTTAATAAACAGCCAACGGAACTCCAAATAACTACTCTAAATAAGTACTCTTCTTTTGTTGGAGGACTGCGTACAAAACACGTTTATCATTACTTCTGCAAATTAAAGTACTCAAGCTCAAGCCCACGCGCACCATCTCTTATATGTCCACCTTAGCACTCTATCAAACTGACCACAAATGGCTTCTTGCAGTGATCGTGAGAAATATCAATTTGCATTAACTACTCGCCGGAGAACTTGTTTTGAAAGTGTACCACTGGAATGACTGGTTGAATAACCGATCATATAATTTCAGAAGAAAAACCACAATGGTCTCATGGACGGCAATTAGGACATTTTCTATGATAATGCACTTTTTCTGATCTGTTTCTGCAGTATATGGCATCATAATTATTTAGGTCAGATGTAGCTGGACGTCACAATCGAAATGTGTAATGAATGACGTATCTAGCTCCACCAGGAACATTGAATAGCCTGTCAAGTATGCGAATTGCACGTCTTTACTATTTAATCAACATGTGTTGAATATTTTGAAACTAATTTGATTAGACGCTGTTCGAATATACAAATGCAAAATAAATAAATAAAATAAATAAATAAATAAATAAAATAAAATAAATAGCAAATGTCTTTGCTAGTTATTCAACAGTCATTTTCTATGATAATGGCTGGATTCGATCTGTAACTGAAGGATATGACGTCATAATCAATTACGTCATATACATGTTGACGTCACAATCCAAAATGTGTAAATGAATGGCGTATCGAGCTCAGTCATAAACAGTGAATAGTCCGGCAAGTGTACGAATTGTATGTCTTTACTGTTTAATCAACATCGTGTTGAATATTTTGAAATTAATTTGACCTGGCGCTGTTGCGGCCAGAGGCAGCAAATCTTTAAAAGCACCCAGTCAAATTAGTTCCAAAATAGTCATCAGATTATCTGTATAGTTACCTTGAAATTGGAAGTCTGAGAATTCATTATTCAGCATATATGTATACATCGATTCCAACATCGGTATATCCTGGCATATCGCTCATAATGGGTTCGGCCCCAGAATGTCACCCATATGTTTAGATAGGTATAGGCTTCGCTTACGGAGTAGTGAGATTTAAAACTATCAACCATGAAATAATATCGGCTCAAATTCAGGCCGATTCACGGTTTTCGTTGCAGCCAGCCAAATTAGTTTCAAAATAGTCATCAGCTTACCTGTATAGTTACCTTGAAATCGGACGTCTGGGAATTCATTATTCAGCGTATATATATATACATCGATTCCAAAACACAAAAAAGGGGTGGAGCTTAGCTAGAAATAGGCATGGCATACATAGAAATGGATCTCTCTATTGAAATTGTCATGAGCAAATTGAGCACTACATGGCTAATACCACTTGGTAATGCGTGGCCCACACAATATGGACCACTTGTATTAAGAGGCCACCCATATGTAGAGGGCAAATATGTTAACTAGGCCAATCATAGATTGTTGCCCTGAATACAATATACTCGTCCTCTGACGGAGGGAGGATATTTAATAGCACTTGCTAATGGGGAATTTTCATGTTGTCTATCCATCGTATTACATCATATGATGTCATAATCAGCGACGTGCCGTATATGATGACGTCATAATCATGACGTCATGACTGACTCGATTTAGTCCGTCTTAAATGCTTACTAGTCCGACACGTTGTACGAAATGTATGTCTTTGCTATTTGCAAACAATGCTGGTGCATATTTTGGAACTAATTTGACTGGGCAATGTTACTGCCACAAGCAGCGACTGCACCCAGTCAAATTGGTTTCAAAATAGTCAACATCTTACCTGTATAGTTTTCTGGAAATTGATAGTCAAGAAGCTCAGAGATCCATCGATACCAAAACGAGCGCGATATTAATGTAGTAATAAACCATCCGGATTCAGTGACCGATTGACTAGCGTTAGGCCTATGGAAGTCATTTCAAGCAACCGCCACCAAGGTGTGACTTACTTGTGTACAATTGTGTTTTTCTAACAAAATCCTTTAGAATGTTTAACAGCGTAATTTCAATATCTCAGACAAAGACAACTAAACGAAAATCTTTTTAATACTTTGACTGGTAGCCCACCCCTCTCTACCCACCTACTTGTTGCTATCATAGATCTGTATTAAGTATTGCAACGACAACGACTGTCCATTTAAGCATATCATCTTCTTTTATTGTATTTTAACCAGTTCACGAGGAGGCCGCCAACACCGGCCTCTACAGTGATCTTGAGGATGTTAATTTGGAGGTCAAGAGAAGATAGTTTTTGAAAATTCACCACTGAGATGACTGGCTCGATAATTGAGCCAGTCATTCCAATAGTAACTCTTCAAAACAGTCGTCCATTGGCCTGCAAATAGGCACTCAATAAGCAATTTTTTTTAAATATTCTTGACTCAATTTAGGTAATACAGGGTTAATAAATTATAAGGACGACGATGATGTACCATGTCTGTTTAACCTTTCCGGTATTGTCTTACAGTATGATTCACATTCGTTGCGTTCGAGATAGGGTAAACATTACAGACTTGTTACAAACAGTCTTGAGGCATACTATGTATGCGGTGCATTTCAAAAGAAAAATATGCATAATAATATTTTAGAGGGCGAAAAGGTAGACAGAGTTCGCTAACAATAATGGATCTATCTAAAAATAAAGGCTTGTTTCTTCGAAACTACACCTCTAATGTAATGACCGGCCATCTTCTTACGTTATCACACCGACTAGACTGTTACACAGAGTCACATTCCGATACCAGACAGACCGGGACCCAGTCTATTCTGTAGCGGACTGTAAAAGCAACACTGTGGATCGTGAAATCACTACGTCAATGGCTACTCAATAGGCCCCTACATACGAGATACATTTCTCGACCTCGTATCGAAAGAGAACTCGCGGGATACGAATGAATAATGGATGTGTGATTATCAGTGGTATCCTTTTGTCTTTAATCCATCCGTGGGAATAAATCCATGTAGGGGCAATGCAATTAGGTAGCAGTATTGATAGACTACCAATGTTCCGAATTTCCAGTCAAAACTGCTGTCAATAATATTGTAGCAGATTGTTGACTACAGAAAGCAACCGAACATGTAGGCCTATGCATGTGCTAAGGTAAGAACGTCTGCAGGAAATTCGGCCACATAATTTCAACCATATAGTTAGATAGGTATATCAATACGCTAGTGAAGTAATGGATTGGGGTTAAGTTTCCCATAAATAAATTTCGTAGTCCACAATTTCATACCGAACATTTGCTAAATCTCCGGTGGGTCACAGTTTTCAGTGCCCCATTGTATGTCGTATGTTTAGCCCCATAAGTTCACCTATATAGACTTGAGCCTTAATATACTAGGGATAGATACTAGATGAAATAATTTTATTAGGCAAAAATTGGCTTAAATGTTGGGTGTATTCGTCCTTTCGGTGCCCTACTGTATGTATGCAATATGGTCGGCTCCAGAACTTCGCTCACATACACGTAAAGGGCTTTGAATACGATAGTTATATTGGGAATTTTTAAAAATTCGACCGTGAAGTAATTTCGTAGTATGCGATTTCATCGCGTAAATTCGTTCCAATGTTGGCAGATCTGCGAGTTTCCAATGCCCTACTATTACCTGTCTGCAATAAGTTTGGCCACATAATTTCGCTGATATAGTTAGATAGCGATGTGAACACGCTAATGAATCGTGAGTTTTCTACCAGTAGTAATTTCGTAATATTCAATTTAGTAGCCATGGACAGTTGTCAAATGCCAACAATTTACTATATTCGGTATCATTCTGTTCTCGATTTGTAATACTTTTTTATATATGGATGTATATAACTCAATATGAGCTAGTGCTTTTGCACAATTCTACCATCAAGTAATCTCATCGTAGGTAGTTAAATATTCGCCGTATGGCCCCATTGTTTGTTCATATTCGCCACATTCAGATAGGTGTCGGTATGTCCTGGCATATCGCTCATAATGGGTTCGGCCCCAGAATGTCACCCATACGTTTAGATAGGTATAGGCTTCGCTTACGGAGTAGTGAAATTGAACACTATCTACCATGACATAATTTCGGCTCAAATTTAGGCCGATTCACGGTTTTCGTTGCACCCAGACAAATTAGTTTCAGAATAGCCATCAGCTTACCTGTATAGTTACCTTGAAACTGGAAGTCTGGGAATTCATTATTCAGCGTGTGTATATATATATATATATATATATATATATATATATATATATATATATATATATATATATATATATATATATATATATATATATATATATATATATATATATATATATATATATATATATATATATATATATATATATATATATATATATATATATATATATATATATATATATATATATGTATATATACATCGATTCCAAAACACAAAAGGGGTGGAGATTAGCTAGAAATAGGCGTGGCATACTGATTACATATTGAAATTGGCATGTGCAAATTGAGCATTACAGGGCTAATACCAGTTGGTAATGCGTGGTCCACACAACATGGACCACTTGTATTAAGAGAGCACCCGCATTTATAGGTCACATATTTTAACAAGCCCTATCATAGATTGTAGAACTTTGCCATCCCGAACGGACGTAGACCCGAATACAATACACGCATCCTCCGATGGAGCGATGGTAATTAATACCACTTGCTAATGGGCCTTTTCAGGTTGTCTATCCATCATATTTGTTATATGACGTCGTAATTAATTAAGTGACGCGTAGGATAACATCATAATAATGACGTTATGACTGACTCGATTTAGTCCATGTTAGATGCTTAATAATCTGACACGTTGTACGGATTGTATGTTTTTGTTATTTAATACAAATGCTGTTGAATATTTTGAAAGTAATTTGAATGGGCGCTGTTGCTGCCATAAACAGGACCCAGTCAATTTAGTATCAACATATTCCACGACTTACCTGGATAGTTTTCTTGAAATGTATCGTCTAGAAGTTCAGAAATCCATTGATCCCAACTCGAGAGTGGTATGGGTGGAGTTTAGCTAGAGATGGGCGGGGCATAGCTACGCTGGAAAGGTTCATTGTGTTAATAAACCACCACAGTTGTCGGTTCCCTATTGTCTCTAGTATGTTCAACCCCATAGTTTACCCCGTATAGACTTGAGCTTTAATATGCTAGTTTTATTCCGAATCTAACACATTCTAGATGAAGTAATTTTAATACGCAAAATTTAGCTTAAATGATGGCTTAGCTAGAGATGAGCTAAAACTGGAAATGTCCATTAGCCGACATATGCACATTTCTTTTGAAATTGATGTGAGCTTCTGTTGCTGCCTATATACGTTGATTTGCAGTTAGAGGTCCCTGATATAGTTCTAATAATGGTAGTATAAGCAGAGCTTATGGTATACGGAGTTCAAATCATCTACCTTCCCGTACATTCCTGTGTCTATCTCACACGTACTTGGTGTTTAAGATCACCGTATGTTGAACTGTGTTTGTTGCTATATAAAAAGCAATGTTTAACGTATTGAGTATTTTGAAAATAAATTGATTAGAAGCTGTTGTCGTAGGCAATGAACTAGCTTCACAATATTTGTAGTCCACCTGGCATCAAAATATTCAACATCTTAGGAGTATGGTACCTTTTACACCGAGCCAAGAACAGTGTACATTGCACTCTATGATAGATCCTATATACCAAGGTAGATAGCATATGTTTTGTCTGAGGTGGCTGAGAAGTATAACATGGCCGCATTCTCAGACTGTAGAAATACGCGAAAATGTAATGCATTGTGTATGTGCATCGTATTGGATCACCAGAAGACAGAGTGTAAGATACGGTATCTTTAATTTCGATAGAATCAAACGTGCGTATCCACGCTGAACCTCTTGCAAATAAAGTGGCTAAAAGAGTATAAGTTTAGAGGCTTAATTTATTTTACAAAATGTAATGAAAAGAAATAAATCTTAACATATAGTGATTTCAGTCTGTACAAATCAATAAAGTTATTTTTGTTGTGAAGCTGAACAAGGAAATCGTGTCTCTAACTCAATTTCACAATTTAAAAATTATATTAATTTGTGCATAATGAATTCATGTTACGATTTATTTCATTTCATTGTATTTAGGCACACAATTTGAGCATATAAACGTATGTAATCGTTAGGGTGAATATGGACATTTGACTTTTCAGCAAAAACATAAGTACCATCCGCATCGACAACCCACACCATGCTCTACATGGTAGCCTTATTACAACAATTATGTCGGAGTCCATGTTTGTTTTTCTCATTGCCGTAATGCATTGCATACAAGTATGCATGGCATTGCAGTATATTGGCATTGGCATGTAATCGCACCCACAGCCAGCGACAACACCGAGCACCATAGCGCAGAAACGCTTCCATCAGACCAACGCTGCTGGACTTGTGGCGTTGTTCTGGTGGAAGCGGTTGTGAGGTATGGTGGTTGGCGCTGTCGCCGCGGGTGGGTTCGTCTCCATATCAATGCATTTTATGCATGTCAAATATATAGAAGAATGCATTTTGGCATTTGCTAAACAATGCACAACGATTAGATGATGGCGGATATTTGGGCATATCCTAAGATGAGTCAATGTCCTATTAGACTTGCAAATAGAAGCCGATATTGCCCACCTGTATCATCATATGACACCCAGAGACACTATTTTCTGGCGCGTGACATATTCATTAGAAAATGCATGTGTATATGGATGATACAGACACCCCACTAGAAGATCATGCTTGTATTGTTCAAATGACTCTTTAGAAACATGTGCACATACTGGCTAATCGTGGCGTCAATGGAGAGTTCCAGTGCATCCATACATCATGTGATATAATAAGCAATTACGTTCCCTGTGGCATAACGTCATAGTCAGGTATGTGACCTGTAGATGGCACCATACTCAATTAAGTCATGACTGACGCAGCTAAGTTCATCATGAACATGTAATTGATGACAAATTAACCGTTGTTCTACGACTTGTATGGCTTTACTATTTAATAAACATGTTCTTGAATATTTTGAAACTAATTTAACTGGGCGCTGTTGCTGCCATGGATATCACCGGCGCCCAGTCAAATTAGTTTCACCATAGTTAATAGCTTATCTGCATAGTTTGCTGAAAATTGAGTCAGGGGGTTCAGGGATAGATCGATCCCATCAGGGAGGCGGGGGGGGGGAGATTTTGGGTAGGACGTAACTAAAGATGTGTGGGACATTGCTAAAACTGGATTACTCAAGTTGGTGCGATCATCAGGTGAACACATTATCTCTGCCACACGTCTACCTTGTGTTTTCTGTTAAACATTCAACACTTATTCATTGAACTGTTTGTTTAATAGTATGTATAATGTACTGCGAACTTGTTCAATACTTCGGGAAAATAGGTTTGCTTTTTGACGCTACATAACTCGTAGTCAGGGATGAATGGGCTGGACCAATCGCACTTAATTATGCTTGTATGCATTACAAGGTGCATACCATATATGTTATTACATGCGTGGTCGTATATTTGCACCAGTGTTTGGTCCGGTATTTTATATATGTTTCAATATTTTCCCGAATGTTGCAAATATGCGACTAAGCGTACTCTAAAATATATATTTCATACGTTATATTGCTAACGTTTAGTAGTATAACGCAACATTGACCTGATCGGCTTAGCGCTGATAGCAATACAATAACCGGTCCGTTGCGCAATTTAGCAAAATGCCAATTAGTAATATATTTCATATCGTTGGCCTGCGACTTGTTGTCTGCTAACACATGGTCAGAAACTCATCAAATACGCTTATTTGAAGGGCTTCTAATAATAAGAATGGTAATAATGGTGTAATTTTATTTGGTTAAATTTCGTATTAACCAAAAATGAATTTGCAAAAAGTCTAATGAATCAGAGGAATTGCATCGCACGTTTCTTTAGTTAACAGATTGGTGTTCAAGAGCGGTCATTTAAAATGATGCCATCATGTTTTCCTCCCGATGGCATCATACGGCTCTCTAACTGTCCCGATGGCTGTCCCTTCAGAAATGTCCGTATTATGGCAGATACGTCGATAGTATGAAGTAAATAACAGTATTCTTGCAGAAATGTCCATGGTGCATTTAGTAAGTTTGGCCTCAAGTAATAATCGATGCTGTTTGAAGCCATTATAATCACCATATTCTAAAAGAATAATGGAAAATCATTCTAATCACAGAATTTCTCGTCACAATTGGTAGATTGCTTCCAATTCCATACCTTTAAAAATAATATACCAGCCTCTCATCCGTGTCAGTCCTTAGATTAAATCAGCCTGCTGCTTCTCGAGCATGTTACATTATAAATACCCCTTGATAACATTGTGTCACTAATGGTTCGTGTAGCTTCCTGACGCTCTGAGATTCAATACATTTACGATCGGATTTCTTCACATTTCAGGCGAAGGCATAGTAGTAACTGTGTTTAGTGGCCATAATCACTAGCACATTGTGACACGACAGACGGATAGTTTTGCACAATTCAGTGGCATGCACCAATGATGACTTTTTCGCTTTACCAATCTTCAGCCATTTTATACTTTGCCAACTTAATTATGAAGAGCGAGAGAGAGAGAGAGAGAGAGGGTGAGAGAGAGAGAGAGATAGAGAGAGAGCGAGAGAGAGAGAGAGAGAGAATAGTAGTAGTAGTAGTAGTAGTAGTAGTAGTAGTAGTAGTAGTAGTAGTAGTAATAGTAGTAGTAGTAGTAGTAGTAGTAGTAGTAGTAGTAGTAGTAGTAGTAGTAGTAGTAGTAGTAGTAGTAGTAGTAGTAGTAGTAGTAGTCGTAGTAGCAGTAGTAGTAGTAGTAGTAGTAGTAGTAGTAGTAGTAGTGGTAGTAGTAGTAGTAGTAGTAGTAGTAGTAGTAGTAGTAGTAGTAGTAGTCGTAGTAGCAGTAGTAGTAGTAGTAGTAGTAGTAGTAGTAGTAGTAGTAGTAGTAGTAGTAGTAGTAGTAGTAGTAGTAGTAGTAGTAGTAGTAGTAGTAGTCGCAATAGAAAATAAATAGTGGTCTTGTTTGAACTAGAGTTATATATGGGCCAGTATTTCTGTTCGACATCATATATGTTAATACTTTTAAACAGACTAGAGTACATAATCTGTATAGTATCTGTTGAGTATTCTGTCGAATACTGTGAACGTAATTTGACTGGAAGTTCTTGATGCATATAACAGCAATATATTCCTGCGAACCGTGTTTCAAAATATTCAACATCCTTCGTATATCGCCGTCTTGTAATAGAGAAACTAGAATCCCAACGGTTTAACGGGTTAATCAAGCGATATTTATCGAAACAAATATTATTGTAAAATAATTTAACTTAGTTAGAATGATATATTCAGAGACGGCTTAATGGAGGATTCCAGTGTATCCATCAATCACATGGCATCATAGTCAATTAGGTCATGAATGGCGGAGCTAATTTCGTCACGATTAATTGGTGCCACACTAAACGTTGTTGTACGATTTTGAATGAGTTTACTATTTAATAAGCAAGCATACTTTTTTATATTTGGAAACTAATAGTTGCCTTGGCAGCATCAGCGCCCCGTCAAATAAATGTCAAAATATTCAATGGCGTACCTGTATAGTTGTCAGAAAATTGAGATACAGATCGTGCAGGGATAGGTTAAACCACAGACGGACAATGCGTGGGTGAGCTGGAAGGGACATAGCTAAAACTGGATTCCTCCATTAGCGTATGCAGGAACTTTGAAGATATCCGATCATAAATGCGCATTGCATGTTCCACCTGATGCTATAGAATCTCAGAGCGTTTCGAAGCTATACGAACAATTAGTGACAAGATTTGGTCAAGGAGTCCATATAAAGAAACACGTCAGAAATGCAGCCGTGTTAGTTAGCGTAAAGGCTGATACCTATGAGAGATCTTTACAGGAAATGATCAGGGAACTAACATATGCGCTTGCATAACAGCTGTATATAATAATCAACCTATATCCCCCAGTAAAAACAGAAACACATCACACTAATTAGAAAAAAGCAGCTAAATACCATTTATGTCATTCTGGTGGGAACGAATTAAAGACGCAGCTGGACCGATGCGCTCTGGTGTATACCGAGCGAATAAATAATACCAGCTACAGCAGTCGTATAAGCTCCGTTATATTCACGCTAAGCTGCTTAGCCACTACGTGCTACAGGTAAAATACTGTCTAGTTTTACACAATTTGACTGAAAGGCGTTGTTTCCAGAGACATTCAGTCACGCGCATTTAAAAATAATCAGTAGTCATCATATTCCGAACTTGGAAACCAGCAGTGTATTTTGAAATCTTTTTGACGGAAACGTGTTGCTTCAACCAGAAAACGTTACTTTCAAATATAACGTGTTCACAAGGATCAATAGTTAATTAGCAGTAGTGAGTTAATCGCTCAGCATCGGCGCCTACAGAGAATACTATTCATACCGCTTACAAAACTATATTCAGGCGTGCTTCCGTTATATCCAGGTAGGCTTATGCGGTATACGTGTACACACAGTTGACACACGGCGGCGTGCGAAGTGCAATCGATGGCACAAATTGGCTCCAAGTTAAGCACTGCTAGACTTTCTTTTTTTTTTTTTTTGCACTGCTAGACTTAGTAAATGTTTTTTCTCAAATAATCCCGACTCAGTTCCATGTTTTGGCCAAGGTTGTTTATTTAATATTGCATGCAATTACCAATAAACAGCATTTGTTATTTCTCTTTTCCCTTTCTTTAAAGGTAGTGATTGAATAACTGGACTTTTCATAAATATTGCAACAAAAAACATCCTGGGCTCAATTCTAATATGCTCCCTAAAGGCACGCGTTATTTTAGATGTTATCTATGGCAAATGCCGGGAAGGGTGGGGTGAACATATGATCTAAATTTTTGAAACAGTGAATCGTAGAAAACAATTTACCACTTGTGATCCGAAAGTTAATTATTATACATGTTTCACCGCATTCTGTTAGACAATCGTGATAATAATGGCTTCTATCAGCATTGTTTAAAGTCCGAGCAGCATTTCTAATTGAGAATACAATGCCAACCATTACAATGAATTGGTCCGATCTTTCACTCAAATGTATGACGTCATAATCAAACAGGCAACTAGTTAGCTGACCTAACAATACTTATTTCCATAATCACACTATCAATGCCAGTAGTAGGTAAGCTGGTGACTATATTGAAACTAATTGGCCTGTGAGTAGTTGCTTCCACGCCTAGTCAAATTGGTTTCAAATATTTAATATAAAATGTATTGAATTGTAAATTCTGCAGCGGCTTCGCATAACTGAAAGAGTTATAATGTAAGAACTTTTCCGAAACCAATTTGTCTGGGTTCTTGTCAGCTGACGTCGCGATCAAAATCTTGTGTGCGTTCGAACACACGCCATTTTGATCGCGACGCCAGCTTGACAAGAGGCACCTTTTAGAACTGATTTTTAGATTGTAAAACACGATTGTTAAAAAATCTGTATGTCAAGTGTACGGCGCATGTACATTTTTAAATATGTTAAAGATAATTTTACTGGGACCTGTTGCTGCTTTGACAACAACTACTCCCAGACAAATTGGTTATATTTAAACATAATGTGCAAGAAATTCTAAACTCATTAAAGACATATAAAATTCAAATGTTTACTATCGATCTTTTGCAACGTTCCTGTAGGACATAGACCATTTTGAATGCGACATCAGCTAACAAATGAGGTATTTTGATTGTGACTTCAGATAATTGAGTGGCGGGTAGGGTCCCTCTATCGTCTTTCTCGTAACAATCATACACCGCATCTTATATTGAGCAATGGCAATACAAATATCTAAAACACGAGAATATCGATTAAGATCAGTAAGCTCTTAATCAATAAGTTCAGTTTCTGCGTCTAAAGGCAGAGTCGTGTGCGCGAAGAATGTTGCAGATCCACCAGTCCACGCATTACAATGGAGGATTCCAGTTTATCCATCAATCATATGACGTCATACTGACCTACATGCCGTGTATGGTTACGTCGTAATCAATTAGGTCATGAATGCCGTTGCTAAGATCGTCCCGAACGCGTAATTAGTGCCGAACTACTCGTTGCTGTACGAATTTTATATCTGTACTGTTCAATAAACATGTTGGTGAACATTTTGAAACTAATTCAACTGGGCGCTGCTGCTGCTGCCATACGCAGTAACATCGCCGAGTAAAATTAGTTTCATAATATTCAACAGCTTTCCTGTATGGTGTTCTGGAAATGTATAGTCGGGGAGTTAATGGATCGATCGATCCCAACACAGGCGAAGTGTGGGTGGAGCTTAGCTAGAGATTGTGAGCGGGTTTACCTAAAACTGGACTTCTCCATTATCCTCGTCACGGTTACCGTACATGTCCATGTATCAAAGTATTACTATATGGCAATACATACCATTGATATTAACATTGGAAATACAATAATACAATTTTTAATTACGATTCTTTTTTCATGCATTCACAATGCATTGGGTGCGGAGCCCATATTCATCCAACCAAGTCCACAGTGTTAGTTCAGTTCTTGTGTGAGCCGAATGCAATTACCCAGACGAGGAGGAAAGGTGGCGCATTACTCTAAGAACCCTACTTCTACTAACTGGAAGTACTTGCGATATATTGTCTGGAGAAGATAATGCGATTGGTCGAATTATCAAATGCACATTTTCAGTCTGTGAGTTGACTCCCGGATTGTCATTCTATATCTTTTCACCTGAGCTATTGGGGGTATTACGGGGTCACTAATTATTGGCACAATTAGCAATACTATACGGTATTCAATGGATCAGCTCGTATTTCCCTAGAAATATGTGTGTACACGCCTTTGCTCAACCAGCTATTTGCTCTAAACGGAGGCGGATTGCAGCCACGTGTATAGCCTTTTCCTCGAGCTGGTGCATTGTAGTATGTGTGGATATTGA
Source organism: Chaetoderma sp. LZ-2023a (assembly GCA_034401795.1). Taxonomy (NCBI): domain Eukaryota; kingdom Metazoa; phylum Mollusca; class Caudofoveata; order Chaetodermatida; family Chaetodermatidae; genus Chaetoderma; species Chaetoderma sp. LZ-2023a. The sequence continues at coordinate 13,969,952 of CM067364.1, forward strand.
TATCCAGAGTATCCGATCAAATTCCCAGTTAGACCCACGCTGTGAGGATTTGATTAACTTTGAATCTTGGACCATTGACTAATATTCACATTTCCTTTCGAAGAATTATCGCATCATATAATCTCAACGCGTGTGGATAATTTCTATGTATCCATGAAAATATCACAGGCCCAGCAATAAATCGTGCCTGTGTCATTTAAAAATACTACAATGGACCTGTCCAATTTTAGCTATGCCCCGTCCACCTATAATTAAGCTCCATTCACAACACGCTCGTGTTGGAATCGATCGAGCTCTGACTTCCCCAACGGTCAATTTCCAGAAACTATTCAGGTCAGCTGTTGAATATTTTGAAACTAACTTGACTGGGCGTTGCTGCTGCGCCCAGTCAAACTAGTTCCAACACATTGAACAGTGTGTGTATTAAATAACAACAACATACATTTCGTATCGGACTAGTAAGCGTTTAAGAGGACTATATTGAGTTATTCATGACGCACACGTATGACGTCAACCTACACGTCGTGTAGCCAGTCTTGCTGTTATATGACGTCAGCTGCTATGACGCCAGATGACCGATGGATAAACTGTAATTGTGATTTGGACGGATGCGTGTCAATTATTCGCTATGTCCTCTTAACCATTGCCATCATTGTTGTTTCACCTCAGTAATGCGTGCTTAAATTGTTGTAGATGATTCGGAGACGAGAATTCTCGATTGTGTGAGGAATTTACATTTCACAGAATTACATTTTTTGGAAAATATGCCACTGGAAACACTGTCTCGATAACAGAGCCAGTCATACGAGTGATACACTTCCGAATAAGTATCCTCTCTGGTGTGCGAATGAAAAAATCTTCCATGAAAAAGTGTACTTTTCTTCAACACATTGGAGGGTTAAAGGATAGCAAGGGTGGGGTGGGGGTGTCGCACTGCCATTTGACCCCACGACGTTCTGTAGTAGTTATTTTGCAGTTTCAATTAAACAGTTGAAATACCATACATTATTACAGATGCAAAACATATTATGTTAGATACACTGAAACAACATTGACTGGAATGGAATGTAGGCAGCGACAGTGTCTAGTGACATACTTTTCAAAATACTCAACATCTTGCATGCATGATTACTGTGCGATTCGGTTACATGATGGTACTTACAAGTTCAGAGGTTAAATAACACAAATGAAAAACAAATCAAAGATTGGCCGTTGCCACTAAAATGATATGAAACAGGTTATTACAATTGATCAACATTATTTGGAGGGAGGATATCGGGGGCATGTCATGAGCAATGGAACGGGGATGTTGGGGGTGGGTGGGCTCACTTGTTCTATGACCTCTCCAGGAGTGGCGCAATTAAACAATGGATGCGTCCACTTTTGGCCATGCCCCCCCCCACCCCCATATCTCTTGTTAAGCACCGAACCTGCATTGCAGTGTCGGTTTATAGAGTTTTATGTTACACCTAATTTGCAATATATTTTGAAACTAATTTCGCCCGTTGCTGTTGATTCATGTGGGAGCAACAGCGCCCAAGTTAGTTGTAAAATATGCAGCATGGTGTTACTATAGTATAGTATTCAAGGCGTAATAAAATCATCATATGCTAAGAATTATTTCGTTTCATTAAATCTAGGCTCACAATTTAAGCCTCTGAAAGTAAACGATGTTAACAATATTATTTTCAACCACTTTCCTGTGAATATGCACCTTTAACAACATTTCCATTTGCTCAATCACAGCTCCCCTTAAGGGTACATATTCACGCCAAAATGCGTGAACATAAAATTGTTAAACGTGTATACTGTTAGCGGTTTAATTAGTGTACCTCAATGTAATGAAACGAAACAAATCTTAACAATTTACTATTTCATTACGTATAAATTAATATAATGTTTTAGTTGTGATGTTGAATTAGAGACTCGTGTCTCTACTTCATTATCACAACTTAAAACATTACATTGAAATCATCAATTGTTACGATTTATTTCGTTTCATTACATCTACGCACAACTCAAGCATGTTGGTGTGAATATGCATCTTTAAGGGGAGCTGTGATTGATCACATGATAACAATTTAATTGGCAAGCATTTAGGGTGAATATGCACATTTAATTCGCCTGTCCAGTCTTAGCTATGCCCCGCCCTTCACTAGCGAAGCTCCACGCATACCAAGTCCGTCTTGGGATCGATCGATGTCTGAACTCCTGACTATCAATTTCCAGAAAACTAGACATGTATCTAAGATGTTGAATATTTTGAAACTAAGTTGACTGGGAGTTGTTCTGGCAGCAACAGCGCCCTGTCAAATTTGTTCTAAATATTCAACAGGATATTTAATAAATGGTGATGACATATAATTCGTACAACAAAAACGCATAGTCCGTCTTCAACTACGCGTTCTTAACGTACTTACATACGTCATTCATTATGTCATAATGACGCCATTGATTCTGATGTCATTCTATACGTCACGTGGTTCATTATGATGTCATATGATGGGTGGATACAGTGGAAGGGTCCCGTGTTGCCAAATTCGAAGTAAGATGCACTACAGTGAACACGAAACTTATACTTCGAAGCACCACTCCATCCTTGGTATATCGAAGTAACGGTATGCTATTTAACAGTAACCAAGTGTATCACGAATTGCATGCAGCAATACTCAGGGCTTGGCAGATATAGATGTAGTTCAGACTCGCATGGCTCGTAGGCGCATTCACGCGTTCACGTTATTTATACAATACTACATTAACATTAATTTGAGCAAATGTGTTTTTAAAGGTCCGATTTGTGGCAATAGTCTATGAGCGGCAAGTCTTTTAGGGAAGCCTTACAGGTGACTTGATCTGAATGAGTTTTATCAGCAATACATCGTCTGTATCACAGTCTCTTCGATCCATATTACCGTAATGACGCCGCCTAGCATGGCAGTGTATATGAAACTAGATCCCTCACCCGTGACATGCAATTGACCTTTCCAGTTTATCCATCCATCATTTATGATCAACTATGTGACGTGTAGGGTTACGCCATAATCATTACGTCACGAATGATTCGATTTCGTACGACTGTACTATTTAATAAAGATGCTGTTGAGTATGTTGAAACTCATTTGACTGGACACTGTTGGTGCCATAGGCGTACCTGTATAATTTCTTGGAAATTGATAGTCAGTGGATTCAGGCATCGATCGATCCCAACACGAGCAAGGTGAGGCTAGAGCTTAGATAAAGATTGTAAAACTGGAAATTAGCCGACATGCACAGTTATACACTCCTTGCGACATCCACTGGCATGATGCTTGCACTCCCGTATCTAATGACCTAATCCACACTCAGTTCAGGATAAGCTAGGCTCCGGCGACACTGTACATGTGGTGAAATCGATTTGAAACCGTGAACCGTGAATTCCCAGAAATGAAAGTTCACGGTAACTATACAAGTAAAGTGTTGACCAATTTGAAACAGATTTCAGTGTGATTTTTGCTGCCTGTATACGCGCATTTGCAGTTAAAAGGACCCTACTATAATTCCAAATCTGATAGTATACCGAGAGCCTGTGGTATAATGAGTCTCTAATCATCCAATATCCTGGTGCATTCCTGTATCTCTCTTTCAATTATTTGGTGTTTAAGATCACCTTAATGTTGAACTTTGGTTACTGCTATTTTCCACATCAATCGAGAACGTGCGATGTCATGTGGGTGCTGAGGCAACCCACTATTCAACATGTAATATTTGTCGTATTGAATAGTTTGTAAATACATTGATTAGAAGCAGTTGCAGCAGGCAATGGCTTCTAGTCGAACTAGCTTCGGAATAGTCAACAGCTGAGCAGTATAGTTGCGTTTGCAACGAGCCATAAAACTGTACATTGCATACTATGATGGATCCTATATATCAAGGTAGATAGCATATGTCTTTTCTGAGTGGCTGAGAAGTATAGCATGGCCAAATGCATAGGATGTAAAAATACATCAATATTTACCTATTACATTGTGAATACATGCCAATCGCTGGCAGCATGATTCGGCGCTAAAATGGAATACGTGATTGATGTGTATCATATTGCATCACCAGAACAGAGAGTATAAGATACGTGTTCTTTACTTTCGATAGAATTAAAGTGGCATATCCACACTTGAAAATAAAGTGGTTAAAAGTGTATACATGTAGAGGCTTACATTATGTACAGCGATGTAATGGAATAATACAACTCTCGACATATAATGGTTTTATTCTGGATACATTAATACAGTTCTTTTGGTTGTGAAGTTGAATTAGGAACTCGTGTCTCTAATGCAATTATACAACTTAAGAATTATAGTAATTTGCACATAGTGAAATCATCATCGGCTACGATTTATTTCATTTCAATATATGTAAGCACGCAATTTGAGCCTCTAAAAGTTTATAATTCTAGCAATTTTATTTCTCAAGTATTTTGGTAGGAATATGCACATTTCACGTTTAAGCAAACACATAAGCACCATCCACATCGACAATCCCACACCAGCGTCAACATGGTACCAGTATTCCAATATGTCTCGCTTTTGCATTATGTCATGATTCCATGTGTGATGGTTCTCATTCCAATACTGCATATACAAGTATTCGTGGCATTGCAGTATATTGGCATTTATAGGGAATCGAGCCCAGAGCGGGCAACAGCACCAAGCACCACAGCCCAGAAACGCCGCCACCAGACCAACGTCGAATGACTTGCGGCGTTGGTCTGGCTGGTGCGTGTGTGGGCCATGATGATCGGCGCAGGCACCGGTGTGTGTTTGATTCCCTTTCAACGCATGTAACGTAAGTCAAATTTATAGAAAAATGCTTTCTGTTGCACAACGATTACCTGATGGGGGATATTTGGGCGTAGCCTGAGATGATGCAATGTCCTATTAGACTGGCAATTAGAAGCAGATAATGCCCACCTTATCTATCATTATAGGGCTGAGTGTTAATATTTTCTGGCAAGTGATATATTCATTATGAAGCGGATGTGTATCTGGATGATACAGAGACCGTACTAATGGATCCGGCATGTATTGTTCAAATGGCAAACGCACTCAGGGAAGACTGTGGTGGTGGTGGTGCTGGGGTGGCCCTGGGGTGGGGTGGATTATCGTTACGTACCCATTATCTCATTCTCTCTTAACTCTCTTTCTCTACCCACCTACACGGGTGAAATATAATATTATCATCCGCTTCGAGTTATCTTTAGATGCATAGTATATAGCCTCTAGCTACTAGCTCTAATGAGAGGAAACACATTAGTGCATGACTCGGATATGCTGAACATATATGAAACATATTCAGATATGCTTTAAAGCAAAAACACATCTTCAGTTTTTAGTTCTGTTTAGGTTCTGAAGTAATCTTATGGGATCTAACCCTCTATGCCATTTCATTTTTGTTAGCACGGGTAGCTGTATGCCTTCATTTATATATCTTAATCCATTACGTATGCAGATGGCATTGTTGCCATCCATGGAGGATGGGCGTGTAGCATGCGTCACGTATGTACATTTTACGGATGGCCCACAATGATCACATTAAGTGTGGATGACAAGTACATGTTATGTGCATTATTAAGTTTCGAAGTCATCACTACACCGGCATGGCTGAAGACTGGAGAGCGCATACGTAATTCAATAACGGCAATATATCGCATACCGTTTAACTTGGCGTTCTGCATTGTAATGAGGATAACTTCTCTGGAATAATAAATTGATGTAAAAAATATCTAACTTTATATGTAGATGGTAATATGAAGTTGTGGCTGACGACTACATGCAATACATGGCTGCAAACTAAAACGGCATATATATTTCATGAGCCGAGTCCCCAGCTGTGCTAATGGAGTAATACACTTTTAGCTCTGTCCCTCCCATCTCTATCTAAGCTCCACCAACGCACGACTCTAGTTACTCCCTGACAATATCAGTTTCCTGGAAACAATACAGGTACGCTATTGAATATTTTGAAACTATACACCTGTGCAAAAGTTAAGCACCACCCTATTTTTACGCACATGCGAGGGTATATTCATGTGCTATGAAGAAAGCAATAGCATAAACATTTATGTACCCATCTATCTTAGTGCAAGAGGTAATAATGCAACTAGAGGAATGCTGATTATGATGGTGGGGAAACACTGTATGTTTTTGTTTGAACTTGAAAACGAGGCCTGAATATGGTTACGTTGACACAACTGACAACTATTGCCCTACAGTTGACACACGTGGCTAGATTGTCATTAATGGTGTCTGAAAACGAAGTTTAACATCTGTGCACGAGTTTGAGACTGTCATTATTAATACCTGGTATATCCACCTTGTGCCTGGATGACGGCCTGGACACGACGTCTCATGCTGGTCACCAACCGACTGATGCGCCATTGTGGTATTCGTTGCCATTCAAGATGGAGTGCGTCTGTTAATTCCTGTAGGTTCTGCACAGGAGGATCCCTCCTTCTCACCATGTTTCGCAGAATGTCCCAGATATGCTCAATAGGGTTCATGTCAGGGCTCCTTGCTGGCCATGGTAGTATTTCGATGGCATTCTGACGAAGGTATTCATGCACAGCTCTAGCACGATGTGGTCGGGCGTTGTCATCCATGAATATAGGGTGGGTTCCAGGTGCATGATTTACAAAATGAGGGACCACAGCTCTATCCAGTATGGAATCTTTATATCTTTGTCCAGTTAGTGTTCCAGGTACAGTCAACAGATCCAGCTTACAATCAAATGAGATGCACCCCCATATCATAACGGAACCTCCACCAAATGGAACTTCTTCCATGATGTTACGTTGGTCGTACGCCGTGCGTCTTGACCTCCATACACGAGTTCGACCATCTGTGGCATGAAGCAGGAACCGACTTTCATCGGACCAGTGTACCCGTCTCCAGGATCTCATGTTCCAGTGTCTTCTTTCGTTGCACCACCTCAGACGCTCCCCTTTGTGGTGTACAGTGAGGAGAGGACGTCTGACAGGTCTCCTAGCTTTCATGCCAGCAGCATACAGTCTCCTTTTGACGGTAGACATTGACACTCTATTGCACGTTTCCCATTGCTGGCTGAGCACTCTGCTGTTGGTGAATGGAGATCTCCTAACAAGGCGTACTAGGGCTCGATCATCACGGGCAGTAGTCTTCTTCGGTCTTCCAGATCTAGGCCTGTCCTTACCTCGTTAGTTTGCCCATGTTTTGCAATCAAACGACTGATTACAGTATGGTTAATGTTCAGCTGTCTGCAAATCTCTCTGCATGACATACCAGTGGTATGCATGCCTATGATTTGCCATTTCACACGATCACTTAACCTTCGTCTTGCCATAGCGGTTCACAATCAAGAGCTAATTCTCTCTGTACAAATAAACCACGGTCATGAACACAAAATTCCTAATCTTGTCGCCTAAATCTGTATGTAATGTTCTACACCTCAAACTGGACTTTTACATAACTGAACACGTGTGCTGTTTCCCGCCACGCACGGACATCAAGCGGCGTGAAGTCATGCATGCATGTGCATTTCGTACTTGGAATTATGTCAGCTAACGCGGGGACAAAAAGTATGGCAGCCTAGTTGTACCATCATGTTTCTACGTTCTATTGTTTTTGCTGGTGCTTAACTTGTGCACAGGTGTATAGTTTGACAGGTGGCGCTTGCTGCCTATGGTCAAATTAGTTTCAAAATATTCAACAACATGTTTATTAAATAGTAAGCACATACAATTTGTACAACACAGCTAAGCCTGTTATCAATTAAGTGCTTACGACGAACTTATGTATATCATTACAGACGTAATTGTTTATGGCGTCATCCTACACGTTACGCACTTGATTATGGCGTCATATGATTGACCTAGAAAATGGACTAATCCATTGGATACCGACACACTGATTCACTGCATGCACGGGATCTGGTACATTTCAACTTATTTGCACGACAACTATGGCAAATAGATCTGTAGTTTTCATGGACTAATCCATTGGATACCGACACACTGATTCATTGCATGCACGGGATCCGGTACATTTCAACGTATTTGCATGACAACTATGGCAAATAGATCCGTAGTTTTCACAGTTCTATTGAGTAAGTGATGTATTTGGCATGGCATCACCCAGAGTTGAGGCTGCATGCCACAGATGATGGATCTGATCAATTGGTGATCCCATAACAGATTATGCTTTGATCAACGAAAACCAAACGCACGAGACTGTGTAATGTGTTGCTGTACTTGCAGCAGTGTTAGTGACAATTAGTCGAGATAGTTGCCTCCTTTCTAAAAGGCGTGCAACGGACATTATTGGTTGACAGGGCATTTGTATATTCAAAGTAGTTTCGGTATGCCAGCTCCTCAATAGTACTGTGGCCATAGCTGTACCAATCAGAGCATCGACACAAAACAATGAAACATGCTCCTGAAATATTTTCTCGTGGGCCTTTTTACCCAACCCATATAGCTGGTTAACAGTGTCACAGTCAGTCACTGTATGACGATTGATAAGCCATGTTGAGATAAGTGTTCATTCTTGACCGAGGACAATTCAATTTACGTGAGAGACAACGCAACCCTGACGCTTTAAACACATAGGTTTTAATATAAGCGTACGATGTCATTAAGGCGTATGTTAGCATGTTTCCAAAACAAAAACAGAAATGTGTTAGTTAGTACACTTTTGAGCACGTTGTAATACATGGTCAGTGGAATAATCTGAATAGTACTGCGGTGGAAAAAGTTGCTGCCTAAGTCAGTGATGTCTTCCAATCCAATTAGGTTCACAATTGTCCAAGACCATGCTTATTTTGATTTGGAAATATTCTAAATTACTTCGCAGCTGTACTATAGAGCGAGTTATAAGTGCAATACGAAATGTCAACGCTCGTATGGCGTAAGTGATAGTATGGCGAATATTATTAATTCAAATATAATTTATTAGTATGACGATAATTATTTAACTTCAAACAACCCGATATCGACAATGATCGTGCTGTCGATACCAACAAGTGCAACACCAACGATATTGGCGACAACGATAGAGGCATACGAACTTACTGTAGATACATTTACGTTCCTTTTTCCTCTCATGTTTTGCCAAGACATATCCATATGCATAGCCATTGGCGGACTCCCTTTTCTCAGTCAATCACATGACGTCATAATCAACTATGGGGCGGGTGTCCTAACATCATGAATGGCTCAATTTAATCCGTCTTAAACGTGTGATAGTAAGCCAGGTTGTACGAGTGTATGGTTTAGTATGTAATACGCATGCTGTACCTAGTCAAATTAGTTCCAAAATATTCAACAGCTTACCTGTATTGTCTTTTAGAAATGACTGGTATCTCTCATGCACCAACCTTCTTGGCGGGAATAGATGTTGATGTTCTGTTGACCTATGTCATAACTCTGTAGTAAGAAAGAGTAGCAAAATTGGCACAACACAGAAGTTCCGCTCTCATTCTGTTGACCTATGTCATAACTCTGTAGTAAGAAAGAGTAGCAAAATTGGCACAACACAGAAGTTCCGCTCTCATGTGGCCTGCATGCTGTCAATATAATTATGAAATTGGATTAACCCTTCCAGTATAGCACCTCTGCAGTTACAGCTTCTGTCAATAATCAAGACACCATTCTGTTGAAGGTCAGGCACCTGTTGTTGCCGTGAATGTGGATACAGAGATGCTATTAGTGAGATGGCTAACATAATGGCGAAGGTGTAAGGTTCCATATATCTGATCAAATATTCCATCTCTCCAACCCAACTACTAATCATCTAAAGAAAGTATATGACACAATGTTCCAAACCTATGATATCATGAAAATATTAGCACATACTTATGGAAATATGTGGTACCCGACACACGCGTCATGTACAAGACGGAAGCGATAAATTCGTTGCCCAAATTGCCACCTGTCTACATCTTTCTCGAAGCGTTAAAAAAATGGACAACTATGCTGCGTCATAGTCAGCTGGGTAGGATATGTGGAACTGGCACTGTGGGTAAGGCCGGCCATGATACGGGAGTATGCTCATGCTTTAGTCTGATGGAAGGATCCAATCTGGTACTCAAGCATATGCCATAATAATGCAATATCTTACTGGTAAGCTCTCGCAATCATTGTGACGTTTAACTCCGTCAAGAAAAATGGAAAGATCGTCAGGAATTCTATGAATTGGACTATTTGATGAATGTATAATTTAATAACATTACGTACACTTGTGTTAATGGCTAGGAGGTGTTTCTGACATAGCACAGCCTATGTCTATACTATTTAATTAGCATGCTGTTGACCATTTTGAAGTTAATTTAACTACCAGCCAAAAGAGTTTTACAATATTCAACAGCGTATCTGTGCCTTTTTCCTGGAAATTGAGACTCGGAGAGAGCAGGGATCGACAGATCCCAACACGGGCATAGCGTGGGGCGAGCTTAGCGTGAGGTAGGCAGGGAATAACTAAAACTGGATTCATCCATTCAAACTAGACCACACGTCTATCATAGAATATGCCTATGCGTGCATGCATCACAAGGACATGGATGCTTTTGTTTATGAAATCCAGTATCGTGCAGCGGCTGTCTCATGCTGTGAAGAAGAAATAAATAAAAGTCTACAAAATACATCTGTAGATGGATACGCAACTATACACTTTCATCATGAATGAAATCGTCCATTATGTGTGAATTAGTAAGGATACATCACACGTGTGCTTTTCCCATTTCCTTCCGAATCGAATGTTGATACATTAAGGAGATTGGTCCTAGAAACATGCTTTCTGTGAACCAGATAAGAAAATATGATTACAATAGTGTACATGATTTCATAACATATTTCCTGTGAAGTTTTTATCCACGAATTGTGCGATTTCAGTTCTATAATGAAGACTGAATTTTCAAAGAATTGGTTCGTTATTAGGAGATCAAGAATAGGAAGAGTTTCCAGAAGACAGATTTCTTCCTTTTATATTCTTTATGTATTCTGTATATATTCGAGAATGTGGAGAGCATGAAAGGATGACAACGCCGATCGTGAGCACGATACCTATTCCTAAGCTCATCCTACACTGCATAATAGAGGATTAAACTTTACCCACCAATCATATGATGTCATAATCAATTGCACGGTGTGCATGCTGATACCCTAATCAATCACCTCATGAATGACGTAGATAAGTTAGTCACGAGCGCATAACTGAAGACGGGCTAAATCTTGTTGTATTAATTGTATGCTTTTACTATTTAATAATCATGCTGTTGACTATTTTTAAATATCTCGGAAACTACTTGGGCCTACATTTGATCGCATGTTGTAAAGAGAACGATAGCAGCCATGCACTTGAATTTCCCAACTTTAAGGTACACTGTCTTTAAGGTAAACTGTCGAGAAAATAAGACTAATCCGAATAATTCAACTTTTTTTAATTTTACAAAAAAATGCGAGGACTGGGGTTTGCAATCTCTCATTTTCATGAGTGCAATCAAAGAGGTACATATCATACTATTTCAAATGCATATTACTTATTTTCCTTGACATATTATTTTCTAATTGGGAAATCATGCATCCATTCGTTCTATTGCTATGCCCAGCGCACGGCAGATCCAAACAATGCATTTTGTCAACTTCCTTTGCGAAGCCATATGCTAAACAGAGTTAGCCAGCATAAATCGTATAACAGATTGACTGAGATTATTAGGTACTGTATTCCAAAATTCAATTTTAGCCTCATATACGTCATTGTGATTAACTCTCCTGAGAGTTGCCATGGACACCGTTAAATAGTTTTTCACCAGCAGGTTTGATTACGATATCTAAGCTTAGAAGAAAACAAAGGACACATGTTCTGCGTGCGTCATACTATTACATGTTGTCTGTATATTCGATCATTATGACTGTATTAACAAAACCGATTCTCGCATGTTGCAAAGACGTGTTTCTAAAAAATACCAGTTAGACAACATATTTACAAAGACCATAGACTAGATCTTGTGGTGATTCTTACAAGACTGCTGTGCGTATGGACCCATGGAAAACCTTCACAACTTGCCGCAGATGTGTTGACTTATTGAACAGTTAAAAGGATGCCACCATTGCCAATGCACACACCCAGTGGTATTATGTATCTCGCATATTGGACTATGTGGCTGTGACTGATGGCCAGTGTTCTTTTGTCATACGTGTATAGGGGCCCGTGTTCACAGCAGACTATCCGATAGTATGCTTTGGAATGGACATAGACTGTTATGTTGGAACTCGATTACTTGAGATGTCATTATTATTTGCGGTATACTATCGAGATAGATGAGAAGATGGGCGAATGGGGATGATATGGGGATGTTCAATATGCTAAAATGAACGACAATGACACTTTCAAATTTCTAAATATTACCATAATATGTGCAGGCGCGTGCATGCTCGCTTATACATCTGCACATTGTAATAAACAACAAATCTGTATCAAATATGCACAATTTAATCAGGCCATATTAGCTAAATCTTAAAACATATAATTGATGTGTTTGTTACTTGACATACCTGTTCTGACAATATATGCAAAGGAGATATCAGGTTTCTTAGTGAATCGTATGCAGTCATAATCAACTATGCAATGCATAGGCTGGCATCATAATCAAGTACGCCGTGAATGAATCGATTTACTTCGTCTTAAACGCTTACTACTCTGTCAGGTATTATGGCGTGTATGTCTTTACTATGTAATGAACATTTTGAAACCAAATTGACTGGCGCCATTGTTGCCACAGGCAGCAACAGCACCAAGCCAGTTTAGTTTCCAAGTACTCAACAGCTTACCTGTGGAATTTTCTGGAAATGAATATTCAATATTCAAAGCGTGCATGAGTTGATTGATTCCAACACGGGCACAGCGTTAGCGGACCTTAGCTAGCCATGGGTGGCACATAGTTAATACCACGTTCATCTAAAGCATACTGATGCGATATATGTGTATCCATCAATGCATCAACGCATTGTAATGTGTACAATATGGGAATCGACATATTACATGTATTTAATACCACGGAGAGTCCATAATATTCTTCAATGTCTACATAATACTGATTATGATGATGATGATCATGAACTCTGCATGGTCAGCCTGCTATTGGTAATAACAAAAATAACTCTTCACGCCTTATCTTTTGTGCTGATAAATTTGACCCACCAATAATATATCCACAATGAGAGTGTTTGTCACGTAGGCCAGGGCACTGCACACGTGCCCTCGCTGCAGTGATAGAATATGTTCGAGAACACTCGTCAGGACCACACCCTCAAACTTGAAAACTAGACATATCCTTAGAGTTGCAATATCTAAATGTTCATTTTTTCTATGATAAAGGGAATATATAAAACTGATTTAAATAGCTGACAGACTCAAGAACAAAGCCAGGATCGATTTCACACGTGTATACATGCCCGAGAGAAAAGAGGCGAATGGGGTAGGCATCTTGTTTCTGCTAAATCCATGCGATGGATGTGGAGGAGGCGCAACATTAGGCATTCACTGTCCGGTAATTCAACAGATGTGGCACATCAGTGTGCAACAGAACATATCACTTTCCATTAAAATTCCCATGTAAGGCAAGATGCAAAGTTGAAAATCCCAAGATGTGACTGAAAATTGTATTTCATTGTGATGACTAGGTAGCGCGATAGGCGACCGTGGACAAACACAATGCGTGCCACCACAAGCACGTGAGAGCCACAACGAATCACCATCGGGCACTATGGTAAATCACAAATAGCCAGTCATTCCAGTCGTAATAACACAGTTCCACTGCGTACAAGGGTTTCCCAAAAAACAATGGTCTATGTGTGGACACGCTCTGCAAAAGCTAGCAAATACATCAGCTCAGAAAGCATTAGTGCTTTATGTGATGCTTGGTGCAAACCTGCTCTCATGCACACACCAACGAAAATAATGTCAAATTCATAAGTGATTTGCAACCTTACCAAAAAACTAATCTACGACCACTAAGAACACTAACAGATTACATTGCAGCAACAGCATTCCGGTGAAATGTTTCGACATAATAAACAGATAACCTGCGTAGTTATCTGGAAATTGAGATTCATAGAAGGCAGTGATTGATTGAACCCAACACGGGTAAAAAAGCTAAAATTGGATTCCTCCATTATAATAGCAGTGGAACCGTCTATTATTATGGAACATGCGCACTCTCGTCGTGTTCTTTGCTGCCAACTGTTGATGATCCATAAATTGCAAGTGACGCCGCCTACCCTTATTTCAAATTCACCCGTTCCAGGACAGTGCTACGTAATCTTATATACGCACTGGGTTGAATCGGTTTCCGTCTAGCTGAGAGGAAAAGATAAGTTGCTGTTATCAATATAATATGCTCTGCGGCTACGATGCTGAGTGGGTAATCAACCCGTATTTGGATCAAAATCCACCGAGGACGTGTACCTGCTCTTCCTTTTCGGCGAAACAACGTGATCGATTGTAAGTATGCTTTGTTATGGTCTTGGGCGGTGGAGTTCGCCAGACGAATAATCCAAATATCACCACCCTCGCTAGCACAAAGGTGTTTGAAGATACGGCCGTATGTATTATAACGTGTTCGCATCAGCTAGCTTGGTTTATTTAGCAATGCCTATTACATTTCTACCAGCGCTGGTGTCTCTGTAGTATCGCGGCATCTTACCATGGAATCCATGTTAGCAGATGGATACCACAACAATAATCACCAACTACTCCACAGCAAGCACCACGCCTACGAACTCCTCTACGAGAAACGCCACTACGACCACCATAGCAACCACCACCACGAACACCACCTTCACCAGCACTGCCACCGGCACCGCCGCCGCCAACAAAACTGCTAGCCAGACAGACGAATGGACGGAAGGACGGGTTGGACGGGCGGGAAGGCTGCGCGACGGGCATAGAGACAGACAGACAGACAAACAAACAAACATACATGCCGGCATATATTATGTATTTGATATTACAAGGGCATTAGTTCTAAACGTGTTCTGTACACTTTGTTATCTCCAGTCATGCGTCAAGAAAATTGTATTACATGGCTATGTAAAACATTCTCCTGTCTCTCTTGGAAAACTGTCTCAGGAAATCTCAGTAACACATTCTCCTTCGGAACTAATACGATGTGATCCATTCTCAACGCCGTATTACATCACACTGAAGGAGATCCATTCTATAACGGATACGTCACATTTCCTGGTGTCATGGCGCGATAATGGGTCGCTGTAAATTGAAAGACAGCCAGCACTAAGATTGGCTGTGTATCTTAACGCTGGACAGATATCTGCGTTCTCTTGTTGTTCAATATCTCTCCTCACACTTTCAATATATTATCTTTAGTCAGGAGTATGACCTAGCTTTTTAAGGTGCCAAGGAACTAGAGTGAGCAATTCTGGCTATGCACCACCCATTTCTAGATATGTGCCGCTCATCTCTATCTAAGCTCCGCCCATGATTTTGGTATGCTGAGAATGATTTATATAATTTGAATCCCGATGATCCATAATACCAATGGCAAGGTAACAATATAGGTTACATGCTGAATAGTTTGAAACTAATTTGACCTGGTGATGTTGCTGCATGTGGCAGCAACAGCACCCAGGCAATATAGTTTCAAATTATTTAACAGAATCTCATATGCTTCAGTGACAGATCAGATCTAGCCTTTGGCCTAGGGTTAGGCTAATACTCTAATTCGAATAGAGTATTGGGTTGTTGGAATGCCATATGGCACGTGAGTGTAGCCCCTGGAAACGCAGATCAATCAATGTTATGTTAGCCCAGACATATCATCATATTGAATAATTCACGATCCTCTTAGGAATTAAATCTATTCTCTAAACTATATCTGACTCTTGCTGTGGTTCGGGAAATGTGGTCTTCCTTTCATTTTACTTAAATCTGAACAAAACTAGAAACACTTTGAACTGGAAAGTAATACGAAAAGTGATAACATTATTAATTACTATAATTTACAAAGGCCATAGTGAAGGCTTGCACACCAAATGAGATAACTGTTAACGTTATACTAATTATAAGATGGTTACTATACTAACTTGTAATCAATTCGAAGAGTATCACTTTGATCTACTGATATCGAGATAATCACTCGGATCTACTGATGGTGCAAAGATAACTGAAAACATAGCAGACACCAACTTATATACAAATAAAGTGGTTCGTGTGCGCTGACGTCATCTTGGGACATCCTAAGGATTTCCCCCTAAAACTCGCACTCTGATTGATTCCTTGCTCCCTCGTTGTGCAATCTTGGAACTAGTGGGAAACGGTGTTGGAGTGATGTCTCCTGACATATAATGTAACCTGTTCTTGCTTTGACAAGACTCGTCAACGGCCATAACTTGCATACTTTGTGCTCCCACTTCTTTTGGTTTATTGTGACAAGAGCGTTAACCAACCAAGTAAGATTCTGCTGTAATTACTTTCATAATGGGGCACTACTGGTTATTCCAGGATGATCACAAGTTGTGCAATCAGCACCAGGCACCGCGCGGTGGTGAATCATAGAACTGGTTTCCTTAGCACTCTGTTATGCCCATTCCTGTTATTCAATAATCTTCCTTGGCCACCAGCATGAGCTTATCTTACACAGTGGTCCCGTAAGACTTTGCTGCATTGACTACCGAGAACGCCTTCTTTAAGCTTCCCAGTATTTAATCCACCATTGTCTTACCGTCACGCCGTGCCATTCTTATATTAACATACCATAATCACCTCCACAGGCTAACGCTGGTAAACTCCGCCTCCTTATTTCTAGTAATTAATAGCTGTGTCCAAACACAAACACAAAACGGCTATTAAAATATCTGAAATGACAAAACTAGATTGGTTGGTGATAATCCCACCCAACTCAATCAAACTGATTTCAAATATGGCCAGCATAATGTATCCACCCATAGTGCTCGTAATTACCAGCCTTTCGTTTACAAAACAATTCTCTACAAAATATTCAAACAGTCAGCCTGACATTCAGTCTACATGTTTGCATTCATTATAGGTCATTATCAAAACAGTCATCGATTTTTCCCCACAGCGATGTAATAATACTACGCACTATTCATGCTCATCCATGTCTCGCATCCACCCTGTCTATGTCAGCTTATATTTCCTGGTGCCTTGGAATCCCCAAATGACGTAATGTGACGATACTGTAATAAATATTCACCATTGCGAAATTAAGGCTTTGTTTTCAAACGCACAGTGCTGAAGCCCATATGTCGATATTTTCCAAGTACTAAATATCATGTGATGTTGTACTCGGTGGATCTAAGTGTAGCTAATCCTAGAATCCGGAATTCACAATATGAACGATTTAATTTCTGAAAGCAATTACTCTGCACTGTCACTCGATGTCTAGCATTATATCGGAACCTTTCAAGGATGCCACGGGATTATGTCAAGATAGCTATTTGCTAATATATACTATGCCTGTTATGCTTTCAAAGCCAATCGGTTGCCAATACTGATGCAAACACGCCAGTGCTTGCAACGATATGTTGTGGACAGCGATTTCTTTGGATGTTTCATCCACATGTGGAAAGAATATGAACAACAGTATGCCTATATTAATCGAGGAATCCGTGTCTAGCTATACTCATCCCATGCCGTGCATGTGTTGAGATTGTTCGCACCCTGAATTTGCAGATTCACAATATAAGGTAAATATACAGGTAAGCTGATGCATATTTTGAAAGTAATTTACATCGATGCTGCCGTTGCCCGTTTTAATCCTGCATATACGACTATTCGAAGCATTTATCTATGACCATATTATGAGTAGCTATATAATAAGTGTTTCAGAACAGACCGTGGTGGGAGCCGCCTATCCGCGCTCCACAGCTACATGATGGGAGCTAGGCTGTCAGAACATACCGTGGCGGGAGCCGCCTATCCGCGCTACACAGCTACAGGATGGGAGCTGGGCTGTCAGAACAGACCGTGGCGGGAGCCGCCTATCCGCGCTCCACAGCTACATGATGGGAGCTGGGCTGTCAGAACAGTCATTATGCACATACATTCCACACAGGAGTGTGTCCCGAGAAAATATGTGATGCGTCTACACACACAAAATAGCTAACGCTTAACACACTATCTCGCTGCTGCTATATGTTGGATGTGCCAGGTATCAGTAGGTCTGCGGCTATTAACTAGGACACTAACAAAATAAAAATAAAACTCGTGTACCCAACTGTTCGGGAGAACCCCCGCATTATCGCCAGCCAGCACCCTCTCTTACTGATCGCAATCTGTAGGCTCATATTCCCTCTGCTCTGCGATGCATTATTCGTTATATGTCGAATTGCACTTTAAAACCGCCGGTTCAAATCTCGCTATGTATTATTAGTAAATGTAAACAGTGAAATATCACTCCCAGTCACATAAAAAAGTGCACACACTAAATTAATACTAGCGTCATAAAACACATACAAACGGCAATACGGTTACAAAAGATATAGACCTAGACAAGAATATTACAGCCGATATGTGTACAGATTTTTTCCTAATAGGATATTCATTTCATATCATAGATAACGCAAAACAGGTTATCAGCTAAATCTAGGCCATTTCTTTTTTTAATGCATGCATGGCCGAGATGGCTAGTGCATTATTATTTTATATGTCGAATTACACTTAACAACAGTTCAAATCACGCTATGTATTATTAGTAAATGTAAACATTATTGCCAGATAGTAGAGCACGCTGGACAACTTGTTTTGCGAACAGTCTGTCAGTGGTCTGTCTGCCAGTCATCTGTCTGTCTGCCGCCAACCCCCAACCCGGTGGGCCCTCATCCATTGTTCAGACCATGCCAGGCAAGTACACAACTTCCCTTTAGACCTACGACATCACACGTTTATTCACGCCAGGAAAGTGCAAAACTTCCACTACAAACCCACTAATGGTAAAGGTTTACTCATACGATTCCAAACCATGGATACACGTAATCACAATAAGTTCACAGATGAGGAGGTGAAGTACAACGTAGGGCCCGCTACGACCCCTTACAGCGAGCCACCCATTCCAGCACCATACAGGAAGCCCAAAGCAGCGATACGCCTGCAGCCAAACAAGAAGCCCAAAGCAGGGCCACACCTACACAAGAATCTTACAGATGAGGTGTTCGACTTCCTCTTCGACTGCCTCATTGATGATCTTACTCCAAAATAAAAAGTCTAGCACCACATTTATTTTGGTTCTATGTTAATGATCTAAATACTGTCTTAGTTCTGTCATTGCCATTGCTGTCAGTGGATAGCGTCTAACCCCTAACTCAGTGCCTGGTGGGATTTTTCGGGCAAGTACCTTGTCTACCACTATTGTGTATGATAGGTCAGGAGAATCTCTCCAAACTCACGCGATTTATTTGCATAGTCGCCCAGGTCATGTCATGATCTTGCCACTGTTTCTCGCCCTGCCGCACACCCTACACTATGCGTGTAACTCCATAGTTCTTCGGGGTAATGCATGACTGAGTTTCAGATTCAGTTAGCTTGAGTGAGTGATGATGATGATAGACAAAATGTCGGATCACAAAACACATGCCCAGCCTCATGTCTCTGTATCAAACAAACTGAATCAAACACACACGTAGTCACGACCAGTGTCACATCAGCATGAGGGGATTACCCACAGGCCCTTCCAGCTGCCTTGGCAATGCTCACTTGGCAGAACACTAAAGTGCTCTGCACATGCTCTGGCATGTTCACAGGTAACCCAAAGGATCTGGTGCCGCATCGGTTGGAGAGAAGCACCTCCAGACCTGTCTACACCATAGAAGTGGCAGACAGACTCAATTTCATCACGTGGGTGAAATCGGTCATGGCTATTTTTCCGCAGATGGTTGTGGAATGGATTGTACTGGGCTCATCTCGGAAATGGGGCCCACTTGCTATCTAATACCTGGCTGTCTGTGAGGCAACCGCCATTTGTATGAGCAGTAGTATAACCAGAATCCCATATATGGAGGTTTAAACTGATCAAGGTGAACCCCTCGAGAAATATCTTTGTCATATCGAGCCCTGTTCCATCCTCGATGTCGATCTCCATGCCTTCAGGGGGAGGTCTTAGTTTCGTCACTTTATCACTAGCTAGAAGCCGCAGCTCTAGCACAAAATGGGTTGTTTGCGGACTTGTGATCCTGATACAGTCGAACAGCTTCACTGAACCCTTCGCCTTTGAGGAGTGTGACACACCCTCAACCCATAAGACACCGTCCTGAATAGTAATAGCTCCCTCTGGCCTATCAAAGGGGCGGCGCAGCAGAAGCTGTCCTTGATCTCCACGTCAATAACCGCTGGAGGTCTATATACTGGCATGCACGTTCGTCAGTTACCACCAGGTCCAACACGATACCACGCCATGTTCTTTTCGAAGACTATCTGCAGCTCTTTCACCAGGTTCAACACCACACCATCATGTGACATCAGAGGGGCATGCTTCCCAGTCGGCCCTAAGACATGGAAGCTGAGGTCAGTCTCCAAGGTGTTAACATCCTCAACCACGTCTGGTGACTGCTCTAACAAGGTGTGGAGATGAATTTCTTCTTCGGGAGGTCATAGCGGAACACTATTTTGTCCCCCATGACTCTCAACCCAGACGTTTCTTCGAGAGATCATGTAGGATGGTGAGCAGCTCTACACCATCTCCACCAATGGGATAGATGGAGAATGTCTTTGAGTCTGCTCCGTGTTGGAGGACGAACGACTTGCCATTGCTTTCCTTAACCTTGGCGGCATCATCATCACACACGTCCACGAGATCAGCTAGACTGGTTGAGTGAACAAGTATGGGCTCCATTGTATATATATATATATATATATATATATATATATGCTACTCTAAAATGGAGAGAATGTCATTCAGACCATCCGCCACTGGGAAGTACCTACCACAGCTCACTGACTGAAGTACGGTTAGACGTGATATAATAACTGACAGGAGCCACCAGCAAACTGTGGAAAGTGAACAGCCCCAACATGTTCACCCACGTAAATCACCTGGTTGACAGCTCTACCATTAGTCTATATGCCAGCATGGATGGTATGTCGGATGCCCAATTAGAGTTTACACTGGCCACTAGTTATTGACCTATCTCCATCATGACAATGACGATATCATATCAAACTTATCAGGCATTCGCCAAGTTGTGGAAAAAGGAGATAGAGGAGCCAAACACCTTCCCCGGGATTGCAGAGTTAGTGGTACAGGAAATGCGATGTCGACAAGAAGGCGAGTGACTGCAGCGGCGGAGCTGGTATGAACAGAATGCTAGTGAGGCAAGGAGACGAAGGGACTTCAACTATGTTCATGAATGGAAGAGCCTCATCCGGCAGGAGGAGGGCGTTGTAGGGTCAAACTTGTATGATTACTTGGATGACGAGTGTGATGAGGTTGTGGAAGGCTTGCAGGTGGAGGAGGAGAAGCATAAATCCAAGAAATTCCACCAAAGGCGGGCGTACTATCAGAGTGACAATGTGAAGTTCCAGATGTCACAGCTGCGAAAGCACCTGGCCCTGACATTATGCTAGATGAAGGGTGTTTGAGGGAGGTATGTCTCCAGACCAACATGCTTGTCCGGTTCGCCAGGCTTTCCAAGATGAATCCCACAATGACTCATCAGCAGATCCTACAGGTGATGCAGAGCTAGCTTGCATTTGAGAACTATACCATGGTTAAATCAGAGTGGCGAAGGCGGCCTGATCTATATCTCGCATTAGCACCTGAGGAGGGTGGTAGAGTCTATGGCTGGCGACTCAAGCGGATTGAAACCATCAGACAGAATCTTGCTCATGAGACAGAAAAGTACCGCAGAATACATAGGCGATATAAGACAGTCTACAACAGTCTATCACGCACAGCCATAGCTGCGGGTGTGAGTGGAGCCAGTGCTGGTGTGGCCGCCGTTGCCACCATCGCTACAGGGGTGTGTGCTATCGTCGCTATCCCACTAGGTGGTGTGACCCTTGCCACTACTGTCCTGGCCACTGGCTTGGCGGATGGACAGCGTCAGATCACCAGGAAGCTGGAAATGCCTGCTAAGTATGTAACACTAGCACAGAGCAGCCTACGGACTACTGACGAGTCTGTCAGCAAAGCTCTCGAGGATGGGCAGGTCAGTGATGAAGAGTACCACCATATATTGAAGCTCCAATCCCTGTACCACACAGAGAAACACAAAGTGCGTCAGCAATAACGCAAAGGCTCCAGTGGCCGGGTGGACATGGAGGAGTTAAAAAATGAGATGCTGCGGCGAGGCCCCACTGAAGATCGCTACAGTGTCAAATAGTATGTTGCGACCACTGACCAGCCTCGCAATCACCATCTAGGGTGCGAAGAAAGCTCATACCTAGATGGCAGGCCCGAATCTCTCGTTCTGCAACCAACAGCTGAACTTCCCTGTGTGGTGTTCCGTGGCATGATGTGGCGTTGGCGCGGGTTTGTTGCACTCCTATGCTGGTACCTCCGAAGCTGTGCTCATTGTCAGCTGTCTCGGATTCCATGAGTACTACACGGAGGGACGAATCCGCCATGAGATGGGCGCAAGCCTGCCTGATATGAATGATTTTGATTCACAGCCCATGGGAACCGCTAGCTACAGTCTCTCAGCAGCCAGTAGACTCCAGCGAGAGTTCAACGCCCAATCAGACTATCGTTTCCATGGTGGAGGGAACAACGGTCCAGGCGTTATGTATGGCAACCCGAGACGAGACTACACAGGTTTCCCCTATCAAACACCCCAACAAATTGGGCATCGGAAGTCAGTGACGTTCTCATTCGATCCAGACTCAGAGCCCGGGGCACTGGTGCTGAATATGCATATCACCGGCATCAGGAAGGACCATCCAGAGGCGTGGAAATAATTCATACCACACACAAACACATGGCTCACACCAGCAGGGATCGTTCAAATCAACCAGTCTTTGGAATCATAATGTTATTGTCTCCTGACAGTCCAGACCAAGCTGCGCCACTCCATTGACGGGGTGAGCGGAAAAGAGGTGCAGGACCCTAGCAGCATCATTGCCAAGTTCCAGCAAGCCTTACAGAAGGCCGTCATAAGATCGACCTCGCTATATCGCCACGCCAATGACTTATTCCGAGCAATATGATCATGAATGTCGAGGATCTGAAGATTAGGTGCTACAATAACATGAGAGTCGAGGGGAACTCCCCAGGTGTGCACTTTGGGTTTAATACTGACATCAACTCGGCCACGCAGGTCATCCCGACGCCCATGCTACCTAGAGCGCTGTGGTCTCCTACGAGGGACAGTGCGACCGTCGTTCTGACTGTCATTCCGACCGCTGGAACAGCAGGAGTGCTGGACAAATGCGACCCGTGCTGACACCCACCACCCCGCCCAGCAGTGCTAGCAGGATGATAGCCATACGAGTGGTGTCAGGTCTGGCTATTGCTTTTCTCGTCATCAATCTTCTCGCCACTAGTAGATCCTGCTCATAGAGCAATATACCATCGTGACTCTCCGGTGCAGGAGCCATGTCATATGAGATTGCCTGAACTAGCTTGGCCTGACTGAGAGACCCCAAACACGCTGTCAGCATTCACACCCAAGGACTGTATGGTTTGGTGGTACAGCCTTTTTCCAGCATGTACTAGTGCAGAGCCTTATTCAACTCAGAGTCGGGGCATGACATGGATGCCTGCAACTGCTGGACACGCCAGACAGATACTCCCGATCCTTGTAGAATCCCTTAGTATACAGGAGCTACTCTACGATACTGCCTCCCATAGTGAGGTATTCGACGAAGCAGATCTCCCCCTTACCAATTCCTAGGTAGAGTTTCACTGCTGCCAGCTCCTCTGCTACCTCAGCGTTAGAGAGCTTGGCGAGCTCATCTGGTGACTGCTTCTTATAGTCCTTCAATTCGGTGCAGAAGACATCATAGTACCTGGTGCATAGTACCAGTAGGCCCATGGTTTAAGCTGCTATGTATAGTGCTATGGATATTTCCGAGTACCAATCTAAGCAGCTGACAGATGCAGACTGGTTAGAGATGATTAGCACTATCGAGGTAGAACGTGCATGTTTAATCGCGTTGTATACTCAGGACTTAAACGATGATGCCAATGGTACAGATTGTAAAGCAACTCCCGGAGAACCAGGTGAATCTCCAGAAGGTGGAGAAGCTGCACAAAAGCAAGTCCCAGAAGCTACCGACGCATGCTAAGCCTCTGGCCATTCATACCGCCACTAACGTGACAGCGAATGTGGCCGTGGTGAAGATGGCAGGTGGTAATGAGGTTATTCCTGCCGCTGGAGCCACTGTCCTCGCTACAATGATGAGTAACGGTTGTCGAGCACTGTCTAGGAATAACACATCCCATCCCAATGATCGCCGTCGGTGGCGCCTCCTATACTGATGCCGCCAATATTATGGGCGAACGCATCCCCTCTAATGGAAGCCGCGGTTCTTGGCTAGCGACGAGTGCTATGGCTGAGAGCACTGTGGCCTATGTCTAGCCTCAAGATGCTATATATAATGGAAGCTTAGCAGGTCCATTACACAACAGTAGCCTATGAGGCAGGGCGGTCTATGTCAGAGTTGGTAGCGCATAGTCAACCACACGGACGGAGGATTTCCAATTCCCTGAACTGGTGTTTAGCCCACAACGCAATGCCCCTGCAGCGAGGGCCAGTATCCTGAGGACTGCTACCTATTTCCTTGACCCACCGCATCGTCTACCTATGCCCACCTATTCCCACAGTTCCCGCTGGATATGACTAGGTTTAATATACATGTACAGCCAGCAATATCTCTGTTACTCACAGACCCAGAGAGCAAAGAGCTAAGTGATCTCGCTTGTATTGGCGAGGCACGCCTCGGTTCAGATGAGACTGTTGCCCTATCTCCTTCCTAGACTTCGATGAGAAGGGAGAACTTCGAGAGATCCGAGGTATCGTCCCAGCCAGAGATCTCATCAGAAATACTGACATGGTAGGACATTCAGTCATCAACACGGCCAAGACCGTATACAAGGGGATGGCCAAGCGAATGCAACAGCAAAGCTCCAACTACCCGAGGTGAAGAAGTTGGGATTCTTTGGCGTGCCATTTAAGATCACAAGCCAGCGCTTGCATCATATGGATACTCGAGGTGCTAGACACTGCGGGCACTGACACAGGCTCTCCGCATTACATTCTCAGCTGTGGTTGGGAATTTAATGCTTGATGCCTCTATCGGATCCTTCATATCCACCAGTGGTGCAACGCTATCCACAAGCAGGCAAAAGAACTGGTAGAGGAAGTATTGCCATTTAATCACCCGGCTATAGACGATGTTACGGCTGAAGAGCTGCTGACCATCCTTCATGCGCATGTGCAAGATGTCAGCGCAATACAGCAGTAGTCCATATGATGATGGCCAGATGGTGCTGATCATTGCCCCATCAGGACAAGGGAAACACATCTTGCTATGGGCCCTGCTCGCTGAACATCTTCAGACTCGATACATCCTCCTGGTGTCCAACTCCGCTGCTGAGGCGGTCGACACTAACGATCAGTGGTACAATGGTCAAATCACCAAGACACACAACGTGCACGCTGATGGAGAATCTGCTCATGGCTTGACTATACTGAACTACTTGTTCTTGCTATCGATGACCCGATGATGGACCAGAAGACAGTCACATACCTCAACAACATCACCAGATGCACTTGGCACACCACAGATCACTGGCTTCATCCTCTTTCAGAAGTACACCCATGAGATATCGCCAGATATCTAGCAGAATACGAGGCTCCTGTACTTTAGCTCAAAGAGTGGTCGTGTCCTGCTTGAGATGATATATGACAGCCTGACCCTCAAGGCGGCCAAGCAAGACTTCATCGCATGCAGAAGGTCGCAGATCTATACCTCTTCATCTTCAGCAAAAAGGAGACAGGGGAGCTCGCACACTTCAAGCCCTCACTGGAGAAGGCTCATAACTTCAGCTACAAGTTGGATTCTGCCAGGAAGCTCACATGTCAGTTGGGTTAACATGCCTGAAGTCTCAGCCAGGATGTTTTTCAGGCTTGATGAACTTCGTCCGCAGTCTCCGCTACATGCATAACTTTGGCTGCAGTTTCCGCTGCTTCGTCCGTAGACTCCGCTGCCCCAGCGCATTTGGGTAGGTGCTTCTGAAACTCTATCCACTGAGAATCAGATGCCTCGACTCTATTCTTCTGAAGCTTCTCGCGGAAGAGCAACTTCAGCATTTGCCTTGTGGCAGGTTTTGATGAGGTAGTACTCGTAGTTCTCGGCCCGGAAGAGTCTAAGCGCTGCCTCATCTCTCGCCAGCCGCTTCCGCCCTCTTTCATTGACGATGTGCTCAATACCATCCTTGGGGCCAGCATCCAACCCCTCCTCTTTACCTTTGGGGTGACCAGTGACATGCCCAGCCTCGTGGCCCTCAGTCACGGCTACATCGATCTCCTCTCGGAAGTATGCTATGGCCCCAGCCTGTATAGCATCCACATCTGGTGATCATCATGTGTGTGGAGGCTGAATACGCCATCCCCCTTCCCGACCATTAGTAGATTTTTGGGATCAACCCTAGCCTTCTGGAGAGCTAGACTTACAGGACTCTTAGTGGGTGTCCTGGGAAGATCCGGTTACCTACCCTGGGCGCTGTTCAGCTTCCGGTAGAGTATCAGTATCTCCACATCAGGTGGAGGTGGGACCGTGGCTCGCTCATGGATAATGTTGAAGTCACGAAGTAGTTGTCAGACCCTGTCAATCAGCAGCCGTACGGGTTTCTTCTTGAAGGGTTGCACTGGTTTCTGCCCTCGCGATCTGCTGGAGAACTGTACCAAACATCGCCGTTTAAATTGTGTATATACAGACGTTTAAAGATGCAGCAGCATGTACAGCATCCAAATGAGGCAGTTGAACCCGCGGCCTCGTACCACACTGATCCTCGGACAGACTGTCTGCCAGTCATTCGACCTAGTATCCATGATGCGAACCCTTTATCCACACCGGGGAAGTGCATCAACTTCGCCCTCTTGGAACAGATACATGAGATTAGGAGCATGATGCTCAAGTTTAAGCTTAAGAACAGAGTGGCGAAGGAGGTAGAGCTCGCGAAGTTAGTGAGCAGGTGGGAGATTAAGCAGAGCAACAACACCTTAGACACTATCTATGTGAACGATGAGTACCGGGTCCTGGCTCCACTGGCTTGTGGACCTTCCTATTACACGGAGAGGAAAAGGTATTATGGTGCAGGATATAATGAAGTCTTCACAGAAGTGCCCTGGATTGTATAGCTGTAGTAGTCTTGGTTCAGAAAGAAGAGATGGGGGTGGGTGGGTGGCTAGACGACTTCAACCTTGTGGTGGCTGGGAGCAACGTTCTCAGTAAGGTGTGCGATCTGGCTGATTGCTGTCTCTATTGACAGAAAATGAAGTCATATGCCCTACTCCGCCTAACCAGTGGCCACGAGAATCTCGAGTCAGCGCTCGAAGGTCAGTGCCACCTCGGAGGAAGGGACATCCTGCCTAACTGTGGCAACCAGCTCAGCTTTCATATTGGGAACCTGTTCAGAGAGTGTAGGGGTACTCACCCGGTCGGCGTAATGGTGTTGTACTTTGGATTTGCAAACGTTAGTGTATCACATACCACTGCTCATCAGCTTGCATGCACATAGATCATAGCTCCAGCGGCTGTCCCAGCTACCACACCAATAGTACTACGGCCTTGGCCATCTTCTGATCTCATAATCCTCATAGTCGATCGTGAGCTCAGAGCTGTACAACCTCGAAGTACTCATCGAGACTCGCATCAGCGTCTTGGATGTTCTTGGTGGCTTTAGCCTTTCTTGCTGTCAGCGTTCCTCCCTTTGGTGCATATGCTCGAGTGCCTTGCTGTACTCAAACTTCTCCTTAGACAGCTTCTCCATCACCTGGTTATGACATTTTCCCTCTACTTCTGCTGCCTTATGGTCAGCGAAGCTGAGACATCAGTTCGCCAACGCAAACACGCCTGCATTAATGATTGCAAATGCCATGTCTATACACGTGATTTAATTCACCATATAGTCAGCAGGAACTACAAGCAATGCATGAACTGAAGCTTTCGAGGATCTAGTTGAGGACTACCACGAGGACGACTATGATAAGGATGACTATGATGAAGACGATGGCAATGATGAAGATGCCTATTATAAGGACGCCTATGATGGGGATGATGTAGAGCCAGAATCTCGCCGACTAATCCACCGAGCCAAGGAAATTTATCGTACATACTTCAATGGCTCTCCTGACCCATTAGCGGCAGTTGGGGCTCTGATTGCTCTGTTCATGACGATGGCTGGCGAGATGTTCAGCAAAATCGCCAACAATGCTATCTTTTTTCAGCCATTGCCTCGCGGGTAGGAACATTCTTTGGTATTGCCGGTCCATGGTTCCCGTATGCTGTGATAGCACTTGCATTCATCTGGGCTGCCGAATCTGTAAGATGTGCTATATAGGATGACTTCTCTGTATAACCTGGTTATGTCCCTTAACTGGCAAGGCCTTGTCGATAAGCTATCCTTCAGTGATGGCGCTAGTGCTGCATAGATTAGACAGCACTGTTCACAGGTATTCGAAGATGTGTTCAGCCGCGTAGACCGCTGTCGGATGAACGACGGTCGTCTGTTCTTCTGTCTAGAGTTTGTCTGAGCTGTACAGGAGAGAACAGGTGTCGATGTCAGAGATGAAGTCCGAGAGTTCACCTGCGGTCTCCGCTGCCTGTCGTGAGACCCTGTACTACCAACCTGCTGGATATTATTGTGAGCCTCACCATCTGCTCAAATGCTGCACGTCGCAAGGGCCATAGATTCACCTTAGAGATGGTTAGCCAGTGGCTCACCACGCAGGCGATGTGGCAGATCTACAGTGCTCATCCACGGCACATTCGGTATGCACACTTCGGTGAACCTGTCCCAAACAGAGTCGAGCAGGCTGATGTGCTGTTCCTTCCACGTGATCGGCTCTGTTCCAGAGGAACATACAAGCCCTACAAGTACGCCCTCGCCATCGTCGATGTCGCCAGTAGATACAAGGCAGCAGTGCCTCTCATGGATAAGTCTGCAGGTCAGCCAGCTGCTGGGTTCCAGAGTATCTATGAGGACCTGCAAACTCCCCTCCAGTGGACAGATTTGCTGCAAGTGGATGAGGGTAAGGAGTTTAACATCCATTAGAGTGATCACATCCTTGTGACCATAAGCCAGGGTGTGAATATCATCGGGAGCGATCCATCGCTTTGTGTCTGCGGGGCTGAGGCTTGTCTTGTTTTTGGTAGACTCCATAGAGGTGGTGACCCTCACTTGGCAGCATGTTCATACCATCGTGGAATACCTTTCCCTCGAAGAGGCATTCCTTGTACTGCTCATGGCGAATCTGTTTAACCACAACCATGCGCACACCCTTTGCTTTCTTGAATTCCTGCTCATCCAACCGCTTGATGGAGTACATCTTCGGGCGCAGCCCACCAAACTCCTGGATTGGCACCCCAGTACACTCATCCTTCATTTTGCCTAGTACCTTCTTGTTGGCAGTACTGTGTAGTGGGTGTTTTACTGCATAGTAGCGTGTGGCATAGAGGTCGCTCCTCGCAGCCATATGAGTGTAGACATCCACAGTCTAGATCTCCAACAGGAAGCTGTCTGTGTCAGTGTACAGGAGCTCACAGTGGGAACCATATAGTCGCTTCAGCTCGTTGTAGTAGAAGTCATGCACGAGGTACTTCGAGAGGTCCAGGATGGACACTCCCACATAGACAGGGTGGTTAAGCAGCAGGCTCGTCTTGTGCTTGTGAAGACTAGCTAGATCATCATCGAACACCTTGACCTGGGAGAAGTTGGGCTTGGCTATTAGGTGGCGCAGCTTGTCCTCCTCGGATGACCGCACCTGCTTGACATCCACTCATTTGCGCAAGTTCTCCATGGCCTTACCGAAGATAGCATTATTCATCCGCTTGTAGAGATCGTTCTCAAAGTCACTGTTGGCCTTCTTACAGAGATCTGTGTTGAGTCGGATGTAAGGCTCCATCCACGTCGACAGATTGAAGCGTAGAACACTGTGCACCTTCTTCAACCTCATACACAGGCTGAGGTAGAGCTTCAGGTTCTGGTAGTGTAGGACATAGCACTCTTTGTATCTCTGGTTGGAAACCAATTCGTTCTGGTAACGTTTCCACTGTGGACTCGCCCAATGCTCACTGATACTCTGAGAGCCACTCTCCCTTCACCTTCTTCCATTTAGGCACCAGCGCGTAGACATTGCGCATGTCATGCAGATCTTGTGGGTGCGCAAGGACAACCTCTAGGATGTAACCCTTTTCGTCATCAGCGGGATGTTGTGCAAACTCTTTGACATCAATGTCCTCAACCCACTCAACACCCCCCCCCCCCCCGTCGGTAGGTGTTGGCCCGTTGCCCAGCCAGAGACATTGTTAGCGTCCAGATACATGATGTAGATTGTCGGTTGTTGTGGATTATAGCCAGCATGGTGTTTGCTGACCATTGATACACCACCCCTGAGTCCTTTCTCTATGAAGAGATACATGTCGTAGACAGTGAGGAGCTCCAGCACCACACTTGTCTTAATTAGAAGTGCATCCCGGGCTAGTCTAATTGTGTGTTGGGTCCAGACGATACTGCAGGAGGCGCGTGATACGAAAGTTCTCAAAGACATCTGCAAGGAGCAGAGTGTCAGACCGCATATAGAGGGCATGATAGTCTTCCATGGTCTGGCTGCTGAACTGGACCCAGACAGCCTTGCATGGTTGTAGTCGCTGTCAAGATATTCCGTAGCCAGATAATTTACTGTAGAAAGCAACTTGAGGTGGAAGAGAGGTCTCATTGAACCGGTGCCACCCATCCATGTGCTCATAGGGGTATACACCCTTCTGGAGCAGGAGCTCATACTTGGCAGTACTAGCTTCATACGACTTTCTAAGTTGGAATGTTGTGGAAGTGGCGGCCAGCTTCTCACGTGCTGTTGGGAGGAACTGGGCCGAGTCAATTAACAATAGCCGACGGAGGCCGAAGGAGATCTACTTCTCCATATTGTTAGGAATGCAGCTGGTATGTCCCTCTATTTGGGAGATGGCATGCATGATGAGGTGAAAATCATACCCACGCACGTTGTGGAACACGACCGGGATGGTGGTGGTCCTAGTGTTGAGGCGCAGCTTTAGATTACACACATTGTGTGCTGCTCTCCGGTAGAGACCAGTGATGTGGCAGTGATCTCTGACTCTGTGGTTTTATGAGCTCGCCAGTCCTCTCTAGTCATCTCCATCGGCTTAGGGGTGGGCGAGTACGGTCGTTATCTTCTCCTATTCATGAGCCAATCGATCCAGGAAGTGCTTAGCCGCATATTGTCCTCAATACAGCGCTGGTGGTTCAGTGACACCATTACGGTGGCCCACGATGTATGAGAAGCCACAGATCTCATGGTGTTGCGTTTTCTGCGTGCTGCTCTGAGCCGGATTCGCCTCTGGCCCCACAATCATGGTTGTTAGGACTTAAAAGTCGTTATAGATGATGAATGGCACCTTGAGTTGCTTGTGGTAGTTAGTGAACTGTAGCATCTTCCTGTCCTCTGTAGGCATTCTTATGCGCATTGATCTGTCACCGATACAGCAGCACTCTGGTTTGCGCTTGATGAGAAGGTCTTCGCGAGAATAACAGTGGAGACACCGCTCGCAAAAGTACTTTCTCGCTTTATACTGGCTCTGACCATGGAGCAGACGACTCCAGGTATAGTGTTGTTTGCTGCACTTCTCGATAAGCAGCAAATGTGTCCTTGGAATGTCTGGGTCAGCGTCACTCAACTGCAGTCGGTAGACACCCGTATCATGCCGGAATACATTAATGGTCAGGCCATTCTGCTGCTTAACACGCTTAAGCTGGTGGAGAGGGGTTGGAGAGTATACACCGCTGAAGTCAAAGGTGTCCCAGTGCCCTAAATACTTCAATGTCCGCTGGGGATTACTGTGTGTAAGATAAGCAGCAGCCAAGAGAGACAAGCGAAGACAGTGGCCATCATTGTTCTGGACATTAACCACGGCACGTTTTCGCGTAATCGAAGTGGGGAGATCGATGTAGGACCCACCACGTAGTGGTTGATATCTGGCGATGTTGAGGTACAATTCATCAACATGGTCGACTGCCCAACCAGACCTCTCGCGGGTGTAGTTCTCAAGGCCTTGCAGCACATTGGCTTTAGTCTCCTTCACATCCTTTCTAATATCGCTCACCTTCAGGATGGCATGCTGCTTAGACCAGAACGGGGGATCTGTGGTGACCTCTGTCCCATCATTCTTCTCCTTTGGGAGGGTGACCCTGAGAGCAAGGCAGAACTCCACCCCTTCATGTCGATGACCTCTTCCACCAACTTCCTCTCGATCTTGTCCAGTTGTTTTTTTTAGGAAAGCTGCTGGATCTTTTTCCCCATGTCCAGGAAGTCCCATCCCCGTAGCTAGTTCTGGATTGCATGTGGGACCTTCATAAATCCTTGGGGGTATGCCCCTCATTTCCTGGAATAAAGCATCAAGAAAACTGTCGATCTCCTCATCTGTGAACTTGGTTGGGTGTCTAGCTCGGGGGGGGGGGGCTTCTCGGAAGTGGTTGGTAGCGTCCTGCGTAGGGCTGGGGTTGAGAGCTGCCAGGTTCTCGGCATATGTGGTACGGCTAATAAGCCCCGTTGTAACAATCTCGCCAGCTTTTGAAGTACTTCATCAATGCCAATGGCAGACGTGTTTACCTATACAATTGCGTTTCTCTAATTGTTTTTTTTTACAGTATCACATGCTGACGGGGGGGGGGCACTGGCGGGGGGGGGGGGGGGTGCATACGTTGTAAATCACATCGCAGCCAGCCGTCTCTCTGTTATCTAGTCCCGGTGATGTACCGTCATTACGTATACAGGCAATGGAGGAATCCAGCTTTAGCTATGTCCCACGCATCTTGTGCTAATCTACACACACTCTTTGAGTTATCTGACTCACTGCCTATCAATTTCCAGAAACCTATACATGTAAGCTGTTGAATATTCTGAAACAATTGTGACGTGGTGCTCTTACTGTCGAGCCAACCATGAGCCAGCACAAGCTTTCAGTCAAATTAGTTTTAAAATAGGCAACCACATTTTAACACGTAGACCTACGTAACGAATTTAATACATTTATCATCCTCACCAGCGTCATCATCATCATCATCATCATCATCATGCTTTTCCTGTTACGTGTGTTTGGATATACCTAAAACCATCTAATTGCATCTAACGATTTAACAATATAATAGTACATTTTCAGGATATCTGCGAATAACTAAATTCAATTTAGAGTCTTGCAATAATACTAAAATTGGAGCGATCAATGTGAGGAGGCTAATATTAAATAACGATTCTTGCTTTTTCTGGATAATTCTTTGCTAAATCGGGACAGTGATAGAGGTCACGAGGGATATGTTTCAAGTGGACACAGAGTGGCCATTGCTCTCGTCCGGCGTGAACACACTTCTATTTGAGATTTAACGATTGCACATCTACTAGTGGCACGCTTCCTGGAGGAACAACAAATAATAAAACGTGTAAATGTCTATGGATGGATTAAGTATCGAATGCCAATTCCAAATGTTTTAGTCTAACCACCAACATGCCAGTCATGACGTAGCGCTAATCAAATGCATGGGTATGAGCTTGAAGCCAATGCAATGTACATTTACCGTGTACCCATCAATCACATGACATCATAATCAACCAAGATTGTGACATCAGCACACACGTAACATAATTGATTGCGACTTATTATGCTTCGGATAGAATAGAGGAATCCGGTTTAGCTATGCTCGCCCATCTTTAGCTAAGTTCTACTAAACTTCGCGCATGCTGGTATTGATCGAAGCGTGAACTCGATGACTATCAATTTCCAGAAAAATATCCAGGTAAGCTGTTGAATATTTTCAAACTAATTCAAATGGGCAACAACATCGCCTAGTCAAATTAGCTACAAAATATGCAACATCATATTTAGTAAATAGTAAAGACATACAATTCTCAGAACAACACATAGCCACTCATCGATTACGCGTTCCTGACGAACGTAGCGACGTCATTCATGACGTAATTGACTATGACATCATCCTACACTTCACGTAGTTGATTATGATTTCATATGAGTTATGGATTAATCAGAATACCCCGTTGTATTTACATTGCCAGAGGTGATTGTATAAACTCCGTTACTATATCACTTTTTGGGTAGGTACTAGTGCACAGGTTCACGAGCTCAGAGTATCCCTCACAGGATGTATACGATCTGTCACTCGTGTATCTGAAGTCATAACCAGACTACATCAATGGATCATTCAAGTTTATTCACCAATCATATGACGTCATATTCAACCACGCCACGTGTAGGATGACGCCATAATCAATGAGGTCATGACTTAAGAAGCAAGGTTCGTCACGAATACGCGTAATTAATGATAGACTAAGCGTTGTCCTATGTCTTGACTATTTAAAAACATGTTGATACATGTTTGAAACTATTTTGACTGGGCGCTGTTGCTGCCAACAGCAACCAGTCAAATTAGTTTCAAAATATTCAACAGCTTCCATGTAGTGGCTTCTGGAAATTCATATTCATGGCGTGCAAGGGTCGATTTATCCCAACCTGGGTAAAGGTTGCGTGAAGCTTAGCCAGAGATGGGCAGGACATAGCTAAACTGGAATTCTCTGGCAGTTGCTGGAATTTACATACACAGTTTCGATAATGTATTTGCAGCATATCGGTCTGTTAAATAAACGAATACACATGTACGAGCGTATTCACCAGGAAAGTACTATAACCAATTACAAATATCGCGTGTACTAAAGGTAATTTCGGCGCCACCGATTTTGATATCTGCTTTGTTTACTATTGATTCCTATGCAAGCCCACGCTACCTGTAACTCGAGTGATGTAGATACATGTGGTATATCGATTGCCGAAATTGGAAAGTCGAAATAAGAATTCACAGTTTGCGGGCGGGCGGGCGGGCGGGCGGGATGGAGAGAGCGAGAGAAAGAGAGAGAGAGAGAGAGAGAGAGAGAGAGAGAGAGAGAGAGGAAAGAGGGAGAGAGAGAGAGTGTGTGTCTGTGTGTGCGTGCTTGCGTATGTGTGTGCGTGCGTGCGTGCGTGCGTGCGTGCGTGTGAGTGTTTAATCACTATGGAAAATATATAGCGATCTTATTTGAAACAGAGTTGCGAATGCCCATAGTTGTACTGGACATCATATGTGTTAATACTTTAAACAGACTTGAGTAGATAGTTTGTTTAGTTAGCGTGTAGTATTCTGTCGAATATTCTAAGACTAATTTGACTGGAAGCTCTTGCTGCATATACTAGCACTATATGCCAGTGAAATGTGTTTCAAAATAGTCAACAGCTTTCGTATATGGCTGTCTTGTAATTGAGAAACAAGACTCACAATGGTTAATGAGTTTAATCACGGGCTATTTATCCAAGAACATAGTATTGTAACATAATTAAACCTAGTAATAATGACACATTTCGGTCCAGCTTAATGGAGGATTCAAGTATATTCATCAATCATATGACGTCATAATTAACTGCATGATGCCGTCATAAATTGCGTGACTATCTTCGTCACAAACGCTCGATTAATAACGGACTAAACAGTGGTGTACGAAATGTATGTCTTTATTATTTAATGAACATAATGTTGAGTAACTTAAAACTAATTTGACTGGACGCTGTTGCTGCCATAGGCAACAACAGGACCCATTCAAATTAAACTCAAAATTGTCAATAGCTTACCTGTATAATTTCCGGGAAATTGTGATTCCGTGAGTGCAGGGATCGATTGAACCTGATGGTAGTGAATTTCAAAGTGTCACGAAGCAACACGAACCGTTAGTGGCACACTTTAATCAAGGAGTCCATATGCAGGAACACGTCAGAAATACAGGCTGTTTGATTAGCCTAAAGGCTGACTCCTATGAGAGGCTGTTAACGGTAGTGAATGGATAGCAGGAATTGAATAGAAATTGCAAGAAAAACATCCTGGACGCAATGCAAACCATTTACCGCTCTAGATATCTCCAAGAAAATTGCAATTCTTACTAAGTAAATGTCCACTTAGACAAGACAATGTGCGTACATTTGCCACAGACATTTACAAAAATAACTTTGTGTTGCCACACGTGTGTTCAGCTTGATCATTAAATGGGTAATATTCAAGAACATCCAATTCTTTGCTTTGACAACGTGCATGTGCATTAAATGAGTCAGTCATTCCATTGGTAAAAATTCAAAAATAGTGTTCTCTTGACCTGGAAATGTACATCATGCAAGAACACTGCACGTGCCATTTTGCATATTCAACCATTATAAGATTAATCTGAAACAAGAGGGATTTTTTAAAAGTTAACGATACATATGCATTTTAAATTACTCTGAAGCTTTTTTTCATTGTGAGTTGTTACTGTTTTGATTGCAACTACTCCCAGTTAAATTAATTTCAAAAAATATTTAACGTACTGCCCATTACATTGTACATTCTCCAAAGACATACACTTCAAATGCTTACTATAGGACGTTTGTCACATTCCTGTAGGTGGTACTGATTGTGACGTCTGCTCACAAGTGATTTGTTTTGATTTCTAGGTCAGATACATGAGTGGCAGGTATTATCTTATATTAAGAAATGTTATTAGATGCATCTACACGCTGGAATATCGGCGGAGAGGGTTAACCAATACGCCCGGGTGTGTCTAAAGACAGAGTCGCATGAGCCAATAACGTTATAGAACCACAAGCCTACGAATTAGAATGTAGGTTTCCGTTTTATCCACCAATCACATGGCGTCATAAGCAACTGTTTGACGTATTGGACGAGATCATAACCAATTGCTCATGAAAGGCGTAGCTAAGCTCGCCACAGATGCTTACTTGGTGACGGGCTAAGCATTGTTGTACGAATTGTATGTCTTTACTATTTAATAAACATGTTGGTAAATATTTGGAAACTATTTTGACTGGGCGCTGTTGTTGCCATAGGGAGCCACACCACCCGATCAAATTACTTTCAAAATATTCAACAGCTTACCTGTTTTAGTTTTCTGAAAATTGATAGTAATGGAGCTCAGGATCGATCGATCCCAACACGATCCGGGCGTGGGTGGAGCTTAGCTAGAGATTGGAGAGGGTTTACCTAATACTGGATTCTTCCATTATCCTCGCCACAGTTACATGGCTCTGTATCAAAGTGCTACAATGTGGTAATAAATAGCATTACTATAACTATTGGAAATATAATAATGCAAATACGATTCCTTTTTTCATGCATTCACAATGCATTTAGAACAGAACTCATAGTCGCCCAGACCGAGTCAATATCGTTAGTTCAATTCTCGTGTGAGCAAAATGCAATTACACAGAAACGGAGGAAATGTGGCGCATTACTCTAAGAAAACTACTTCCACTAACTGAACGGGCTTGTGATATATTGTATGGAGAACTTAATGTGATTGGTCGAATTATCAAATATACATTGGATCAGTCTGTAGGTCAACCCTTAGATATTCATTCTATACCCTTTCTCCTGACGTAGTTGGGGTATTACAGGCCA
This sequence comes from Chaetoderma sp. LZ-2023a, assembly GCA_034401795.1. Lineage (NCBI taxonomy): Eukaryota > Metazoa > Mollusca > Caudofoveata > Chaetodermatida > Chaetodermatidae > Chaetoderma > Chaetoderma sp. LZ-2023a. The sequence continues at coordinate 14,007,644 of CM067364.1, forward strand.
CTAAATATAAATGCGCAGCTATGAAAATTAGTAATAATACACGGTATTCAATATGCTGCCTCGTGTTTTCCTATCAATAATTCTGAGCACGCCTTTGTTCAACCATCTCTACTAAAGAAAGAGGGATTGCAGACACGCGGAATGTGACCGTGTGTGGGAATTGATATACAGCGCGTTGCCCAAAGCATACTTTTCCTATCCGACCAGATGCTCAGTAAAGACCCATGTTGGATGTATTTGATTAAGCGTTAATCAAGGACCATTGATTGAAACGCAAATATTCCCTCATATAACCTTAACGCGGCTGGTTATTTTCAATCTACCCATGAACAAATTGCTGAGCCAGCAATAAATCGTGCTTGTGACATTTTAAAAATACGTCAACTAGCGGGATGATTGTTAATGTTGCGCTGTTCCTAATTCTGTGTGAAGAAGCGTGGCTCCTAACCATCGGCGTCAGTTTGGGCTGACCTAAAAAATGGCAGCGTTACAATTGTTGTAGATGACATAGAGATGAGAATGCTCTTTTGTGTGTGGAATTTAAAGTTCACAGAATTTAAGTTTCGCCGGTTTAAACTGTTTAACACCAATGCCGGCCTCGAGAAAAAGATTTTTTGACAATAGACTGCTCGTATAAGAGGCAGGCATACCAGTGATAGACCTCCAATGAATGAAAATCTTCTATGAGAAAATGCAAATGTTCTGCAACACAATGGAGGGTTAAAGGATAAATAGTGCTAGTGGGCGAGGGGTGTGTCTGGGTGGGCTGAGTGGTGGGTGGGGGTTGGAGGGGGAGAGGGGGTGCGTGGGGAGACCTGAATCACCATTTGCTCACCTGATGTGCTTTAGTAGTTAACCATTTTGCAGGTTATATCAAACAGTTCAAATTCTATACATTGTAACAGGTGCAAGAACTAGTTACAACGTGTTAGATACTCTGAAACAGCATTGTCTGGAGCATATTGTAGGCTGCAACAGTGAATTACTTTTCAAAATACGCAACAGCTTACATGCGTGATTACTACGCGATTACTGCGCGATTCCTTTGCATTTTGGTACTTACAAGTATAGAATTAAATTTTTAAAATGAAAACCAAAAAAATCCCCAATTATTGGCTTTGACCAATAATGTGATATGAAACAGGTTATTACAATTAATGAAGTACGGATATCACGCGTATATCATGAACAATGGAACGGGACGTAGGAAGCGGGGGGGGGGGGGGGCACTTTTTCACTCCAAGACTGACGCGCTTAAACAATGTATGTGTCCACCTTTGGCTATACCCCTCCCTTCTCGTGCCAAGCACGGGCCATGCATTGGGGCGTTGTGATCGATGTGCAGTTGTACGGCACATATGCAGCCAAGCTGTTGAATGTTTTGAAACTAATTTGCCTGGGTGTTGTTGCTTCATGTGGCAGCAACAGCACCCGGCCAAGTTACTTTCAAAATACTAAATAGGGCGTTACTATATTATATCAATCAATGCGTAATAAAGTCATCATATTTTAAGAATTATTTCGTTTCATTGCATCTAGGCCCACAATGTAAGCCTCTAAAAGTGTCCATTTTTAACAATATTATGGTCAATCATGCTGCTGTGAATATCCACCTTTGCCGAGATTACCATGTGATTAATCACAGCTACATTTAAGTGTTGCCAAGTTCTTGTATGCGAGGCTACAGAAAGGATGATGGACACCGCGTAAAATGCAATACAATCACTACGAACCTTCATTAACGGTTATGTCGACGTAACGATAGCCAGTGTATCAGTAACCAAGCATACTACTCGCGCAGCAATACTCACGGCTTGGCAAATATAGAGTTCATTCCGATTCGCATGGCTCGTAGGCGCATCCACACGCCCATGCTAATGGCTGTATTAAATACAATAAGACATTAACATTAATTTGAGCAAATGTGGTTTTAATTGTCAGATGTGTGACAATAGTCTATGAGCGGCACGCATATTAGAGAAGCATTAATAGATGACTCGATATACAGGTGACTTGATCTGAATGCGTTTTATCAACAATACATTTTCTGTATCACAGTCTCCTCGATACATGTTACAGTAATGACGCCGCCTAGCATGTCAGTTTATATTAAACTAGATACCTCACCCGTGACATGAATTGACCTTTCCAGTGTATCCATCCATCATTGCCGTAGGCCGCAGCTTCTAGTCGAACTAGCTTCAAAATATTACACAGCTTAGCAGTATGGTACGTTTTACACCGAGCCAAAAAACGTGTGCATTGCACACTATGATGAACCCTTTATAGCAAGGTAAGTCGCATATGTTTTTCTGAGTGTCTGAGAAATATACCAGGCCCATATGTCATAGCCTGTAGAAATGCATCAATATTTAGAAATTAAATCATGACTACCTGACACTCGTTGACAGAATGAGTCAGCGAGAAAATGGAATGCATTATTTATGTGTATCATATTGTATCGCCGGATGAAAGATAGTATAAGACACGTTTTCTGTAATGTCCATTGACTTAAATGTGCATATCCACATTAAACGCTGGAAAATAAATTGATAAAAATAGTATACTTTTAGAGACTTAAAATATGTACCAAAATGTAATAAAACGAAACACAACTTAGCAGATAATGGTTTCATTCTGTATTAATTAGCACAGTTATTTTTGTTGCGAAGTTGAATTATGAACTCATATCTTTAATTCCATTTCACAACTTAAACAGTATTTTAATTTATACATAATGAACTCGATTTATTTCATTTCATTATATTTATGCACGCAATTTGAGCCTCTAAACTTATATAATTGTATCAATTTTATTTCTCAAGAAAAATGGTATGGATATGCACATTTAACCTTTAAGCAAACACATAAGCACCGTCCACATCGGCAATCCCACGCAAGACTCTACATGGTACCATTTTGCCAATGTGTCTCTCTTGCCCAGTATGTCATGACGCCATGTTTGGTGTTCTCATTACCGTAAGGCATTGCATTTATACAAGAAGTCATAGCATCAGAGTATATTGGCATTGACAAGTAATCGAACCCACAACCGGCGACGGCGCTAAGCGCTGTAGCCCATACACGCTTCCACCAAACCAACATCTCAGGTCTTGGAGTGCTGGCCTGGTGGAAGCGTGTGTGTACTATATTATACTTGGTGCAGTCGGCAGTTGTGTGTTTGACCCCATCAACCCATGTTATGCAAGTTAAATATATAGAAGCATGCATTTGTGCTTTTGGTAAACATTGCATAACGATTAGCTGATGGCGGGTGTGTGGGCATATCCTAAGATGACGCAATGCCCTATTAGACTGGCAATTATAAGCAGATATTGCCCACCTTTATCAGTTTACATCCGACTGAGAGTCAATATTTTCTGGCGAGTGATATATTCATTAGGAAACGGATGTGTATATGGATGATACAGACACATCACGGCCCTGCTTGTATAGCTCAAATGACAAACGCACTGAAGGAAACCCGTGGTAGTGGCGGGCCGGGCATGGGGCTGGGGTGGGTTATCGTCACGTGGCCATTATCTCATTCTCTCTTAATTTTATTTCTCTATTCACCTACACCGGTGAAATAAAATAGTACCACCCGCTTGGAGTTCTCTTCAGAGATAAAGTCTATATCCTCTAGCTACTAGATCTAATGAGAGACACGACATTATTGCATGACTCAGCTATGCGGTATAGGTACCAAAATATATGCAGAGATTCGTTGCTGCAAGAATGCATCTTCAGTCCTTTAGTTTAGTTTACGTTCTGAAGCAATCTTATGAACCTAATCTATAGCATGTGTATGGTTGTTATGACGGCTAGCCTTATGCCCTCAATTCGATATCTCAATACGTTACATATGCATGTAGATGGCATGTTGCCATCCATAGAGGATAGAACCCTAGTATACGCCACACATGTAACTGATTACTGATAACACATAATGCTCATAATAAGAGTGGATGATAAGTAAATGTCATGTTTTTTTAGAAAGTGATGAAGTCATCACTACATCAGCATGGCTGCAGACTGAAGAGGGCATACATACTTCTATAACGGCAATATAACGCACATCGTTTGAAATAGAGTTCTGTGAATAACTTCCATGAAATAATCAAACGATGCAAAAGACACGTTTTCTGTAATGTCCATTGACTTAAATGTGCATATCCACATTAAACGCTGGAAAATAAATTGATAAAAATAGTATACTTTTAGAGACTTAAAATATGTACCAAAATGTAATAAAACGAAACACAACTTAGCAGATAATGGTTTCATTCTGTATTAATTAGCACAGTTATTTTTGTTGCGAAGTTGAATTATGAACTCATATCTTTAATTCCATTTCACAACTTAAACAGTATTTTAATTTATACATAATGAACTCGATTTATTTCATTTCATTATATTTATGCACGCAATTTGAGCCTCTAAACTTATATAATTGTATCAATTTTATTTCTCAAGAAAAATGGTATGGATATGCACATTTAACCTTTAAGCAAACACATAAGCACCGTCCACATCGGCAATCCCACGCAAGACTCTACATGGTACCATTTTGCCAATGTGTCTCTCTTGCCCAGTATGTCATGACGCCATGTTTGGTGTTCTCATTACCGTAAGGCATTGCATTTATACAAGAAGTCATAGCATCAGAGTATATTGGCATTGACAAGTAATCGAACCCACAACCGGCGACGGCGCTAAGCGCTGTAGCCCATACACGCTTCCACCAAACCAACATCTCAGGTCTTGGAGTGCTGGCCTGGTGGAAGCGTGTGTGTACTATATTATACTTGGTGCAGTCGGCAGTTGTGTGTTTGACCCCATCAACCCATGTTATGCAAGTTAAATATATAGAAGCATGCATTTGTGCTTTTGGTAAACATTGCATAACGATTAGCTGATGGCGGGTGTGTGGGCATATCCTAAGATGACGCAATGCCCTATTAGACTGGCAATTATAAGCAGATATTGCCCACCTTTATCAGTTTACATCCGACTGAGAGTCAATATTTTCTGGCGAGTGATATATTCATTAGGAAACGGATGTGTATATGGATGATACAGACACATCACGGCCCTGCTTGTATTGCTCAAATGACAAACGCACTGAAGGAAACCCGTGGTAGTGGCGGGCCGGGCATGGGGCTGGGGTGGGTTATCGTCACGTGGCCATTATCTCATTCTCTCTTAATTTTATTTCTCTATTCACCTACACCGGTGAAATAAAATAGTACCACCCGCTTGGAGTTCTCTTCAGAGATAAAGTCTATATCCTCTAGCTACTAGATCTAATGAGAGACACGACATTATTGCATGACTCAGCTATGCGGTATAGGTACCAAAATATATGCAGAGATTCGTTGCTGCAAGAATGCATCTTCAGTCCTTTAGTTTAGTTTACGTTCTGAAGCAATCTTATGAACCTAATCTATAGCATGTGTATGGTTGTTATGACGGCTAGCCTTATGCCCTCAATTCGATATCTCAATACGTTACATATGCATGTAGATGGCATGTTGCCATCCATAGAGGATAGAACCCTAGTATACGCCACACATGTAACTGATTACTGATAACACATAATGCTCATAATAAGAGTGGATGATAAGTAAATGTCATGTTTTTTTAGAAAGTGATGAAGTCATCACTACATCAGCATGGCTGCAGACTGAAGAGGGCATACATACTTCTATAACGGCAATATAACGCACATCGTTTGAAATAGAGTTCTGTGAATAACTTCCCTGAAATAATCAAACGATGCAAAAAAATATCTGCCTTTTATGTTTAGATGTCAAAATGTTTTGTGGAAAATAACTGATTTCTAGCAATGGTTTAACATATTTAAATACATAATAAACAAGTGATATAAAATGGGAATTGTAAAAAGTTATATAATTTGTTCATGGCGTGATATGACATATTGCTCTCTTAGATGTAATGTGAAGTCTTGACTGGCGACTTCCTTCAAATCCCCAGCTATGATAATGGAGGAATCAGCTTTTAGCTATGCCTCGACCATCTCTACCTAAGCTCCATCAACGCTTCGCCCTTGTTGCGATCGAGTGTTCCCTGAACACCCTGAGTATACATTCCCAGAATACAATGCAGGTAAGCTATCGAATATTTATTTAAAAAATAAATAAAATTGGCCTATGGCAGCAAATGGCACCAGTCAAATTAGTTTCAAACTATTCAACAACGTGTTTATTAAATAGATGCATGACATATGCTCCAGGGATCGTCTTACCCAACCCATATACCTGACTAACAGTGTCACAGCCGGTCACTACATGATAGGTGATAAACCATGGTGGGGTAGGTGTTCATTCTTGACAGATAGCAATCCAATTTACGTGACGGATAACGCAGCCTGATAGGTATGCACGCCAGCAAAAGCCACATATATTTGTCAAACATATTTTATTGTAGCATCTGTACAATGAGAGTGGGCACACGTTCTGGCAACTTATTCCTGCCTGCTTCCTATAGAATTGTTAGCCGGAAGCATATAATTAAAACTATGTACACAATTCATTTATATTTTTACATATATAAGAACGAGAGAGAGAGAAAGAGAAAGGAGAGAGAGAGAGAGAGAGAGAGAGAGCGAGAGAGAGAGAGAGCGAGTGAGAGAGAGAGAGGGAGGGAGGGAGGGAGGGAGGGAGGGAGAGAGGGAGGGATGGAGGGAGGGAGGGGGGAGGTAGGGAAGGGGGGAGGGAGGGAGAGAGGGAGAGAGAGAGAGAGTGAGAGAGAGTACGCTCAAGTTTACCACACCAGTTAATAATGTTAACACACTCATCACAATCATGCCAGTGCGATGTATAGACACACCTGCCTATAGCTGCCTATAGCAACCGCTAACCCCTGCGGGCGTAAGACGGCGACCCGCAAGGAACCGCCACATTCCGTCCGTAAATGATACTTTCCACTTGTAAGACAATGCATTAGCTAAGCATATGTTTTAGTGACCATACCCTGGTGGGCCATATGGTGGTCGCTATCGTCAGGTGTGACCCCGCAAACACATCGACGTGATCACCATAGACACACAAATGCACAGTATTACCATTTGACAGGTGTGTAGATGGACAGGTTATACACAGAACTTCGAATAACGTTAACACCTATTCTTAGCAAATCTCCTTAATTTCAGTAGAGAATGCATTACTTCCCTGCAGAAAAAATGTTCAGGGAAATATCAAGTGTAATTTCATAAATGGAATCAAATAAATCTTTCATTTGCCCATTCAATTGGACATTCCAAAAAGTAATGATACGAGGTTGCTGGGCTTTGACAAGAGCAGTTGGGGTGTTCGAGTAGGTGATATCTGTACAGATTAGTGTTTAGTTGGCTGCAATTATTTCTTAGTTCGCATGTTATAATATGTTCGTGTTTTTTACCAAATGAATAGTATGTGGTGGATTGGTCTTGCACGTTTTGAAAGGCTTTTGTAAGATTTGATTTGAAAACCGAAACTGAACTATCCACATATCTGAAGGGGCGCTACATTTAATTCTACCTGCTACTTCATCAAGCAATATGGCATCACACCATCCAGCCCTGACACAACCAGCTCAAACACCACCTCACTCCACCCTTCCCAACCTCCACTCCCGCCCCACCAGCACCCCAGGCCACCCTATACGCACTCAAACCCTAGCACCCCAACACATCGAACAACCACCACGCCACCACCCTGCCCGTACACATACCATAACATACCACAATATCTTGTAACATGACTGGAGGACATCCAAAAAGACGCTCTCAGAACAGTATGTGGAATGACACGTAGTGCTCGTACGGAGTTCAGAGCTCAAAAGGGTGATGTTGCCGCATCAATTTAGAACACTTTGTAAATACGAATGGATGTTTGACATCATCATATATAACTCTTAAAATCAATTTACGACAGACACGATGGCTCTTGTCATAGCTTGGTGTTAAGATATGTGGGGCTATTCGTGGCTGTAACCGTGCATGCAATAATCGACGGATTTAGTTATGACTATTATTTGCATACCACGTTATGTATTAACCAAATCTAACCTAATTCATTCTAATCGTTGAAACATCGACCTTCCTCAATTTACATCCTCCCGTATTGGTAGGATCCATTGGCATTATTCAATCCAATCGTGTTTAATCTTTTCATACGTTTTACACACATATGCTTTAATATAAGCACACATTCTTATTAACGCCTCGGGTGTCAACACCACCGCAGAGCGCTCACAATTCTACGTATATCAATTAACCCGTTAATGGGAAAGATTTGTCAAGAAAATAATAATTTGTACAATACAATTCATAAAAATAACTTTCTGTTGTCGTGCAAATAGACAATACTCTAGAAAATGGTCCGGCATATCTAGTTTGTTTTAGCTAGTGTCTATTTGTCGGCTGAGAGAATACTTTTTTTAAATTTACCACTGTACCCGTGGTACATTTTGAAAAAATCATATTCTGTTGGATGAAAAATTAACAGTCCTCAAGACTACTACATAGACCGTTTTTGCTGTTCTTGACCATTACAGATGTAAGACAATACAAGTGAGGTTAGGACGTATTACACATATACTCTAGAATAGATCTCAGGCAGTGGCGGCGTCTAATCCAATTCGGTTAACATTTTCAAAAGAGCCTTTTTATTTGTATTTGAAAACATGTTAATTTATTTCGCTGCTGGACTTATAGACCGAGTTATAAGAGCAATACGAAACTGCAACACTGTTATGATGTAAGTGATAGTATGAAGAGGATTGTTGATTCGAATATAATGTATTAGTATTGCGACAATTATTAACTTTAAACAATCCGAAATCGACAATGATCGTTTTGCCCGTACCAACAAGTACAAAACCAACGATATTGGTGAAAACGATAAAGACATACGAACTTACTGTAGATACATTTGCGTTACATTTTCGTCTAATGTTTTCTAAGACGTATCCGTATGCATAGACAGAGGACACACGTTTCTCAGTGAATCATATGACGCCATAATTAACTACGGTACGTGCAGGCTAACGTCATGAATGACTCGATTTAGTCTGTCTTAAACACGTATTATTATGCCAGGTTGTACGAGTGTACATCTGTATTATTTAATAATCATGCTGTACCTAGTCAAGTTCGTTTCAAAATATTCAACAACTTGCCTGTATTGTCTTCTGGAAAGTGAGATAGAGAGAGAGAGAGAGTGCGTGGCTTGATTGATCACAACTCGGGCAACGCGTAAGTGGATCCTAGTCAGAGATGGGTAGAAATAGCTAAAACTGGATTCATTCCTTAATCAAACCATAACCAACTGCTATACGACATCTAAAATGGACACACGTATACGGTGGGCGCCACATGTAAAACAGTTTTCAAATAAACACGTGTTCTATTAGAGATTCATGTCCGCTTTTGAAAACGATCATTTGTCGAGAAGAGGAAGAGGGACTGGGATGGAAGGGAGGGGATGTATGAATGAGAGAACGCCACATCGTACCAGCATGGGCACTGTGTGAAAAGATGATCTCACAACCATCAGTTGACAGTGCGGGGCGTATTTCAGGACGTGCCCCTCATAGTGAACAAACTGTTATACGACGTGGACAGGTGAACGGCTACCACAAGTGGATACCTCTATGCTATGCATACTACTTTTCACCAACATATGACCGTTTCTTCAAAGAGTCGGTGATATGGTGGCTTTCACGCTAGTACTAGTTCTTTGAACTCCAATCAGCGAATGGTGTATCAGCCAGATGTATGTGTTGAATTTGGAAATAATCACAATATTTGACAATGGAGTTTACATTCGTAGTAACAACTTCACAGAGCCGGCGCGCCTTTTTTATTAGGTGTCTAGTTTACATTTCAAAAAGCCACTTCCTACATCATGTTCTTTAGGTTTCATGTATGATAATAGCATTCATTTTGATTAGATTTACTGCTGCATTCGATGTACTGCTCTGATTTAGAGTACATTTCTGAAAGGTGTTTCTGTTCATGCAGCGAGATTATGTAGCATCACTCACTATCCAGGGCTGCAGCTTGTTGCGAATCGTTTAATTCCTTGTTAGCGAGATTCAGCAGGAGTCTGGCATTGTCGGTATACACTAGGACGAAGTCGTTATTTATCACCAATACGGCGGCCTTAGCAACATATGATTACGCTGCCTTTACTTGTCCATCCCTATTCCTACCATTCTATGCTGAAATTTCCATAAACCAACCTTCTTGGCGGGAATAGCTGTTGGAGTGTTGTTGGCCAATGGCATAACTTTCATTTGTAGTAAGAAAGATTAGCAACTGTGTCGCAACAAAGAAGGCCCTCTATCATGTGGCTTACATGCTGCCAATCAAATTATGAAATTGGATTAACCCTTCGACTATGGCACCTCTGCAATTATAACCTTTAGTCAATACTCAAGACGCCATTCTGTTGAAAGGCAGGAGTATGTTGTTGCTTTGTTGAGAGGTTATTAGTGAGATTGTTTACAATATGGCAAATGAGAAAGATGCTATAGCTCAAGAAATTCCATCACTCCAAGGCAACTAACAATCATCTCGAGACATTATATAGCGCAATGCTCCAAACCTATAGGTGTTCGACGGCATACCAGCACATAATTATGGAAATATGTGCTACCTGGCAAGTTAAGCAATACATCCGATGCATACGATTTCCACCTTTCTACATCTTTCCCGAAACTTTGAAGAAAATTGACAACTATGCTGCGTCATTGTCACCTGGCAACGACATACTAAACTGCCACTGTGGGTACGACTCGGACATGATAGGTGAGCATGTTCATGCTTTAGTCTGATGGGAGAATCCAATTTATTGCACAAGAATATGACGTAATAACAAAATATGTTACTAGTAATCGGGTGTCTCGGTCATTTGGGTAATGTTGATGAATGTATAATGTAATAACAATTTCGTTAAATCAAAAGGAAATTGATGGGAGGCGTTTCTGACATAGCCATCACAGCCCCCCCCCCCTCCTCACCCCAAACCCGCCCCCAGTCATATTAGTTTCAAAATACTCAAAATAATTGGCTTACTCACGTGGAAAACTTAATAACAAATGCTAAACACAAACTTTCTTTACTCAAGGGCCTAAAATATATCCTAGACCGGAAATGTCTTGAAAGTATGTACAAAAGCTTGATTAGGCCATCTCTAGAATACGCAGACGTTGTCTGGGATAACATACCACAATATCTTGTAACACGACTGGAGGACATCCAAAAAGACGCTCTCAGAACAGTATGTGGAATGACACGTAGTGCTCGTACGGAAGACGTGTACACCGACACAGGAATATAAACGCTTTCACATAGACGGGAATCTCACAGACTAGTGATGCTATATAAAATTATCAACGGGATGACGTGTGAAATTCTGAATAATCACATTCCCGCATTATCCCAGGCACGAAACCCCTACAACATTCGTCACGCAAACCTATTTACTCCATTTCGTTGCCGAATTGAGCTCTTCCGAGGATCCTTTTTTTCAGCAACAGTCCGCGCATGGAATACTCTCCCAGCGCCGGGCACGTGTTCCGTTACTCTCACGGAATTCAAGAGCAAACTTAAAGCCATGTCGCCTATATGACCGCCTCCTTCCTGGTATTATGTCGGCCAAAGGTTAGCTAATGTACTCCTATGTAGGCTTCGCAATGGCTGTAGTAATTTAAATCGGCATCTATTTGAAAATTTTCTGTCAGACTCAGCTAGCTGCCCATATGGATACACTGATGAATCCACAAATCGCTATTCCTCCACTGCCCTCTTTTTAACGACCAAAGTGTCTCTCTCCAAAATCAGCTCGTCCTAAAGAATATCTCTCTTGCCACACTGACAGCTAATCAACTTCTATACGGCATTAATAATGTCCACTTGGAAAAGAATATTACAATATGTAACGCCGTATGCCGATACATAGTCAATACCAACCCTTTAAGTAACTTGCTATTTGTTAAATTCGCAACTATAAGAGCGAAATGCAAACAGCCCAACATATACAAGCATGGTGAACGCAGCATTTAGAGCTCCTCACCTTACCTTTCTCACTCTTGTCAAATTCTTAGTTTATACCCTGTTTCTCATATTCTCCTCTCCTCTCTTTGTGTCTCTCTTTCCGTAACTCTCCCCCACCCCACACACATACACACTCCATCCCAACCTCTCTCTCCCTCTCTCTCTCTCTCGCTCTCTACTTCCCTCCCTCCCTCCCCCACCCCCCCCCCCTCTCTCTCTCTCCCTCCCCCGCTCTCTCCTTCTCTCTCTCGCTCTCTCCCACTCTCTCTCTCTCTCGCTCTCTCTCTATCTCTCTCTCTCGCATTATGCACACACGCACGCCAATACGTACGCACACACGCAAATATTCACGTACACATACGTAAGCGTGCGAACCCCCTAGACAATTGTAATCAGTGGCTGATATAAATTATCATGTAACTAGTTATACATACGTTACTATTTAATTATGTTTTATTATACCCCATCTTGATGTATTTATTAATGTATTGTATTTGAATGTATAGGAGACACGTGTATAAGATGTATGGCTTACTGTGCTCACATTGAACAAAATAACATTCTGTTTAAACCAAAATACTCAACAATTTGCGTTGTAACTTACGTCGAACATGAGCTTCTGGGTAATTCAGACTCAAAGTATATAAATCCAGACGAAAACGTATAAATGGTGTGCTAAGCTTTCTTAGAAATGGATGGAGCAAAGCTAGAAATGAATTCCTCCATGTAGAGTAACCATCAAAGTGGTTCTGCGTTACTAACATCATGATGGTTGCTTGTGAATGGCATCCAAGAAATCGAAATCTATCAAATGCTACGACGGTCCCGAAATTCTGTATTTGCGTTTATGAAAACACAACAAAATATAAGACCATCGAAATTACAGAGGACGCCAATGTATTAAATATGTTATACCTTTTTAAAATAACTATGTCTTTCTTTATACTAGATAACGAATCCCACCCACCCACCCACCCACCCCCCCCCCCCCCCACACACACCCCAAACTAAGATGGTGATATAAAAATGCACTTACGCCCAAATACCGATTGCATCCTTGCAAATGAGCATATTGTACTGTGTATTAATGGCCATGTCCAGTTTATCCATCAATCATGCGACACAATACTCAACTACGTGACGTATATGATGACGTCATAATCAATCACCTCATGAATGTTGTAGATTAGTTCGTCACGAACACTTAATTGATGACTGACGAAGCGTTGTTGTGCTAATTGTCTGTCTATGCTACTTAAAAATCATGCTGTTGAATATTGTGTAACTAATCTGACAATCAGTCAACAGAGTGTCAACATATCCAACGGCGTACCTGTGTAGTTTTCTGGAAATTGAGATTCAGGAAGAGTAGGGATCGACCGATCCCAAATTGTCAAAGCGTGAGTGGAGCTTAGCTAGAGATGGACAGGGAATAATTAAAACTGTAGTCATGCTTTCAAACTAAACCTCAAATCTATCATAGAATATGCCTATGCGTATATGGACACGCAGGCTTTATATTTTGAAATCCACTATCACGCAGCCGTTGTCTCATGCTATTAAAACGAACTAAATAAAAAGTCGATAGAATATATGTGTAAACGAATAGGCAACAATAACGTTCATCATAAATGAAATAGTCCATAATGTGTGAATTACAAAGTGGAATTCTGATGTCTCAATCGGCATAAGGAGATTGCTACTAGAAAGATCCTTTCTGTGACACAGATACAAAATAACAATACTAGATTTCATAACATATGTCCTGTAAAGTCTGTGTCCATGACTCGTGTTAGTGTTACTAAAACATCCTCACTGTGAACTGGATCAAAATAATTTAATAACAATAGTGTACATAATTTCATAACGTATTTTTCGTAACGTCCACGAATCATGCGATTTCAGTTTTATACCTAAGAGAGAGTTTTCAAAGAATTGATGCATTGTTAGGAGTCCAAGAATAGGAATATTTGAAAGAACACCACTTTCTTCCTTTTATATTTTTTACGTATTCTTTATATAATCGATAATGTGGAAAGTATGAAAGGATTCCATCGGCGTATCGTGAGCATGCCGTGTATTCCTAAGTACCTCCAACAATAAGTTGTAGCAGCAACATCCCCATATCAAATTCGTGTGCATAATATGAAACAGCTTACTTGTATAGTTACTATGCTATTGGGATCCTGGAATCTCAGGATTCGATCGATCCCAACATGAGCAACGCATGGGCAGAATTTAGCTACAGATTGGCGAGCCATTGTTAAAAGTTGATTCATCCATTACTGGGTGAAACCCTGGGTGTTGCAGCATGTTGATGGTTATGGGTTAGTATACAGCCAATGACGAACATTTACAATTGTACATTATCAATACGTTCATCTTGCGCGAAGCGAGACAGATGTTACATATTATTTGTTTATGGCATAGTCTCGAATGTGTGTTGAATTAATAAGGTGTTGAATTTATTTGCGTTATATTCACATAGTCACATTCGTTCATCGGTCACGAATTACAGGTCATATATTCAAGCTTAACACTAACTGCAGCACGAAAGAATTTAAGACGCATTTTTTCCTCGAACCGAAATATTAACGCATGGAACTCACTCCCTTCTGTCATGGTTGAAGCACCCAAGCTTGGTATGTGTTTACACCAAAACTAGATACACACCTAAATGGCATAATATATGGTCATTACATAGTAATATATGACACATTTAGAAATATATTCATGGCATCATGAGCGTAGGCGGCACACCACAGCTGACGCGGGGAATAACCATCTGCACCACACCATTTGCCCAAGTCAACCAAGATTCTGAAGAATGCCAACCAACCAAATGCACTCTTTTATCTAAACAAAGAACAACTACTAGTAATACAATACCAACCCAAGCTCCCAAGGCAATACTAAGGCAACGACGTATGCTACGTGAACAGACGATGCTGATGATGATGATGATGATGATGATGGCGAAGAAGGCAACGACGACGACGACGACGACTAACTATTTAGAAAAAAGAGACGGCTTTTGACGGCTGATTATTTAGAAAATAATTTGACTAAAAGTTGTTGGTGGCTTGGCGACAAGCAACTTTCAATCTAATTGGTTTCACAAAATTTAGCACTTTCAGAGATATAACCCGTTTCATCTTAGACTCGGCAGTCAGACGGTTAAATTAAGTATGGGATAAACATCGCATGGCAATAGAAGAACGTAGTAATACTAATTACAAGTATATATCCAATGATATCCTCCGCACGTGTGTGCAGGCCCCTACTTGCGTGGCAAAACATTAGGACCTTGCGTCGATATGTCTCGTTTCAGTGTCATATTTACATCGCAAGATCGCGACAGTTGTCAACGAATATCGATTAGTTCCATGAAAGTAAGACTACCATCAGATCACACAATGCTAAGGACTAGCACTCCCGTCAGCATTATTTAATACATTAATTATATTAATGGCATTTACATTACAGGCATTTACCGCCTCCTGTTTGTGTGAACGCAAATGGCAATGCGATTAATCGAAAGCAATTATAATAGATGTATTAGAGAACCTTGTGTTTGCAGTGTAAGGTCGTGTCCACATCATAGATTTACTGCGTAGCAATGCCAATGAATACATCAGCATAGTTAATTCGAAAAAAATCGGCGAATTAACTGATTCAAAGCATGGATGAATGCAGCTTTAGCTATACCACGCCCATCTCTAGCTAAGCACCGCCCACGCTTTGGCCGTATTGAGATCGCGCGATCGATCCCTGCACTGCCGGAATCTGAATTACCGGGGAAATAGCTAGGTAAAATGTCAAATACGTTGAAACTAATTTCACAGTGTAGCAGCAGGGGCCAGTAAAATTAGTTAAAAATATATCAACATAATGTGTATTAAGTAATACATAGACTTAGTACAACATGGCAGACTACTAAGCATTTATGACGGGCTTAATTACGTCATTCTGACTGCAATTGAATAGGACATCACACTGCATGTGACTTAATTCATTATGACATCATATATTTGACTGACAAATTGGATTGCTCCGAGGTGAATCCGTAATATGAACGGATTTCGAATCTACACCTATTGGGCGGTCCTTAACGGGAATAGCATACGATCAACCACAGTATCCCTTACTAGAGGTATCTAGTTAAGCACCACCCATGCTTTGGCCATCTTAGGATCAATCGATCGCTGCACTCAGTCTACATGCGGCGTAGTATGACGTTATTTGTTTGGCCGAGAAACTGGATTCCTCCGTTGATGTCTGGTTCCTTTATGCGATGATTCGGAAAGCAGGAGTTACATGAATTAAAATTCGGGACAGTAATGAGCCGGTGAAAACTGAACAATTACTAGCTGAATCCATTGTTGTTACAAGTGCTAGCATGTATCACACCACATCAGGCCTTCGTATGTGGGTGGATGAACTTTAAATAACATACGATTACAATGCTAACTATGGCTGTGAAGGCGCGTGTCGCAGTTCAATACACTGTAATGTCCTTTTTGGCATTTTCATAGTTAGTCAGCCCATCTCAAAAGCTTATTCGGTGTGTAGCTAAAAACTAATGATCTGGTTATTGTCCCAAATGTTAACACAATACAGGAATTCGCGGTGCAAGAAAATGTCCAAACGTTGGCCATCATCCAAATAAAAAGAACCTGGATCTGGATCTGACAAAATCTAGACATGTGGATATCTCGGAAATTGCTGATCCCAACTGGCTCAGACAAAGGAGATGGTATAACCATACATTAGCGTGCCACAAATATATGTGTGATCCGAAATACTAAAATAAATCTGGGAAAATCACACAATTATTGGACCTGCACAGAGTATCTAACAACTATGTTTTTCTCAAATCTCTTAAAATATGGGAATATATTGAAGCTCCAACAGTCACAACACATTCTACTGTCATTACTGCCATACACATACATTTTTACCCAAATTCCTGCAGAGATATTTCACTCAAGCAACCACCCGCGCATGCCCCATCAAGCTGGTTACAGATCTGTTTTGCGTTGTTGCAAGCGTATTCCACTGTTCTACAATGTGTCTTACAATCACATGAAATCAGTGCAATGCACATACTTGGTACAGAAGGTGGTATCATCCATCTGACCTGTATGTCGCCTTCCGTTCCATCCAAACACCAGTTTCACCTGCTTTATCTAAAACCATGAGTGTATCGGAAGCATGTAGCCGCACCTTCCCTTGGTTATTCGAATGTAGCCAATGCAAATCAGTGTGCATCGTTTGTTGGAGGTATCATCTCGAAGGCATTTACCCTTTTCAACTATATCAAGACTCCACGTGTACCAAACTAAACATCTCGCTCTCTATAGTGTGGACCCACTTATTCAGCTGCTTTAGTGCGAGAGACACCTCGCCCGGCTCCTTGTAGTAGCTTTGAATGTTATAGAACACATTTCCAGCATGTCATTTCGAACAGCAAATGATGGCGCAGTGCTACAATGTGTGAGGGTATGGAAAACAATGTACGCAGTGCATTATGCAAAACAGATGGTTTGAGGTTCTTTGCAATTCTGTGAACATGATAATCTTGAGCACCGTTCAGTATTCCACATATCAGCCACACACACTTCAACTTAAGTGTGGCGTCCCGTGTTTTTTGCAGCAGTATGAGAACATGTGTGTCTCTGTAGGAGAATCCTCTTGTAGCCAATCTGGATACATTGGCAGACGTACGAGATGAGGAGGGGATTCGTGCATCCATTTCCTCATGGTACTCTTCTAGCTCATTGCAATGTGTCGTCCATCGCCTGATGCATTACACACTTTCGGCATCAGATATCTGTCTGTCTGTCTAGCTTCATAGGTCAAAAAGGAAACCCTATGTTCACCAGTCCATGTGTCGCATTGGCTTTCATAAGTGCTACTGCGGGCATAAGAGACACGCTTATGTTTGTGGTGATGGCACCATTCGTTGTTAGTAGTGTGTTGATCAGGCTCTTGATGCTCGAGTTGCGCAGGACCAGGTTGCTCCATAGAGAAGGAGACCAGTATGGTCTTATGAAAGACATTGATTCTGCGGAACAGATGGGCATGTTTAATGGCAGACACCTCACCATGCTTCCTTCTTGAATGGAATGCATCTTTTCGATATAAAGCGGTTCCTTTCATTCCATCATTAGGTACATCAAAAGAGGTCCATGGCGCATTATGAACTGTTTGATCGCTCGGACTCAATAGTACAGAATCTGTCCTGTGCCTGACCATTCCATGTAATGCCAAATATATCCCATCGGAAAGCTGCACACTTTAGTAATCCAATCTGTTTCCTGATCCACTGGAACTTGATTGCACGTCCTTTGATATCTTGACAACAACATTCGCTGCCACAAATTCTTGTTATACATCTGATGAATATTTTGAAACTAAATTGACTGGGACCTGTTAAAGCAACCACACACATTCAGATTAGTTTACAAAATATTCAATGGCGTACTTGTATAGTAACCGTAGAATTTATATTCTAAGAATTCAGGTTTCAAAGTTTGTATGAGCCATAGAGGCAGACCAGATAAGAGCACGATGGGTCTGGTACTAACTGGGGCAAATGTACACCAATGTTTCATCTCTCCTGTACAGCTTACAACTATACATATGCGCCCTATTTTTCCCTGATATTGAAAGTACAATATTTAGAAATGCCGTTGGACACAGGTTTAAATTTAATCTGTACCCAACATCTTGCTCACAATTTGTACATTCACGGCCAATCTCCAGAGTCGTGTCTTACAACATTTGAACGCGTAATGTATTACAATACTAGCTAGAATGGGTACCTACGTGTAGCAAACATTGCCATATGTTTTTGACATATTTGGCAGGGTTGGCATGCTGGCTCCAATGAACATGAAACGTCTAATTGAAAACAACGCCCAGTCATTGTTGTGTCGATATAACGATAGGCAGTAACCAAGAGTACCACGTTTGCAGTAATACCATTGACTTGACACATATAGATTTAGAACAGATGCGCCTGGATTGTAGGCGCATCCACGCGTCCATGCAGATGAATTTATGAATAAAATACTAATACAATAGTAAAATGACAGCAATTTAAGCAAATGTGTTCTTTAAATGTGAGATGTGTGATAGTAGTCTATGAGTGGCACGCCTATTTAGAAATCAGTAATAGTTAGCTGCATTTATAGGCGACTTCATCTAAATGATTTCTGGCAACACATCGTCTGTTTTATAGGTTATTTGATAAATGTTACTGTAATCGCGCTGCCTGACATGTCATTTATATTAATCTGGATACTTGGCCTGTGACTTGCAATGAGCGAACTCAGTTATTAGCTATGCCCCGCCCATCTCTAGCTGACCTCCACCCACGGTTGCCATGATTGGGATCGATCGATCCCCGCGCTCTCCGAATCTCAATTCCCATACAACCATATACAGATAAGCTGTTCAATATCTTGAAACTTATTTGACTGACCTATGGCAGCAGTAGCGCCCAGTCAAATTTGTTTCAAAATATTTAATGGCATGTTTATTAACTAGGGAAAACTTACAATTCGTACAACGTGATGGGCTATCAAGTGTTTATGACTAAAACGAGTCAGCCTATGCTTCACGTTGTTGATCATGACTGCAGCCTATGCGCCGCAGGGCTGATTATGACGTCATATGACTGATGGAGAAACTGTATTCCCCAAGTAGTCGACATAGAGGCATGCGTACGGTTCATTGGGGGTGATGGTTGTGATGACGATTCTAATAGCGGGATACATGTCTACATATGCCACGCCAATTTCAGCCACGTTCTGCCCACGTTGTACCCGTAATGGAATGGATTTGAAACTTTTATAAATGAAATCCCAGCATTAAAATCTTAAGATAGATATACAGGTAAGGTGTCGGGTATTTTGAGACTACGTTGAGTGGCGGGTGGGGCTGCCTAAATCCAATGAGTTGCAGTTAAGTGAATGATAATCGAATCCCACATGTAAGTGTTATGCCAGTAGAATATGAGCCTAAATCTCTCATCACTCGGTGCATTCCGATATATGTATCTCAATTATTTGCCGTTTAACTTCGCGTTAATGTTGGACTGTGGTAGTTGCTTTTCCCACATCAAGCAAGAACGTGCGATGTCTTTAAGGTGTTGATGCAACTCATTATTTAATATACAATGATGACTGTATTGAATATTTTGAGACTACTTTGATTCCAAGCCGTTTTTGTAAGCAACAACTTCCAGTGAAATTAGTTTCAAAATAATCGAAAACGTATCTGTATGATTACTTTTAATCTGCAGCAGCACACTGCGCATTGCCCCTCTATGATGGATCGTATATATCAAGTTTGATAATATATGGCGTGTCTGAGTGGGTGAAAAGTATATCATGGCCGAATGCATAGGCTGTAGAAATATATCGGCAGTCACCTATTAAAGGTACATGCGTAGTAACACCAAAATACTTGAAAATAAAATGGTTAACTCTGTATACTTTCATTATGTATAAATTAATATAATTCCTGTTTTTGTGAAATTTAGTTAGGAACTCGCGTCCATAATTTAATTTCACAGCATAACATTTAAAAAATTAATTTGTACATAAAGAAATCATCATATTTTAAGATTTATTTCGTTTCATTATATTTAGGCACACGATTTACGCCTCCAACTGGACATAATTTTAACCATTTTAATTTGTGATATTTGGGTCTTTAATGCATGGATAACTTTTGTTGGCAACATGATCCAGTATGACAATGGTACTCATTGTTTACGTGCATCATATGGTATCACCAGACGAGAGAGTATACCATGAGGTGGCGTTTTCTAAAATGTAGGATTCGAGTTTATCCATTAAACATATGACGCCATAATCAACTACGTAACTTGTATGATGGCATCATAATCAATTGCATCGTATATGACGTAGCTAAGTTCGTCACGAACGCTTAACTGATGATTAACTAAGCGCTGCTGTACGAATTGTATGTCGTTAATATTTAATATACATGATGTTGAATATGTTGAAACTAATTTGACTGGCTGCTTTTCGCAGGAATGGCATCCAGTTAATGAGTAATCTAAGCAAACACATTAGCACAAGAACCATCGACAAACCCACATCAGACACTACATTATGTCAATGAATCTGCTCTGCATTGAGTCGTGATGTCAGTGCGGGTTTCCTCATTGCCATAATGTATTTTATGCAAGTCAACTATATTGAAGAATGTATTCGCTGTGATCTATATAAACGTCCCTCCTGCGCGAGTCTTGAAGTATTGTAATTAAAGGGGCATATTCACAGCTGACGGCTTGAACACTAAATTGTTAAAATTGCATAGTTTTAGAGGCTTATATTGTGTACCTAGATATCATGAAACGAGATACATATTAACATATGATGATGATTTCATTACGTGTATATTACTATATATATTTTTAATTTGTGAAATTTAATTAGAGGCACTCCGCAACTAAAACAGTATTGTAGTGTAGACTGCACAAAAGTAGTATATGTTGAGATGTATTTCGCTTTGTACATTGAGGTACACGAATTAACCGTCTAAAATCATACAACTTAAAACATCAAAAATTGTCAAGCACCTTTTTTAGGTTAGCTGTAGACTGTATTACCATGCGCTTTTAAACCACGACTAAGATATTCGAGAAGCATACATAGTATGCATGCTTTTTTGGTAAATAATACAGAGCGGGGGGCTGATTCCGGGTGCGTGGGTGATATCCTGGGATGTTCTTTTAGACTGACCATTGGACACAGGTATCTCCAACAGTTATCATTATACGACTGAGAGCCGATCTTTCCTGACGAATGATAGCTCCATTAGGAACCGGATGTCTACATGCATGATACAGACACAGCACTACAGCGTCCTGCTGATATTACTTCAATGACTAATGTAGCTGAAAGAATAATGTTGTGTGCGAGCGTGTGTGAGGGAGGTGAGGTGAGGTTGTAGTGGTGGGGTCGTGGTAGTGTAGGGGTGGGGTGTGAGGATTGCTTTGCGTACATTCTCTCATTCTTTCTTAATTCTGTTTCTGCTCACCGATACGAGTGAAATAAAATAGTATTATCCGCGTCTTCGGAGATCAAGTCTATAGAATGTAACTATTAGATGTAATGCGGGGAAAGGCACTAAACTATAATGCAGAATATGTACCAAAGATATTCATAGAGCATTTGCTGCAGAAATAGAGGATTCCAGTTTCTCAGTCAATAATATAGCGCCATAATAAATACCGTTTCCGGTAGACTGACGTCATGATCAATTAACATATCACTTGTGTAGCTAAGTTCGTCATGCACGCTGCGGTGTGAACTGTGCGCCTTTACAATTTAATATACATGCTGTTGAATATTTTAAAAATAATTTGGCTGGGAGCTGTTGCTGCCATAGTCCAGTCAAATTAGTTTCGCAATATGCACCAGCTTACATGTATAGTTATCTGGGAATTGAGTTCAGGGATCGGTCGATCGATCATAACACAGGCGACGTGTGGGTGGAGCTTAGCTATAGATGGGCGGAGCATGACTAAAACTGTGATCACCCAGTAGATCAGTATTCAATGTGTGGCCAAAATTGCAACCACCGACCACCCCACTCCGCCCCAAAACCCCATGGAGGTGGGGTGTGTGGTTGGTGGTTGCAATGGTAATGGGTGGGTGGGGGTTGGGGAATGTTCTGTACATTATATTCAATTGATAATTTGCAAAGTCGGTATTAATTGTAGTAATCAGTTCAACACGAAAACCCACATAGATGAGTTTCAACCCAACTTTTTTCGTGGGAACTCGTGCTCCCAAACGTAAAAACTGATTTGAATCGCATTATTTTAACAATCCTCAGCAAAATAATATGCGTGTTGTTACCTAGTAATTGCGGTCATTATGAGTTCAGGTTTAAAGTGTTGATCAAGATAGACCCACATACTAGTTAGGACTTTGACGTAGCTGCCATTAAGTCGTCAGCATTAATACGAGAGAGCGTCGAGATGGATAAGGCCACCGCTCTAATTACTTATTTACAGGACGCCAGTGCTAGTTGAGAGCATGCACTCCATATAATGTTATAGATTATCCATTGCATGATGCCACTTGCATATAACAAATATGGTCTCGGTGCTGCAATTACAAACACGGCATGGATAAATTATCGCGAGGATGTCCATAGATTCCCAGGGGAGCACTGAAGAATCAATTCGCATTGTGCAGGGGTTTAGCCATTGTATGCATTCAGTGTCAGATGCAAGAGAGCTGAATTAAACATTTGTAATCGCCATACTCAGAGCATGTGTCCAGATAATATTTTCTGTTGCAGGCTGTGCTGAAAATAAATTTGATGATTTCCTGTCTAATCCAAAGCATCACGCCGCCTGCATTTAGCTGACCCTGTAAACAATCCGCTCGTGACAACCTGAAACCCTCAATCGTGGCGACAACACAATATGGGACAGTGTCGTGTCAAACGCATTTCTAGTGGCATTCGACTATATCTTGAGATGTAACGGAATTACCATTATTTACACCACGGCAATAGTATTACTTTCAACGGCAGGCAGATCGTATTTAAGTGAATCCATACAGTTCGGTTTTAGCTATACCTCGTCCAGCAAATTAGTTCAAACTATTCAACAACATTTTTATTAAATAGTAAAGATTCGTAAAACACAGCTTAGGCCATCATTAATTAAGATTTAAGACATTGGCTCAATGTGTTAACCAGCATATGCCCGATTGCTATATGCAGATGAAGCTAAGTAACCAGTTGGTATGAATCAGCATCGGCCGACCCATTTCCTGGCTAAGTTTGGTTAATATAATATAATTATTTATATTGTGAATGTCATTTGCAGGCCAATAGAAGAAAACACTTTTAAAACTGTGCCACTGTGATGACTGACTCTATCATGGAGCCAGGCTTTCCAGAGGCAAATGTGCACAAACTAGTTTCTCTTGGCCTCTAAATTGACACTCCTCAAGCCAATTGCAGAGGCTGCTTGTGACCGGCTCCAGCACAATGGGGTAAGTTTCCAAATGCATAATTATGGCTACTAACACGGCTAGTGTTCATTCCAGTTAGCATCCAGACACTCATTATCATATAGAATACCTCACTTAAATATAATCCTACGCATGCTTAGCACATGTACACGATGTCTTAATTGGGCAAAGAGTAAATATTAGCATACCACTTTCGCCTTTACTTTATTTCCATTTTAGTGTGTGTTAGTCATTAACGAGATCACGACCCACGTGCGCTATCAGTTGTCTATGTGCTAGCGGTAACCAGCCGTGCTTAGTAGTTATTACGGGATCATCCATAGAATGTAGTAAACGGTCAAATGTAGTGATCTGTTGAATTTTACAATGCTTTGTAGGGTCATAACTGATGAATCAAAGCTGCCCTTCAAGTATTTGACATCATCTGCAATTACATAACCTGTAAGCTGATGCCAACATCATAATTGACAGAGAATACTCCGTCATCTGGTTGGAATTGTCTGCCAAGTGTAACTTGTATGCATTTGAAGGATTTACTATTTATAAACAATGTGTTGACAATTTTAAAACTAATTTAACTGGGCGCTATTGTTGCAATAACGCAACCAGTCAGAGTAGTTTAACAATGTTCAACAGCTTACTAGTATAATTACCTTGGAATTGGGATACTGAGAATTCATGGTTCAACGTATATAACAATTCCGACACGTGCACATCATGGGCGTGGCATAGCTAGAAGCGAATCATTCTAAGAAAAGCAATGAACAGTTGGTATGTCTTGTAATAGATGGCAGTTGTGTATTCTTTACTATAACGGACATTCAACACTACAGCTATGCGCCCAAGCGTCAACTATGACCTTCATAACACAGCTGACGCAGTTGAAAAAAGTGTTCATTTAGTTCTACTGGCCAGATTAACGTGTGGAATATGGAATCAACCATAATGCATGGCGATGGAGTTAACGATCGGTAGACACAAATTCCCCAATTTGCAGTCCCATTCACATTATATATCTAGTGTACATTTCAAAGGGCACTTCAAATATTTGTCCATGGTCTCTCAAGGGTTATCCATTCAGTACAGTTTTTTCCTGATCATTAGATATCAATTATGAAAATGGCATGTATTTTAACTAGTTTTACTGCTGCACTATACATGGGTTGCACTGTCTTGGCGGACATTTGTTAAAGCTATCGCTGTTCATGCAACACTCGGCATCCAGGGTGACAGTGTATGTTAATTTCGCGAGAATCGTGTAAATTGTTGTCCGTTTTGTTATGTAACAGTATTCTGCAGTAGTCTGGCATTTCCGTTATGCATTGGAATGGAGGCATACTTTATCAGCAATGCCTTGGCATGTGCTCTATTTCTTGACAGCTGATGTAATTGGTTATCCCGTCCCTACTCTTCTATTGTGGCGCAGGGCAATCAGTTTGTCGTGAGTTTTTGTCTGAAAAATAAGTTTGGAAAAGCGCTAGAGCACATGGTTTGCTATTTTCGGACACCACCCGATTTGTCTCTTCCAATGATTGCCTATGTGAGCATGCAGAAATGCATACACATCATTACTTTAAACTTGTCTATTGCAAATTGCAAAGGCATAAACACAATTCAGCAAATGTATTTATTAACCCTTAGCAATTAATAGTATCGGCTATTTGATTGTGTTTGATAGGTGGAGGTCTATTAGAAAATTTGCATTTTTCGGATAATTCCGGAGAGATGCTCGCCCCCGTGGTGTCTTCGTACACGAACCTGCTGGGTGTGAATAGCTGTTAAAATTGTTCTGATCTGTGGCATACCTTTCAGTTATAGTAACAAAGATCGTCGCTCATCTGGCTCCCATTTTATCAATCATATTATGAAATAGGATTCACCATTGCAGTATGACAACTCTGCTACTACAACCTCTCAATGCTCAAGGCGCTATTCTATTGCATATCAGGAGTCCATTGTTGCTGTGACGTGAGATGCAGAGAGGTAACTAGTGAGATAGTAAAGAATGTGATATATGTGAGCTATTCCATATAATAGTTAATCAAGAAATTCCACCCCTCAAACGCAACTAATAATCATTTGACGATAATTATATGCGATAATTTGCCATGCGTTCATGTTTCCATGGAAATACCTGTACATAATTAAGCAAACATGCGGTAACTGACACATGCAGTACACACAAAAGTGGAAGTGATATACCCAATGGCCACCTGTCTACATCTTTCTTGGAACTCTGAGTAAAATGGACAGATATGCTGCGTCATTGTCACCTGACAACGACATACCACACTGGCACTGCGGGTCCGTTTCCGACATGATATACACGCATGCACGTGCTTTAGTCTGATGGAATGATCCAATCTGGGGCTCAAGTATATGACGTAATAATGAAATAGTAACCTAGTACCCTGACGTCGCAATCATTCTAATGTATATCTCTGTTATGAAAATTGGAAAGATCGTCAAGAATTGTATGAATTCGATGTCTTTGACGAATCTATAAT
Organism: Chaetoderma sp. LZ-2023a; assembly: GCA_034401795.1. Taxonomy (NCBI): domain Eukaryota; kingdom Metazoa; phylum Mollusca; class Caudofoveata; order Chaetodermatida; family Chaetodermatidae; genus Chaetoderma; species Chaetoderma sp. LZ-2023a. Next base: position 14,034,250 of record CM067364.1, read on the forward strand.
TTAGTAACAATTATGTTGAATTTGTTAAAACAAATTTATCCGGCGGCTGATTCTGCCATAAGCAGCACAATCACCCAAACAAATTAGTTTTAAAATATACAGCAGCGTACGTTATACATCTACTCAAAATTGGGATTCTGAGTATTTAGACGCAAAGTATATAACTCCAGACTAGCACGCGTAAATAGTGGCCCCCGTGGTGTCTTCGTACACGAACCTGCCGGGTGTCAATAGCTGTTAAAATTGTTTTGACCTGTGGCATACCTTTCAGTTGTAGTAACAACTGGCTCTTATGGAACCGTTAAATAGTTATTTACCAGCATTCTGTATCTCACTTATTGGAAGGTGTGCCTGCTGCTGCTGGTCAGTGTCCTTTGGTAATATGTGTACAGGTTTCTGTGTTCACAGCAAACTATCCTTCAGTATGCGTTGGAATGGACATTTACTGTTACGTATGAAACTCGATGACCAGATATGGCATTACTACGTGTGGTATACTATCTTGATAGATGAGAAGATGGATGACTGAGGATAAAATAGGGATATTCAATATGCTACAATGAACAATACTGATACCTTCACATTTCTAAATATTACAATGTGAACACATTGGATATAACAGATGGTAAAAGCAATGCATGTGCCATAATATGTGCAGGTAGATACATGTGCGCTCCTATCTATGTGAATGTGTTAACAACAAATCCGTATCAAATATGCAAAATCCAATCATGACATACTGGCTGAATCTGAAAGCATATAATTGATGTTGTTATTATTTGACTTACCTGTTCTCGCAATACGTGCAAAGGAGGAATCAGATTTCTGTGTGGCGCGTAGGCTGACGTCACAATCATGTACGCCGTGAATGACTAGATCTACGTCATGTTAAACGCGTAATAGTTTGTCGGGTTGTACTGATTGTTTGCCTTTACTACTTAATACAAATGCTGTTGAATATTTTGAAACTAATTTGACTGGACGCTGTTGCTGCCATGGGTAGCATCAGCACCAAGTCAAATTAATGTCCAACTACTCAACAGCTTACCTGTATGGATTTCTGGAAATTAATGTTTCAGAGCGTGCATGTGTCGAGTGATTCCAACACAGTCAACACGTTAGTGGATCTTAGCTAGCGATGGGTGGCACTTTACTCCAATGCCTGCTGATGAGATATACGTTTTTCCATCGACCATTGTAATTTGTACAATATGGATATTGACACCATACCTGTAGTCAATACCAGGAGGAGACTCATCTATACTTCAATTGTCTACATAAGACTGATTATGATGATGAAGATATATACATAGTCAGACCGATGCTAGCACCGACACGATTAATCTGTTCACATCATATCATTTTTGCTGCTAAATTTAAAACACCAATACTATCTTCACATTGAGATTGTTTATCACGTGACCTGTGCATGCCATATATTCCCGTGCTGCAGTGATATTCATCTGTTCGAGAACATCCGTCAAGACCAAATCTTCAAACTTGAAAACGAGACATATCACTAGAGTTGCAGTAGCTAAATGTTAATGTGTTCGATGATGAAGAGGAAATATACAAAACTGATTTAATTAGCTGGCCGGCTCTTCAAATCCTCAAACGTATTCACGTGTAAAGCCAGGATCAAGTCCACATATGTATACATTTCCGAGAAAACAGAGGACGAATAACTTTGCTTCTTGTACTTCCGGGCGAGGAGAAGCGGGGGAAGAACAAAATGCCGAGCTCACTATTTTGTAGTTCAACAAATATGGCGAATTATTGTGACACCGAACATCTCACATTCCAGTAAAATTCACATGGAGGTCAATCCGTACTATTGAAAACCCTAATGCGACTGAACATTGCATTCCATTACTGACAAAACACATCTCTACATTTACTAAACTTTGCTAAAAGAATTCTCTGGTAGTAGGCTCTCAAATATGTTCACTATCAACATTGTTAGGTAAATATCTTGTTATACAGAATCTGATGGGCCCATGTTCCGGGTGAACGTTAAGCCAGTTTGTTTTATCTTGGATATGATATGATATGTATTTGCATTTTTTGCCTGTTTAGGCTAATCAGCATAACTTACGTGAGACAATCAATATAAATTACATAATAAATATTCATACATCTATACATGATAACATATAAATAATTATTATACACGTAGGCTGATAGAATTGACATTTCCAAGTATATCCATTGATCATATGATGTCATAATCAACCATGTGACTTGTAAGATGACGTCACAATCATGACGGCATGCATGCCTCGATATAGCCAGGCTTTAACGAATAATAGTCGGACATGTTGTATCAATTGTATGTCTCTACCATTCAGTAGGCGTTCTGTTCAATAGCTTCAAGCTAACCATGCCGAGCGCCGTTGCAGCAACGGCGCCCAGTCAAATTAGCCTCAAGATACTCAACAGCTCATATGTATGGCTTTCGGGAGATCGATAGTCAGGGAGTTCAGATCGAGATCGTGTATTATGCAAATTTTATTCCGGATTTACCTCCCTTGTTGTACATACGTGTGTGTGTAGTGTTGGTTTCTACGAGTGCACATAAGGACCATCGGGTTTTCTTTCGACGTTTAGAAGAACTAGCTCATCCAAGGACATGAGACCATTGCCCAATCTAAACACGGCCATATTTTCTATATACGGTAGAAATGTCGAGAACAGTTTAGCATGCTTAGCTCTACGAATTGTATTGTATGGTATTATTCATTCCATAGGTAATATGTTAAATATTGGTGAAAACTGTGTAAATAATATGCTCCCGCCATGCTTAAAGTGTATGAGCCCGCCTTTACAAACGTTATTATGCTGTTAAATGGCGTGTGTATATAACGCGAAAGAGAATTTCACTGTATTAGTTATACGATTAGGTATCTAGCTACTTGTATAGCATACTAATTTAATTGCCAATAGGTATAACGTATAGATGTACACTCAAGGGCATATGGCATATTGTGAAATAAATCAAACTATGTACAGTATGATGAAGGGGTAGCGCGATAGGCCATCGTGAACCCGCTTAGTGCGTGCCACCACACGCATGTGAGAACCACAACAAATCAGCTCGATAATTTAAGATAATCGACCCAGTCATCACAGTAATAGATTTTTAAAAATAATCTTCACTTGGCCTGCATATGAACATTCTTTAAAGCCACTACAGAGGCCAGTTTTGGTCGTCTTTGACATGGAATGTTTAAACGTACTTATCTAGGTCATTCATGCCGCCAGGGTGACGTTATTGATTGTGATGTCATTATACACGTCACGTAGTAAATTATGACGTCACATTATGGATGGATAAAGTGGAAAGGTATATTGTGCCCAGTGAGCAACTAGAAATGTAACCATTATGTTAGAGCAACGTGCCTGCGCCAGGCTATTTGGCATGAGTGCTGAGGTGGGGTGGGTGGGATTCCACACAGAGAGAGCATGATTTTTCTCAATATATGGTGGCGTTTATGACATTCAGATGGTATTTTGAGCAAATGAAGTATATCTTGCGAAATAGGTTACTGAGACTGGCTGCCGATTTTCACAAAGAGAGCATGCAAAATTACTATCTAGCGTTATTAACACATTATGTAATCGCAGCTGTGAGTTATATACAACACGCCGAAGCTTCCCTGATAATGGCCTCGTTGCTTTTCCTTCGTTTGTTGTTGTAAATGTATAAGTAGAGAAAGAAGAATCTGAAAAAAGCGACAGATTTATATGTAAGTGCTCTAAATTTTGAATTCAATTATACCATTATAATATCACATACAGAACTCTCGTAACCCTTTTGTACACATAGCAATATTATGCTGTCAGAGATCAAAATCAATTAATCTATATTTGGGTAGCTAGTATAGATACTGCATTTCTCATAGGCAACTATGCATGACCTCTTAACAATGTGCCCTGTGCCCTATACACACGTATGGCTTTCTAGCATGCCTATTTACTAGTTTGGGTCATTGTGAAGAATTATTCTGTATACCAAAGTATCTGATATCATAATAACTTTCGTCACTAGGTAGCTGAAAAGGACCGCTAAGGGCACGAAATGTATGTTTTCGATGGCTTTGCAATTTAAAAAACATTGTGTTGACTACTTTAAAACTAATTTAACTGGGAGTTGCCACCGCCATAGACAGCAACAGCCCCGGGCAAATTAATGTTAATGTATTCAATAGCTTACATCTAAAATCACATTGAAATTTAGATTCTATAGATTCCGTTTTAAATCAATTCCAACACAAGTAAAATTGGATTGAGCTTAGAAATAAATGGATATCTCGATAGAAGTGCCATGTCTCCCTTATGAATGGCCGATGTCTCGCCAGAGAATGGCCCTTCTCGACCATCAGTTACAAAGTATGTGTCTGAACAATTGACCGTTCCATGTTATCAATCCGTCGTATGACGTCATATGACGTCATAATCAATAGCGTGAAGTGTAAGCTGACGTCAAAATCATTGCGCCATGAATGAATAGATTTAGTTCGTCGTAAACGCTTTCTATTTGGAGATGTACGCATTGTATGTTTTTACTACTTATTACACATTCTGTCAAATATTTTGAAACTAATTTGATCGGGCTCTGTTGCTGCCACAGACACTAACAGCGCCAAAGCAAATTAGTTTTAAAATATTCAACAGATTACCGGAATAGTTTTCTGGAAACTGATAGTCAGTGAGTTCCTGGATCGCTCGATCCCAACACGAGCGAGGTGCGGGTGCAGCGTAACCAGAGATGGCCGGGCCAGTGCACAAATTGGAAAAGTCCATTTGAAAAAAGGGAAACGAGAGTATTCAAATTCCAGAGACATAGACTGCAAAAGATAAAAAGGCTATCCTTAGATTACGCCAGCTGTATTGATCAAGGCAACACAATTGACAACGGAACCTCGTGTATGCTATTTTGAATGTTGACAGATATAGTGGACAAGATCTCACAGAAATAGAATTGCTCTTATGAGATAATGAGGCCATGCTCTAACATGTACATCCTGTTGAAAACACCTGCTAGATCACATCCGGCCAACGCTCTCAGCGCATCAATTCTGGAAGATTTAATATTGTTCTTCGATATATAACGAGTAAAACATGTCCATGAAATGTTTCGTTGGAAGCGATGATGATGACCCGTTCCTGTGTATCGATCAATCATATGACTTAATAATCATCTACAGTACGTGCATTTTGATGGAGCTAAGACTAATGTCATGACTGGCTTAACAAAATTCGTCATGAACGATTGACTGATGACAGTCTTAGCGTTGTCTTAGATAACAATACTACGTCTGTCCAAAGTTGGCCCATTTATGTCGTAACAACATTGACTGTATAGGTTAGCTCAACATCATTCTGCTCATTTGTCTAATGTTTAAAATATGTTATAAGACTTTATGAAAGAAATGTTTTATATGGACAATATATTTAGCACATTGGCAAAGTTAACAAAATATGGCTAACCAAAGAGATGGGTTGCAAAGTATTTCATAGTACTGTGTGTGTGTGTGTGTGTGTGCGCGTGCGTGCGTGCGTGCGTGCGTGCGTGCGTGCGTGCGTGCGTGCGTACATTCCTACCCTATGGCGACCGTGACAACCAATAGCCAAAGTTAGCCATCTGTAGTAATGTTACCTGTGTGTGTATGAATTGTATGACTTTACACATTTATAATCATGCTGTCGGATACTTTGAAACTAATTTGACCGGGCGCTGTTGTTGCCATTGGAAATTGATAATCAGGCTGTTCAGTGATCGATCGATACCAACACGGGGTAAGCGGGGGTTAAGTTTAGCTAAGGTTAATCGGGGCATAGCTAAAATTGGATGCCTCCATTGCACATACGCAAACCTATGTGCCAATTCCCGAGCCCATCACCGCAGCGACATCGCAACTAGCGACTCTCCATAACTCCCTAAACGTGTGAGTATTAGCTTCTTGTATTGTGACTTTATTGATATTCCAGAGACATGGTACCGTGCCGGCTTTACCGACTACAATCGTGTTTGAGAATATTTGGTGTGTAGCCATACCACGCCTTTACTGCGCCGTAGCTGTCTTTAGATTAGTTGACGTTTTCTGACAGCAGATACTATGAACATACCTAATACGTTGACATGGTGTTAGGCTCTTCCTAGCATAAAACACGCACCCCTGGCTAATCATCATCAGTTTCTTAGGTACACACAGTATGCCTGGATACAACATATCCCCCTTCAGCACAAAACGACCATACTCCTCGTGGCATCTACTGAATTTTTCTCAGTCTAGAAACTCGCTGTTCTCGCGGAAACGGCAGATATAATCTTGTTCCTGCGTTGAGCAGATTGCACATACACACCCATCTTTCTTTGTTAGCAAGTATGGGGTTTCTCCATTTTCCCTTTCCCTGCTTTTCCCTGCAGATTCAGCAGACAGATAATAAAAAGTGAAAACATACATCAAATGCAGACGGTACATTGATTTGCCATCTCTATCTCTATCTATCTCTCTCTCTCACTATCTCTCTCTCTCTCTCTCTCTCTCTCTCTCTCTCTCTCGCTCTCTCTCTACCTCGCTCTGCCTATTCAGCTGCGAGATAGCAGCTAGTATTGATACACACAACGCCGACATTTCTCATTCGCAACGGTATGCTGACAAATCCACCAACAGACCGTTTATTGAATCGTTCCACTTCGTCTCTATTCTCTTCGTGTAAGACCACGGCGATGCCATTAGGCACGATAGTAGAGTTTAAGTTTTATGGTGCGAATGTGTGGACGAATCCGTAAATCGGTAAGACCAGCACGTTTAACAGAGCATTCCCTCATCCCCGACGTAGTGAGGAGACCTCTCCGGGATTCTCCGTCAACTAGACAACCTGAGGCCTATGAAGATATGTATAACAAATGTATGCTGGGGACTGAAATTGCTGATGCTTGTCTTTAGTTTGTCGAAGTCTTATAAGCCAATATCTGCTTAACTTCTCGTAATCTATAGTGTATATATCGATTGCTACCATGGTCCACTGGTTTTCCAAATATTTATGTAATCTGATTGCCTATGAAGTTTCCGAGCATTATCTTGACATCATTTAGTTCCTTCACTGAAAGAAACAATGCTTAGTGCCCCCTGTGTTTGCTCACGCCTTAACACCAATATACATTCGAGTAAGTAATTATTGTTGGGAATGTGTTATGCATAAGAGATTAGCAAGGGGGTATGGCCCATCGGCCCACAGCAGTGTGGCTTATGTCAACGTGATACCATGTTCTGATGACGTGAAGTAGTCGGGAAGTAGTCGGCGGTAAATATGTATTTCTCCTCATTCATGTGAACGAGTGAACATGTAAGCATGCGCACGCCTGTAAGGTATCGACGCATTGTGCAATATAATGATGCATTTGAATGAGGAAACTGAATAATGTCTGAGGCATGTTGGCTACATTACTATGCTTGCTGCCATGGATGTACATGGAGCTGTGATGGGAAATATAGAGATGCGTATGTGTTTGTATATATGTGGCATGCATTAGACAATTGGAAATGGTCGTGAATGCCCAAATAAATAATAATGAACATTGCGATTACTGAAGTAACCACATCACACAGGTTTCTCCTGGATATTGCAACATTGCATTATTTCCTTGCACTATGATACTCGTGTTGTGTTATACTTCGTTCATGATCTCTCTTATATTATATTTCTGTGCATTTGTATTTTCTGCCATCATATAACTCCAGTATTGTTCGTCAGGAATGTCCTAGGTGGAGAGATGTATTCTACAATTGGTTGATTTGGCGATTGTACCCAGTAATCAATACCAGGTCTTATCGAGTTGTTATTTGCTATACAGACGGAAACAACCAACCTCACCAACCTCGTCTTAAAATTTAAAAGCCACATTCTACATGATCGTGCCATAATTATGTCGTCCACGTTCAGCCGGAAAAAAGCATTATTCCTCTATTAGAACAATCACATTGCTCACGTTTAGTGCCACACAACCGACTAATAATGCCGAGTATCAGGGAATAGAAAGAAACGAACGCGTGTTATAATTAAACATCAATTAATGCCGATAATTAAGCAATAGAGAATAGATATCTTGCTCCGGTATTGAATCAGTAGCTGAAAAGATGTGCGGTACCCGTAAGAGGCGTGCAGGTACGCTGTATACTCACTAGCCTGGGAGACAAGGTGCTATCAAGATGTGCACACTTTGTTTCCTATAATTTAAGCGAAACATGAACCGGACATGGTTACGTGCCTGTGCGTGTGAATACACGTGCATGCATACATACACATATGACGTAATGTTGTGCCTCAGCCATACATGTCCATGTGTCGTGCGAGCAAATACTATTATATCCGGTCTCTAAGTGCCGTGTGTGCATTCCTGCGCAGGCGGCAGTGCCTACGGAAACAACTGTCTAGCTGATCTGATATAGCCGGCCTTTTGCAACTGTATATATATATATATATATATATATATATATATATATATATATATATATATATATATATATATATATATATATATATATATATATATATATATATATATATATATATATATATATATATATATATATAAAATGTGCATAGGAACCCAACCCCATCCCCCACATATGATTAATGAAGGCGTCAACTGAAAGAACAATGCGTTTGATGATTCATCATGAACGAAGATATCGATATAGACAGCACAGTCAGATAACTTGAACAGTATCATGCTTTATCCTCTTCTCAATTCTCGAGTACCAAGTGATGCCAGCGGCGTCAATAATGCCGGCAAATTCGATAACGACGGCTTAATCAACTATGTGATGTGCAGGATGGCATCATAATTAATGGAATCAAGAAAGACGTGGATAAGTTCGTCACGAACGCATACTTGATGACGGACTAAGCGTTGTTGTGCAATTTGCATGTCTTTACTATTCAATAAACATGCTGTTGAATATTTGAAACTATTTTAATTGGGTGTTGTTGCTGCCATATTTCGCAAAGAGCTTAGCTACGTCATAATGATGTAATTGAGTATGGCGTCATACTACATATCACTTAGTTGTTTATGACCTCGTATAATTGATGAATACACTGGAATACACCATTGCTTCAGCTGTCTTGCATTGACACCACCTAACATTCGCTGTTGTGATTGATTCATTAACGAGATTTGTTATGTTTAAATATTCCCTGGTGACACTGTTAGTGAAATACCTTAGGATGTTTACTTTTAATCGCTTGTATTACTTCTCACCTGACATGATGCAGTTTAAATTGTCAATTTGTTAATGTGTTATTTCTACGGAATCCGTCCTCTGTTCATCTTATAACGTCCTGTATGTGTGTGGGCGCCTCATTGATGGTAATCGACATGATGGATTCCCCTCTTTATTACATTAAATAGTCGTGATTGTGTAACCAACATATGCTAATTCAGCTGGATGCTGTATACTAATCGAGTGCATAGTTGGAATTCTGTAAGCGGGATCACATACATCTAGTGCCCTACAAACCCACTTCAGGTATTTATTTCATTGCAAAACGTATTTGCATAAAGACAAATAATGCGTAGCAGAATTGATACCCACCTACCCCCGCCTCCATACAACCCAAATACCTACATGTTGATGCCACAGCCTGTTCGCTCTGTACTATGTATTGTATAAGATAACACGTTGTATTGTTAGATTTAACCATTGTGATCCTCCAGTAATGGCAGCGTCTTAAAACGATAACCACATAGGAATTGTCTTCTTGATTGTCGATGTCTCGCTGAAAAGCATTTGGTTTGTCCGTTGCACATATTTATCTGCTGAGAACAATGGAATGACCAGTGCGCTTCTTTAATTGGACTGTAGATGCAGATGATTTTCAATAAAAAAATGATTGGTATTATGATATCATATCTAAAGCGTCAATATCGAATTCGATATCGGCGCGCCCGTTGGTCAACGGCGCAGAGATCAATACCAATTGCTGTATTCGCGCCGATAAGAAGCAGTATGATTTTACACAAATTTCTGATTGCCTGCGTATACCGAGACTTATTATAGTGTAAGTTCAGGATTTAGAAAGGCAAATTGTATAGAGATTTACCAAGGTGGTACATAAGATTGTATCGGTTTCATAGGTGTAAGAATATCAAAGATACGTGAAATGAATGGAAACTATTGACGGAAAGTTGACAGTAATAAAATACGATAATGCATACACCTTATTTCTGTAATATTACATTTAAAACAGCCTTGAATCAAACAGCACAATATATAACCTACATACTAGATTACATCCTTGCCAACATAATGCAATATGATGCAGCGAATTCAATATTGGTCCCTGCGCCGCTGACCAACGCGTGCGTCAGTATGAAATATTACATTGAACCTACGCCATTGACCAACTGGTGTGCTGAAATCAAATTCGATATATGCCCTGCGTCATTGACCAACTGGCGTGCTGATATCAAATTCGATATTGGTTCCTGCGCCGTTGGTCAATGGAACACAGTCGACATCGGTGCTTTACATATACATTAATCGTGTGTTAAGCTAACTCTTTAATGGTCAAGACCGCCAAAACGGATTATGTAGTGATCTTGAGGAATGTCCATTTTTTTTATCCAAGCGAATAAGATTTTTGAAAATTTTGAAATTAATTCGAAAATATGCAACAGCATGTTTATTAAATAGTAACGACATACATTTCGTACACCACCGCTTAGTCCATCATCAATTACGGGTTCGTGACGAATTTATCTACATCAGTCATGACGCCATTAATTATGGCGTCATCCTATACGTCACGCAAGTGACTATGACATCATTTGCTTGATGAATACATTGGAAAGGCTCATTGACCGCCTGTTTAATCTACGCATAGATAGGCTAGAGAAAAATCGCATTGTCAATGAATCTCATTCTTTTATCAAGGCAACAAAGTCAATGTGTTGATATAACATTATGTGATTAAACAATCCACACCAATATTATGAACACTGGAAATAGCGAACTCTCCCGATGTCCTGTGCACTCGTGTCCACGATAATGGCAGAGTATCGGCACCGATACTTCTGCACCAAGTGTCAGAGAGTACTGTCACGAAGTGTATACATTGAATGCCTGTATTTGTATCGCTGACACGGATACTATTAAAATGTCAACCAATGTCGTGGTCAATACTTATACCAGCATCGTTGACACGATTGTTTAGGAAATCCAAATTTCCATATGGCAAAATCCGTGGTCAAATGCCAGGTGTCGTTATCATGCCATTTTTGGGGTTGGTGCTGTCATTCTGGCAAAGATCGCTGGTCTAAAGTAACGGTAATGTTCACGATGTTCACCTAACACGTGCTATGCACAACCAGATGTGTCTATGCCGGACACATGTTTTACTCCAATATATGGACCCACCACAGTATGGTAGCAAAATAATGGAGGGATCCGATCTGTTACTCAAGTATCTCACGTCATAATCACATACGTCACATGTTAAACATGGCGTATATCGCACCACTGAAATCGAAAAGTGTGTCACAAGTGTACACAGCGTATGCCTTTGACGAATTTACAATTTAATTAACATCGTGGTGAACATGTTTGACTTAATTTGATTGGGAGCTGCTGTATCCACAGATGGCAACATTCCCCAGACAAATTAGTGTAACGGCTGGTAGCGAGAGGTGGGCAGGTACTTGGACAAGACGGCCCAAACACTGGTTACGGTGAGAGTCCGCCGTGTATTGAGCAACAAACGTATACATGGTGCATAGATACAATCAACACCCTATAAGTAAGAAATTGCAAATGGCAGGTAAATAAACTATACTATAAAATGTAAACGTGATACAGTTACACTCTCTGTAAATCTAATATATATCCTATCTCGGTGTAAAAGTGAACGCTTCTTACAAGTCGCCGAATCGTTTAAGCTAAATATATGTGTGAGAGCTAATATCTACGTGTGTGTAGAACATCTTAAAACAATAATATCAGTGTGTATCCCTTATAATCGTAAACGCAAGTGTGCATACTTATGGGGATGTGTGCGTGAGCGCGTGCGGGCAATCTGACATCCCTAGGTATCTACTCTAGCTGAACTCCGGAGGACCACATCCAGTATCATATGCACTCCTGGACATTGTGACCGGCATGTGGTAAGTCTTAAGAGGAGGACGCCTTTCCCCCATGGCGGGAAGAGTGTGACCGGCACAGTTATGTGTTATATTGGGCCCAGTAACCATACTGCTATATATGTAATGCGATAATATACTTATGATATGTAATGTAAATATGTAATTTCTTAGCCTCAATAGTGTTGCCCATATTTGCATATTGTAAATGCACACATGCTATGCATTAAAGAATAGTATGGACAACTGGATTGTGGTTATGAAATTACATTCATATCATAGTACATAATCGCATTACATATTTAGTATTATGGTTGCTGGGTCCAATATAGTACATAACTGTGCCAGTCACATTAGTTTGAAAATATTCAACAGCTTATTAATTACCTTGAAATTGAGATGCTGGAAATTCAGGTTTCACATTTTCAGATCGAGTCCAACATGCGTAAATGTGGGTGCATGTCAGCTAGAACTGTGATGGATATAATGGCTGGCTCCGGTTTAGATATCAATCACATGACGCCGTGATGAACTAAGTCACATGTAGGCTGACGCCACACTCAATTAAGTCATGCATGGTGGTCATGAATGATGCATCTACGTTCGTCGCGAACGCAAACTTGAGGACGGACTAAGCGTTGGTGTACGAATTGAATGACTTTACTATTTAATACACATAACATAGGCAGCAACAGACCCGTTGAAATTTGTTTTGACATAGTAAACAGATTACCTGCGTGGTTATCTGGAAAATGAAAGTCAGAGAATGCAGTGATTGTTTGCTCCCAGCACGGGCATACCGTGGGTGGAGCTTAGCTAGAGATAGGCCGGACAGAGCTAAAACCGGATTCCTCCATTATATTAGCTAGTGATCCGTCTATTATTCTGGAAAATGAGCACGCTAGTCGTGTTCTTTGCTGCCATGTGTTGAGGACCCGTAGATTGCCAGCGGCATATGAGCTTGATGCCGCCTACCATTATTTCAAATTCACCAGTTCCAGGGAAGTGCTATGTACTCTAATATACGCACTGGGTTAAATCGGTTTCCGTCTAGTTGAGAGGAAAAGATAAGCCGCTGTTATCAATATAATATGCAATGTAGCTACGATTTTTAGTGGGTAATCAACCCGTATTTGGATCAAAATCCACCGAGGACGTATACCTGCTGTCCGTCTTCGGTGCGAAAACGTGATTGATTGTAATTATGTTTTATTCTGTTCGTGTGTGGTGGAGTTCTCCAGAAGAACAATCCAGAGTATGACCACCCTCGCTAACACAACAGTGTTTAACGACATGGCTGTATGTATTATACCGTGTTCTCATCCGCTAGCTATGTTTATTTAGCAATACCTTTTTCATTTCTTCCAGCGCTGGTTTCTCGGTTGTATTGCGACATCTCACCTCGAAGAGGCTGCACTTATCATCGACTCCATGTTAGAAGATGGATACCAATGCAATAATCAACAACTACTCCACGCCAAGCGTCACAACTACTAACTCCTCTACTAGCAACACCTCCACGACCACCACCGCAACTAGCACCACGAACACCACCATCACCAGCGCCACCACCTGCACCGTCGCTGCCAGCAAAACCACCACACAGACAGACAAATGGACCGAGGGACGGATGGACGGGCGGGGAGACGGCTGGCGGGCGGCAAGACCGGAGGCAAGATGGGCGGGCGGACGGACCGATGGCAAGACGGATGGTCATAGAGACAGACGAGCAAACAGACAAATAGACAGACATGCTGGCATATATTATTAATTTTCTTTTACAAGGGCATTAGATCTAGTTGTGTTCTGCAAACATTGTTATCTCCAGTCATGCGTCGAGAAAATTGCATTACATGGCTATGTAAAACATTCGCCTGTCTCTCTTGGGAAACTGTCTCAGGAAATCTCAGTGACACATTATCCCCCGAAACTAATACGATGTTATCCATTTTCAACGACGTATTACATCAGACTGAAGGAGATCCATTCCATAACGGATGCGTCACATTTCCTGGTGCCATGGCGCGATTCTGGGTCGCTGTAAATTGAAAGACAGACGGAACTGGAATCTGCTACTTGTCTTTACCCTGGAAAGATATCTGAGTTATCTTTTTGTTCAAAATTTCGCACCGCAGTTTCAATATATTATCTTTATCTAGGTGATTGCCTAACTTTTATGTTGCCAAGGAACTAGAGCGAACTATTTCTGGCTATGCACCGCCAATTTCTAGCCATGTGCCGCCAATTTCTATCTAAGCTCCGCCCATGGTTTTGGTATGCTGTGATTGATGTATATACTGTGAATCATGACTTCCCGGAATCCCAATGTCAAGGTAACAATATACGTTACCAGTTGAATAGTTTGAAATTAATTTGACCGGTTGCTGTTGCTGCATGAGGGTGCAACAGCTTCCAGTCAATTTAGTTTCAAAATATTTAAGAGAAGGTCATATACTTCAGTGACAGACCGGATCTAACCTTTGGCCTACCATCTGTACTATTCGAATACATAACGGGGTTAGTGGAATATCGTATGAGGCGTGGGTGTAGCCCCTGGGAACGTAGATCAATCAATGCTATGTTAGCCCAGACAAATCATCATATGAACGATGCAATTTCTGAAAGCAATTACCTTCATTACGGTATGCTGGGCCACCGCTAGATGTCTAACATTATATCGGAACCTTTCACGGATGCCACGGGAATATGTCAAGTTAGCTATCCGGTCATGTAAACTACTATGCAAACAGGACAGTGTGTGCAACGATATATTCTGGACGGCGATTTCTTTGGACAATTCAGCCACATGCCGAAAAATATAAACAACATTATGGCCATGCTAATCGAGGAATCCATGGCTAGCGATGCGCCGTCCGTGGCTAGCTTTGCTCGGCCCATGCTCTGCCCGAGTTGTGACCGTTCGAACCATGAACTTGCAGATTCCCAATATCAAGGTAATATACAGGTAAGCTGTTGCATATTTTGAAACTAATTTAACTTGACGCTGTTTTTGCCTATTATAATCCCGGATATGCTACTATTCATGACGTTTATATATGACCATATTATGAAGCCACTATAGCACAGCGACGTGATGGATGACGTTATAATCGGTTAGGCTATGAAAGACATAGCTAATATCACGAACACCTAGTATATGACGGACTAAGCGGTGTTGTACGAATTGTATCTATTCACCATTTAATAAACATGATGTTGAATATTTCGAAATTAATTTGCCTGGTGCTCTTGCAGGGCAGCAACAGCACACAGTCAAAATTAGATTAAAAATCGTCAATAACTTACCTGTATAGTTTTCTGGAAATTTTGATTCATTGAGTGCATGGATCGATTGATCCCAACACGTTCAAAGCGTGGTTAAAGCGTAGCTAGAGATGGGCTGGGCATAGCTAACACTGGATTACTCCATTGTATGTGTGGGTTATGGCTAATGTCACTAAATACCACGAATACTCCAAGCACGTGGTATTGTCATCGGCCATTCCCCTACACCAATTCCAAAGAACTGTATCCCTCCCATATCTGGTGTCTACTCAACTGCCTGTTGATTCTGCAGCTGTCATGCGTGGGTGACAACGGAGTTGTCAAGTGTTGTGTATATTACTTAACAAATAGCATAACTACTTACAATTATTTACAATTATCCTAGCCATACGTACATAATGCAGAGAAGCGTAACCTGTCGATAGTGAACACCTGCTTTGGGGGTGGGGGTGGGCGGTGGGCATACACACATGATTTTGTGAGACGTGTGGTCATAAAACCACACGTCTTAACAGAGTCAAAGTGTCTCACCTGCCATATCAGAATCGGCATCGCGTGGAGTCAGATAACTCGGAAAGCACCAGCTTGCAGCCACAGAAGCCATTGTATTTATGGAATTGAGTTATAGGTCTACTAAACGACAACCTGTCTTTTTCGATCACTTTTATGGTCCATGAGTTATCCGTAATAGGCAGGTTTGATTGCACGATACCTCGAAATGAGGTACACTCATAGAGTCATAAGATCTCGTCAGTAAAAATGGCAGCACAGTTTTTCTACATTCGAATGAACCCTTAAAATGTATCCAAGCAGCTGCTACCTGCATAACACATGCAAGGCTCACACAATTTACATTGTACCCGTAAACATAATATAAAATCAATCAATTTATGTGCATAGTCAAATAACTGAATTAATGGATTGTGTTGTGTTTTAATTGGCATTCATAGGCTAATTATTTATGTCCTTTTGATACGACCCACGGCTAAAATCAGACCGCTAACCCTGGCACGATTTTAGGGACCTTTCTATTTTTGTAATAGCACGTGTGTCTCGCCTAGCGAATCTGTGTTCGGTTCTCCATAAGTTCCACTCACATTGCAATTCCCAGTAATTACACAGGTGTTAAGCAAGCGGGTTAATGCACGTAATAGCTTTGAACTGTGAATCGGGCGCTTTATCACAACAGTTTACTATTTGGACACTTACTCTGGTATAAAATGCATCTATGGAATCACTGTGCGGGCCTAAGAATAGCACTATATGATTAATACACCTGTTTCTAATTCTATTTTGTCCATAGTATATATTTATATATTGAATTTAAAGTAAGTTTACAGATTCCGGCTGTACAATTGCCAAGCAGTTGGAAAGAGACTGAGGGGCGTTATATAAAAATCAATCGCATATTTGATTCCACTACACACTTCCTTGAATTGAAAAAGTACCACATACATACACAAAATTTAGTTAGCAGATCTTATATTTAACTATGGTATCTATTGCCGGTAGTGTACCGTGATTACGTGCATAGGCAATGGAGGAAGCCAGTTTTAGCTATGTCCCTCTCATCTTTTGCTACTGCACACACGCGTTGGCCGTTTTGGGATCGATTTATCCCTGAACTCACTATCTATCAATTTCCAGAAACCTATACAGATAAACTGTTGAATATTTTGAAACAGTTTTGACTGGGTGCTGTTGCTGCCGATCCAAGCATGAGCCAGCACCAGCTTTCAATCAAATTACTTTTAAAATAGTCAACAGCATTTTAACACGTACGCCTACATAACGAAGTTATTATATTTATCATCATCGTCGTCGTCGTTGTCGTCGTCATCGTCACCATCGCCATCACCATCACCGTCAGCGGAAACAGCGGCAGCGGCGGAAGCAACAGCAGCAGCAGAAGCAAACAACAACAACATCGACAACAACAACAACAACAACAACAACAACAACAACAACAGCAAGAGTCATTCCCTCCCTAACACACATGTTATGCGCCCCCCCCCCAACAACTAATTAGCCATGGGCCCCAAATAGGCTTAAGCCGGCTCTGACTTTGTTACCGAAGCAATAGTAGATTGAAATTGTATTGATCGTTATCAACAGATACAGCTGCCATTCGGTGTGCGCGTGCTGTGCCTATTAATCACGTGTGATCGCTTATAACTAACACCATCTAATTACGTCTAACGATTTAAAAATATAATAGTGCATTTTAAGGATGTCTGCGAATAACTCAATTCAATGTATTGTCTTGTAATAATTATAAAATTGGAGCAACCAATCTAAGGAAGCTAATTAAAGACATACTAACTAACGATTCTTGGTTTTCCGGATAATTATTTTCTAAATCTGGACGGTGATCGAGGTCACGAATGATATGCTTCAAGTGGACACCGAGTGGCCATTGCTCTCTTCCGGGGTGAACATACGTCTCTTTGAGAATTAACGATTGCACATTTTCTAGTGGCACGCCCCCTGGAGGAACAACAAATAATAACACGTTTACGTGTCTGTGGATGAATTAAGCATCAAATGTCAATTCCAAATGTTTTAGTCTGAAACACTACTAACGTGCCAGTCATGGCGTAGCTCTAGTCAAATGTATGGATATGAATTTGCAGCCAATTCAATGTACCTGTATAGTTTATCCATCAATCAATTGACATCATAGTCAACTTTGACTGTGACACCAGCCTACACGTGACGTAATTGATGACGGCATAATATGCTTGAGCGACGGAGCAGATCCCTGAATAGAGAAATCCGGTTTTAGCTATGCCCACTCTTCTTTAGCTAAGCTCCACTCACACTTCGCTCGATCGACCTGTGAACTCCCTGTGAATTCCCTGGCTATCAATTTCCAGATAACACTACAGGTAAGCTGTCGAATATTCTCAAACTGATTTGAATGGGCAGCAACAGATTAGTTACAAAATATGCAACATCATGTTTATTAATTAGTAACGACATACAATTCGCACATCAACGCGTAGTCCATCATCGATTAAACGCTCATGACAAACTTAGCGACACCATTTATGACGTAATTGATTATGACATCATCCTATACGTCGCGAAGTTGATTATGATTTCATATGATGTATGGATACGCGGGAATACTCCATTGTGTTTACATTGACAGAGGTGAGAGTATTAATTCCGTTAATAAATCACGTTTGGGTAACTATTATTGCAAAAATTCACACCATATCTCACTGGGTGGATCCGACCTTTCGCCACTCGAAACCATCCTACAAGTCATAACCAGACTTCACCAATCGCTAGCTGATGTCGCATTCAAATCATGTAGAGGAGACTGTCTGACAGTAACAGTCTGACTCGCATGGTTTGACGAATATAAAATCAGAAAACATATTATGCTGGCAATTTTGATACTAATTTGAATGTGAGCTGTTGTGTGGCAGCAACGTCCAGTTAAATTAATATTCAAAAGATTCAACAGCTTTCCAGCATAGCTACCCTGAACTTGAGATTGTTTTCGTTACGAGCATCGTTGGGTTAAAACCGATTCAAACCCAAAAAGAAATTGGGTGGACCTTAGTTAGAAATGGGGGCTGGTGGGTTATGGGGTGGGGACATACGTAGAAATATACCCCTTTGCTAAGTATACCAACGGCTGTGATAGCGGTATCTGTTGGAGCGATGAATCACCAGAGTTCTACTACGAAAATCTCAACATTGACCATGCGCGGCTACAGTTGTCCATACATGCCTACACATCTCTGGAATACATGGCAAATTGAGGGGTTTAAATAGACTTCACGTGTTTCAAAATTGTTAAATCAATCATTTGCCTTAGTCAGCTATAATGTGTCGCTGATCTAAAATATGATGTGGGTCTAACTCACTGTTATCTATCTATATCGGGCATTAATTGGTTTACTAGACCATTCATTTGTTTATCTTAGTCGGTGAGCGAGCTAGATGGTCAACGCAATGAACCGTTCCATGTTTTCGCAAACACCCGTCCACATCTAGCTACGCTCCACCCGTGTTGTGATCGATCGATCTCCGAACTCCCTGACTATCAATTTCCAGAAAACTGTACAGATAAGTTGTTAAATATTTCGAACCTAATTTGGCCGGATGCTGTTGCTTCCAATGGCGGTCAAATTAGTTTTAAAATATATAACAGAATCGTTGTTAAATATTAAAGACATACAATTCGTACAACAACGCATAGGCTGTCTTCAATAATGCGTTCGTGACATATTTATCTACGTCATTCAGTCTACATCTCGCATAGTTAATTATGACATCATATGATTAACAATTGAGAATCTCTTTACAAATGAATCCAAAACAGAGTTCACGCACATATACCTATCTACAAATCACGAAGCTAAAGAAAATGACGATCCACTTCGTGGCAGCGGCCCGTGGAAGAAAAGTACAATCCTTGGCCCACTGCTGTGTAGTACTCCTAACATTGTTGCACGCTGCGTCATGGGTAGCATAGCTTTCCAATCCTTCTGGAAGCTATGGATTCGTAGATCAAAGATGCCCATGCTTAAAAGACTACGTGTATACAATGCAACCTGCGTATCCTTGATGCTGTAAACCTGTAACAGCTGGGCAGCTCGAAAGGTCTCCTTGTTTGTATTTACTGGCTCCCAGTAGGGCAAATTCCACGTCTCTCTGTGCTGCTGTGTCCCCTGGCATCCTTAGTGCATGACCACACATGAGCCTACTTAGCTGGACGACTTTTTACGGAGAGGGGTGATGTATTACACATCTTGTATAGTGCAGGACTGGAAATTATGCTAGCTGGCATTCGCTGCCCAGCGATTGCGAGTAGGTATTTGTGGTGGCAAGCATCATGTTTACCTAGAGCTTCCTGTGCTTCCCAAGAGGTTTCTTTTCCTCGTCTTTGAAGTCCAGGTCGTCGACGTATTCTATCCCTAACGGCATACCAAGTATGGCCACTGGCGCGGGGGTTGGTGGCGGGGATAAGTGTGTGGGGGGGGGGGGGGGGGGTTGGGGTGGGGGGGGGGGGAGGGGGGTGGGGTGGTAGGTGTAGTGTTGTGGAGTTTTCCCGCACAGATTTCAATGCAGCTGCAAGGTAACAGATGAAAGGCACAGTGGGTAGACCATCTTCATGTTGGTAGCCGCTTGGTGTCTCAAGCTCTGCAGACGTCATTGACTTGACACGCACTCAGCTTGTTGTCTGCAAGTAGTAGCTTTACTAGTCGCAGCTCATCATTGTAACTGGCCTGGCGTAGTACATCTAGGATCTGTGGGCGTTTAATTCCGTCGAACATGGCAATGCCCCTTTTGTGGAAATCCCAGTGATTGGACATGACTACTGCCACACGCATAGGTTGGGCGCAAACAATGTCTGCGCAGCTGTGTCCACGTGCACAGCCACTTTGACATGAACCGGTAAGTCCTTGATTGCGTATCCAGTGCGGCATATAGTATCATTGGATAAGATACTGTTGAAGAGCACAATGGGCCGCCGCGTGACGGGGGTGGGGGGTGGGGGTTCAGGTGCGTCTTAGTTTTGGGTAGGGCGATACGGGTGACTTGGCCTACAGCCTCGATGGGAAATGTTAACTATCTGCTCCACGATGAACTTTTTGTATGACATTTGAGTGGCAGTGGCGCTGATGAGCTTGGGTAGGGCGGGGTTGACTCTACCCCCTTAACCGGTATGGCGTTTATACATTGGGTAGAGCTGGTTCATCTGAAGGCGTCTAACGGCAGGCTTCTGGTCAGAATTGAGGTGTGCACCTCCATAGGAACGAGCATCCGAAGCAGGGGGTTTACTTCTGTTGTGTATAGTATGGAGTCTATTTGGTTGAAGACCCCAGTTGTGGCCTTTGCGGTCAGCAATGTATCATGCACATGTTGTCCGGTGACGACATGCGCGTTTGGAAGACGTGTCTGTAGCAAATAGGCCATTGTAACTTGGGAATGCCACCAGTGCATCTGTATTGCTGTTGCGGATGCCCTTTCCGTATGATCACATACATACACCAAGTCCTGGATTTTATTTTTGTCCACATTGTCGAGTTCACCTAGCTTAGCGTTGACATCTCCACACACGAACAACTGGCATCTGGCTGGGGTTGTAATGACAGAGCCCAGTCCCGCATAGAAGGAATCTAATATTGCTTGATTGTCCTTGGCTTTTTCGGTAGTTGGTCCCTATGCGTTGACTATGCGAGACTTAGTGGTGGTGCGTTCTCACGTTAGTATAGCCAGGTCGATGAATGCAATGCGGCCACTGGCCTATCCAAAACCAATAACATGGTCCAAGAGCATTAGCTCGATTACGAAGCCTACACCCCCGTATGGATTCGATGGCTGAGGCGGCACATTTACTAAGATACTGTTTTCGAATGCATGTAAACAAGTACGTTAACTGTACCACATACGAGTCATTACACCAATGTCATTCCATTGCATGTCCAAACACAATATTGGGTATGCTAATGTGCAGCGCTGAGCGACGTGTGTGTAGTGGATGGAAATTGGACTTCGTTATTTTATATCAATTTGACATGAATGTGGTAGTCGTGCGCAATGTTGTCACATGACTTTTAGTTGTTAGGGCTCGCGTAGCTCATGTTATACACACATGTTGAGAACAGTTGATGGGTCAGTTATGACAATATATTTCGCACGAGATAGTTTGTGTTCTCTTCCCATCAATTTCAACAGCTCTAAATTATTTCACCGTGTGAGTTTCTCGTTGTTAGCGGAGAAATGGCGCTAAAGCGCGTAGGCCTATCCATTCAAGTTGAAATAGTAATACAATAAAGTAAGTTTAATGAGTTCTGGAATTGCGATCTGATCGACCACATATAGCAGATAAGGAGGTACCAGTATGCTAGATGACTGCACATTGTACACAACGAGCTGAACCAACATTGCTGAATATGGTTTTAGGTATACCCGTCCATCTCTAGCTAAGCTGCACCTACGCATCGATCGTGTTGTGATCGATTGATTCCTCCACTCTCTGAATCTCAATTTCCAAAAGACTATACAGGTAAACTGTTAATATTTTGAAACTACATGACTGGGTGCTGTTGCTGCCTATGGCAGCAACGTCGTCCAGTCGAATTGGTTTTAAAATATTCAACAGCATGTGTAGTAAATCCTAAATGCTTTCAATTCGTACAGCAACGCGTAGTCCGTCATCGAGTAAGTATCCGTGACGAACCTAGCTACGTCATGCATGACGCAATTGAGTATGGCATCATCCTACACGTCACGTAGTTGATTATGACGTCAACTAATTGGCTGATAAATTGCAATCCTCCATTCACGCACGCCAGTGGCCGCGTAGGTGATTCTCACGCATTACGGCTCGGTAGGTAGGCCAACGTATCAAAGATCAAGGAGTGTATTCGGAAATAGAGGACGCGGTCGTGTCAAGTAGATGCTGGAAGGCATCTTGTTAGGCTGTGAGATGGTTCTTATTTGCGACACTTCAGAAATATAAGCGCGTGTACGTAATTTCATCCAGCAAAATCGTCATGGATTTTATTAGCATTATAATTTTCACAATGGGAAGCCGACAAGTATGAGCTGAGCTGTACGTACTCAAGGGGCGGCACTCGCCTATGATCAACTATTTGCACCGGCAACAACTAGCGCGTTTACCTCCCTTATAGGCACAGTATAGAACAGTACTGGCTGACTGGCTGCCTGGCTGCCTGGTCGACGTCGGTGCTTCATTCATTCCTTCTTGACTAACTGAATATCTAGGTGGCTGACTGGCTAACCGCCTGTCTTCTCAGCCGCACACCCACCCACGCGCCCACCAGCCTGCTCGCCAACCCTGCCCGCCCACGCGCTCACCCACACACCCATCCGTCGTCAGCCCGCCCACCCAAACCAACCAACTGACCGAAAGAACGATAGAATAACCGATCGCTGGACATCGGGACGACCCAACCGACTGATCGACCGCCCAACAGGCTGACTGATTAACTCACAGACCGACGGAGTGACCAATTAACGGACCAACCAATTAACCCAGTAACTGGATGACTGACCGCCTGACCGACTGACCAACTGACGGACCAACATATTAACCGATTTACTGACCGACTGACCGACCGACCAACAGACTGGCTGACCGACTGACAGACCGACCAACTGACCGACCGACCGAGTGAGAGACCGACTCACTGGCCAACTGAGTGACCGACTCAGTGACCAATTAACGGACCAACTGATTAAACCACTAACTGGATGACTGACTGCATGACCGACTGACCAAATAACGGACCAACAGATTAACCGTTTTACTGGCCAACTGACCGACCGACCAACTGACTGGCTGACCGACTAACAGAGCGACCAACTGACCAACCGACCGACACATAGACTAAGCGCTAGACTGGCCGAAAGAATGATAGAATAACCGATCGCTGGACGTCTTGACGGCCCGACCGACTGATCGGCCGCCTAACAGTCTGACTGATCAACTCACTTACCGACTGAGTGACCGACTCACTGACCAATTAATGGACCAACCAATTAACTCACTAACTGGATGACTGACCACGTGACCGGCTGACCAACGGACGGACACACAGATGAACCGATTTACTGACCGACTGACCGACCGACCAACTGACTGGCTGACCGACTAACAGAGCGACCAACTGACCGACCGACCGACAGAGAGAGACTAAGCGTCCGACTGACTGACCAACTGAGTGACTGACTGACTAACTGACCAACAGACGGACTAACCGATTACCCGATTGACTGACTGACTGACTGACTGACTGACTGACTGACTGACTGACTGACTGACTGACTGAATGACTGAATGACTGAAAGTCCGACGGACTAACTGCTCCACTGACTGACGTCTGAGTGACTAACCAATCAAACCAACGACTGTATGAATGAACAACCGCACAAACAGACCGAATGACTTGGCGACTGACTAACCGACCGAATTATCAACTGAGAGAGCTGTCGATGCCAGCAATGGCAAAGTAACAATAAGTAATAAGGTAAGACATGCAGTTAGAAAATGTCGTTAACACGATGTGGTTTCCATAGGATCGTACACAATCTCCATGCTTCGATTCTCAAGACAATTACACGTCATGGTAAATGGCCAATTTAGCCAGTCAATCTAACCCAAAAGAGGCATAATCCAGAACGAATTGTAATAGAGACGAAACCACTTGTATTTGTTTTCTTGGAGTCTAGTAAAAAACATACTAAACAGCCTCTAAAATTCTTTTAGTGGAACTTTGTGTATTTTCAGATCTTAAAATAGTCATAACATTTTCATCTTGTATAGTAGAGATAGCAATGGACCTTTCCAGTTTTAGCTATGCCCCGCCCATCTCACGCTATGTGCCACCCACACCTCGCTCGTGATGAGATCGATCAATCTCTGAACTCCCTGACAATCAATTTCCAGAAAACTATACAAGTAAACTATTGAATATTTTGAAACTAATTTGACAGCGTCCGGTCAAATTAGTTTCAAAATATGCAACAGTATATTTATATAAAAAATAGTAGAGACATGCAATTCGTACAATGGTTGGACTATTAAGAGTTAAAGAATCATGTATGGCGCAATGATTATGACGTCATCCTACACGCCGCTTAGCTGATTATGCCGTCATATGACGTAATTACTCTGGAAAGGTCCATGTATTATTATATATATATACCTATGTTTTCGTGGTCTATCATTCACATAAACAGAGCGAGATTCATCCAGGGTGATTTTAGGTGATAAATTATCGGGTTCTAAAGATTAACAGTAAGCGGTCGGTATTTGCTTAAGTATGAGTGAATTATAAACATACAGATGGGGATACAATATGACTCACTCCCATCGAACAGCATAATATAGCATTACTTCTTGTCATTATAGATATTTATTTTAACTGTTTCAATCCGGAAAGCTTAGTTTTTTTAAATGTCAGTGTAAGCTGCTGAAATTATGTGAATATTAGTTTTACCTGAAGCGGTTACTGCTGCCTTATTGACCAGAGAGTCGATTAAAAAGGAGCCATAACCCGGAACAAATCGTAGCCTAATAGAAACGAAATCACGTGTACGTGTTGTATTGACGTCTAGTAAAGGGCATACTACACATTACTACTACTACTGCACATTTAAAGCGTGAATACAGTCTTAAACTAGTCATATCTCTGTCATATAACGTGTGTGCCTATACCTATGGTATATGTTTCACAGAATCACAGGTAAATTCATTCAGGGTGATTTGACGTGCTAAATTATTGGATTAAATAAACTAAATCACACATTTGATGTCATCGTAATAAGCTACTATTCTTAAATGTGTTCTTTGTTAGACAGAAAGTATGTATGATATCTGAAAGTTGACTGTCACTTATATCATGATATTATCAGCCAATAAAACTGTAATAGACTCGATTTGTATTGCAATGTGTTCTACGTTGTGGCTCCGTTTGGGCTAGATTGAGATTTCGTTAACTCTCTTGCTAATCAAACCGTGTTTGCAAAGAAATACGTGAAATCCGTGTATTTGTCAGAGCCAGCATCATGTCCGAGTGTGATTTCTTAATAACACCCACTTGCGAGGGGGGGGGGGGGGTCACCAACAATTACATTGGCGACAGATGTGTGTGCTGACATCGCCACAGCCAGCGAGGACAGTGGTGCAGATATGCGTCTCAGCCCTGGACAACACATACGCAGAGAGTGTTGTTGGAAGCATGCGTACGCGAACGCTGTACATGTAACACGTACTAAGTGTAAATCGCAGGCCATTGTATTGCGTGACGAAGTGTGCACTCACCGCGCAGCTGAACCTAACTTCTCGTACAATGTTGTTGTGCTAGAGGAAAATATGGCAGCAGAAAGGAAGTGCCTGATCTTCTACTTGTCTGAAGAATTTGGGTCCATACTTTAATAAAAACATTGAACTGGTCGTTGGTGTGATCAATGACATACAATATGAAGTTTAGGTTAGTCGTGTGGTATAACATTTGCCACAGAAGCTTCAGAAATAAGACACAAATACTGCAATGTTTTGCATAATGGCAATGAAAATAGCTTTAAACAACATAGACTTGGAAGACTAAGGAATCCGGAAAGGGAAGCTGCATGGAACAGTACACGGCTAATGATGAAGATCACACTACTTATTGCAGAAATGACAGATATATTAGGCCCTGAGTGCGAAGCGTATTCGCGTAAGTATAATAAAACAATCTTCCAAGACAGTTTTAGGACACTGACATGGACTGGATTGAATACGTTGTCACATTCCTACACAAAGCTGTGACCAATTTCAGTAAATGTTTCAAGGAGCCAAACAGCAAGACAGTCGTTGAGGCTGCCGCATCACATGTCGTATTAGCAAGAGGCGTCAAATGCTAATGTTAAATTCAGTCTAAGATGTTTATCTGAGTAGACTTGAAATGCCACCAGTTTCAGATGCAACACTATGTCTATCAAACTCTTCGCAATATTTCCTAGATGCTCTAGTTGTTTGGGAAGGACAACGGTTTACAGTTCAGTGCAATCGGTTAAGCTGTGTTGCATGCAACGCATTCAGATCTTGTTATAGCTATGCTTCGTCTCGGGCTTGGTGTGCCAATACTTTCACATGTTACATCTCAGTTCCCTGTAGAATGGACTCAGCATGTCATACTCAGAAACACAGAGAGATGAAAGAAAGGAGTGCAGCCAGTATCACCGTATCGACATTCCGTGGTATGTACCTGGCGACGTCATGCAGTTTTTGACAAACAATGTTGATCACAATATTGGATGGTAGTGGTACCGTTCATAAAATGATCATTGTAGGCAACATCACACCAACGAATAGTCATACTTCTCTAATGGACGTTCCAAGGTTATCCATCCATCATATTACGTCAAAATCAACTACGTGGCGTGATTGAAGACGCCATTATCATGACGTTATGGATGGCTCGATATTGTCCATCTTTAACGCTTAATAGTATGACACATTGTACGAATTGTATGCCTTTACCAGTTAATACCCATTATCTTGCCTATTTTAAAACGTACTGTTGACAAAGGCAGCAACAGTCAAAGTACGTTCAACATATTTAACAGACTACCTGTATAGTTTTTTCCCGGAACTTGATAGTAGTGAGTTTAGGGATCGATCTATCCCAACGCATACGAGGTGTTGGTGCAGTTTAGCTAGAGAGGGGCGTGGCGTACCTATATACGCCATCAACATCCATACCGCCCCCACCGCTTGCATGCATGCTATCCTCTCGTCCCCTCACGGGTCGAGAGTAATAGGCATTGTTTATATGCATGGCCCTACAGATTGCCAATATGTTGCCAGCAATAATGGAGGAAGTCAGCTCCCCCCTCCCGCCCACCCCGCCCATCTCCAGCTAGGTTCGACTCACGCTTTGCCAGTGTCGGGATCGATCGACCCGTGCACTCTCTAAATCTCGATTTCCATAACCATACAGGTAAGCTGTTGCATATTTTGAAACTAATTTCACTGCGTGTTGTTGCTGCGTATGGCAAATTAGTCAAATTAGTTTTAAAATATTCAACAGTATGTTTATTATAGTGTACAGACATGCACTTCGTACGATCAAACGGACTATTAAGCGTTTAAGACGGACTAAATCGAGCCAGCCATGACATAATTTATTATAACGTCATCTTAGACGTTACGTAGTTGATTATGACATCATAAGATTAACTGAGAAAATCGATTGCTCATAATCCTGAAAGCCGACACATTTTCGTCAACTATGGAGTAAGGGGGAATACTGTTGTATTATATTATGTAAAGAACATATAATCAATCACGCGTACTGGCCGTGACCGTATCTGACTCTCTACTTACCAACCTATCTTTCTATCTACATTGAAGCGCATTGATCCACCCAGCCATCCATCTATCTATCCATCCACCTACACATGCACACACGTACCAATTCACGCACACCCTCCCATCCATCCATCTATCGATCCATCTATCCATCCAGCCACCCACCCACACCCTCCCATCCACTATCCATCCACCCATCTATCCCTCCTTCCATCCATCAATCTATCCTTCCATCCATCCAGCCACTCACCCACCCACCCACCCACCCACCCACCGCTCTCCCAACCATCCATCCATCCACCCATCTATCCATCCATACATCTATCCATGCGCATACCAACCCACGTACACACCTACCCGCCTACCCTCCCATCCATCCATTCCCCAATTGAGCCATCCAGTCATCCATTCTGGTATCCACCCATCCATCCAGCGAACCAGCCATCCAGACCCCACCCCCCCCCCCTCCATCTATCCTCCATCCACCCATCCATTTATCAATCCATCCAGCTATCCATCCACATGCCCATCCGCGTACCCACCTACCAGCCCACGCTCCATAACCATCCATCCACCAATTGCCATATCCATCCATCCACCCATCCAGCTATATATGAGTGTTCTATGTACATGAATGAAACAACGTACTTCAATCGTGTGAGAGTGGACTACACAGGTGCAAGTCAATCGCTATTCTCGTTTCACATACATACCCGCAGAACGACAGTGAAAATGCAATCCCTGGGCATGGTAAATAACTGTGTTTATATCTGGCAGTATCCAGATGAACTATAGGGATTGCTTCCCTTTATGGGCAGTTACCGCCCAACCACGTCACGATATCCGCAATTTCCTAATCATGTTCTTATTATACGTCCGGTATGTGGTAGACGCTATTGCATCCGCGTACGTACGTGCGTGCTTGTGTATATGTGTGCGTGTGTGCATGAGTGTGCGTGCGTTTCTCCAGCGCATTGAGTCCAGCTCTCTTGAGGGATTGTGGCCATCGTTGTGCGTGAGGCTACCTTTGGAGTCGGGAAGTTTCTGGAATGTCCAAGGAGACCTCGAAATGGACAGGTGGGTGAAGTCAGCCTCTTCCCACACAACCCCTCTCAAACACGCACACGCTCACGCACACACACACACGCACACGTATACGCATCACCACCACCACCACCACCACCACCACCACCACCACCACCACCACCACCACCACCACCCGACCACCACGCACATCCCAGCCACACATGCTTTAAAATGTTCTCATTATTTTCCGCGCATCCGTTATTTTGTGTTGCTGTTCTACTTGTTTAAAAAGACAATCTTGTCTGCGTAAACTGTCCGTATCTACACTGTATTTGCTCAATGCTTGCAGTGTCATAATAAGGCATTATAACACCATCGTATGGCCTGACATGTCCATCAAGTGCAGCCTACAAATTTTATATCGTTGATGAACTTGCAATTTACTCAACATTATGTTGAATATTCTGGAATTCATTTCAAATTATTCAACAGCGTACCTGTATAGTTACCTTGAAATTGGGATCCTGGTCGCTCAAGCATCAAAGTATATCAATCGATACCAGCACGCTTACAAAGCAGGCAGAGCTTCTTAGCTGAAAAGGGCGAGGGTATGGCTAGACATAGAGGAATTCAAGTTTACCTATTGGCCCGCCCATTTTTACCTAACATCCATCCACACCTCGCCAGTGTTTGCATCAATCGATGCCTGAACTCCCTGATTATCAATTTCCAGAAAACTATTCAGGTAAGCCTTTGTATAGTTTGAAACTAATTGGACTGGGAGCTGTTTCTGCCTATGACAGCAACAGTGCCAAGTCAAATTAGTTTCAAAATATTCAACATAATCTTTATTAAATAGTAAAGGCATACAATTCGCGCTTAGTGCGCCATCATTACTCGTTCTTAGATACGCCATTCGTGCCGCATTTGAATGTGACGTCATCCTACACATCAAGTAGCTGATTATAGCATCGTATGATTGATGGAAAAACTGGAATCCTCTACTGATCCTTCTGTTAAACGATGCTAATAAATGATACAGATAAAAGATATTCTAGCAAAAACGGCCATAGATATATATAAGCATGTTGATCTCTTCCCCGCAGCTACTGGCATTGGATTTTAAACGAGTTCTCCGTCGATTCCTTTACCTAATCTCAGCCATGATGAATGAATTAAAGAAACTAATCTGTTGAATGTATTTTTTAGACAGGTAAATGGCGAATACATTCATATAATACGCTAAAAATTGTGCAGGGATACGGAGGCTGTGTGGGAGTTAATTATGAAGGTGAACGGACGGAGCTTATGTTGTTTGGAACGGATACTTGGAGTATGTCATGTGCGCGGGATTCACTCATGGCATGTGTCCTCGTATCTGGTTCATTGTGACGTCAAACTACGTCGTGTCGCACATCTTATTCTGTGGCGGGTTTTTAAAAAAAGATGTTGACATGTTATGAATTGGTGTCTGTGTTAATTACATTTCCTGATCAAAATAATCTTTCTATGCACAAGCTAGTCGTCAGTTGGGTTGCGTAGTTGCGACTTGCGTCTAGTATAAATTGATCTGGCTGTCTATTCGTCTCTCGTGCCTGTGGAGCAAGGTGTTCAAACTTTGGAATTTTCGAACCAATCTGCTGTGAAAGCATGGTATATACCAAAATGGTCATTGCGGTGTCTGAATGTCAAAGGGTCACATTGACCTTGACATGTAGGTCAAGGTCTCCATTTTAAAGACTCTAGTATACCTGCCTTAAAATCAGAGTTAATGCGCTATTCTCTAACGTATCGTATCAACGTAATTACCGAATACATTTCTATGTTCAAATTCAACATAGGGCAATGCATTTAGCTTAGATTAAGAGACGCAATGTTAGTGGATACTACACGAATAGATACTGAATATTTTGGTTTTGATCTCCTTTACTGTCATAGACAAATATACAAATATGTAGATTGTGTTCTCTCTGCGAACAGAAGTACAGCAACAAGAAGCTGAACAACAACTGCTATTGTCACAGGCAGACACGAAAGATAACTCAGTGCCTAAACTCTAAACCAAAGTCTGAGTATCAAAAAGATGTGTACAATGTCAGAGGCGATGCAAAATTGAACCCTAGATAATTTTAAATCCACAGATAAACTTATAATGCACATGTATTTCTGACAGGGTGACACCGCACAACGAGCGATATAAATTGTGAAGCGTGGGTAGAAAATAAGGCACGTTTTATAAGTCGAACTTTCTGTCGCGCCGCGCGAATGGGAACTGGTTGATTTATATAGTGGACGCTGTCATTTTCAGGCATATTAAGCTGGAAAGGCCCAAGAGAAGTTCGAATGATAAATTGGGCCTAAGATACCAAAGTGGCATCCCACGCGTTGCAATGCACGCGCACAACAAAGACTGTATAACCTGGTGGGAAATATACCGCAACATCGATATCCCAAATCGTAACCAGTATGCAGAATGCAAAGAGCCTACATCTTACCAATGACATCATAACACGACCGTCTACACCAGCATTTTATTGCAAAGAGATGTGTGCTATTTATGGTAAAACTCTATCTCGTGGAAATGTACCATGTTGTTCATTGTATTGAGAGGCTTTCGGAAAGTGTTTACGAGAGAAAGAAAGATCTATGCGGGATGACGATATTGAGCATGTTGTAAGATAGGTTTTAGCAAGGATTAGAAGGTGAAATGGTCTCTCTCTCTCTCTCTCTCTCTCTCTCTCTCTCTCTCTCTCTCTCTCTCTCTCTCTCTAGTGCTCTTCACCTGTAAGCTTGCTGCCGCATTAAAATCTGTACAGGAAAGTGCCACAAGCCGAAACCCCACCCCCAACCCCAGTGCCAATACTGGGTATGCCACTAGAGATAGAATATGCCGACTATGTGGACTTCATAGACGAGGAAAAGAACGTTGACGAACTTCACCCAATAGCTGCATGCAAGCTAAAAATTGAGTATCTCTTTATGAATGAACCCAAAACAGAGTTCACCTACATATACCTATCTACAAAGCATGCCACTAAAGAAGATAACGGCCCACTTCATGGTGGCGAACCATGGAGGAAAGGTAAAATCATGGGTGCACTGCTTTGCAGTAATGCAGACATTGCTGCACAATGCGTCATGGGGAACATAGCTTTACCGTACTTCTGGAAGCTATGGATTCGTAGATCAAAGATTCCCTTGATAAAAAGGCTACGCTTATACAATGCAACCTGCGTATCCGTAATGCTGTATAATTCTAACAGCTTGGCAGCCCCAAAGGCAGCTCTAGACAAACCTGATGCCTGCCGCCCCAAATACCTACGCACAATCACTGGACACGGATGGCCAGACAGCATAATTTCCAACGATGCACTGTAAAAGATGTGTAATACGTCGCCGCTGTCTGTAAATGTCGCCCAGCAAAGATGGTCCATCTTTGGCCATGTGCTAAGGATGCCAGAAGAGACACCAGCACAGAGAGCCTTGGAATGTGCCCTGCCCAACGCCAGCAATTACAAAGCCAGGCGAGGACGCCATTGCATAACTCTGTTAAGTGCGCGACGCGGTGACCTCGAGAAAGTAGGACTCGATACACTCAATTCAAGAATGGGCCTGAGGAAGTTAAGGAATTCGGCTGAGGACAAGACACGGTGGGCAAACGCGAAGACGGACTGACTGCAGTGGTAGGATGTTTCTACTACTACAGCCGCAGAATACAGTAATAACACATACGATTAATTGGCATTTAGACATATGTGAGTTAACATAGATGACCTACAATCAGGCATTCCTTTGACGACGATCTCAATGATAAACCACCATCCTCCTTTTGGTTAATGAATCTGATGGCTTAGAAATTTACAGGGATTAATATTCTATAAGCCAGGTCATTCCTAAGAAGTTGGCAAGATGCTACAATATCTTACAGCGGCAGTACGACCAGCGATCTCTACTCACATGAAATGAAACAGGTACCGACAAATTGGCCATTTAGTTCATAATACAATTATGATGGGGGCTTTCATATGGCGATGGACAGATGGGATCCACAACAGCATACCGACAAATATACTGTTAGATCAGGCGTATCATGTAGATGCTAATAAAGGAAATGAGTTTGATCACATACCCCTCAATCTGGTGGCAGGCGCACAGTAGATATGCACGAAGCCATTACAGCTGCAATCAAGGCTCGGGTAGATAGTATGCTACATGTAAGCTCTAACACAGGGACATCATGGTAGTGGTGTGACCATCAAAACAGAGAAGACCTGTATTGGCCCAGCATGCGGTGGGTAATGGTGGCCATGAATGGCATGAGGTCGTCCTTTGGTCTTCGCAACCGGCAGTCAGATGCGCAGCTATGGTATAAAGTCAGGCATTGTTCAACAACAATGAGAAAGCACCATCGCCTCTGCTGTAGGACTACCCAGAGAAGACTGGAAAACCGTTGTTGTTATAGATGTTATGGATCTAATTAGGAAATGGTCACTATTCCGCGTTGTATGACACTACTGACTATATGGATATATCGTACTTGGCTTGCTGATTCGTGATAACAATTAAACATTTAAAATCACTAACATCGATGCTTAATCAATTCCCTGCCTAATATCTACACATGGGGCGGGGAGAGGTGGCGGGGGTGGGGAGGGGGTGTGGGTGGGGGTGGGGTGGGTGGGGGGGGGGGGGGGGGGGGGGTGTGTGGAGAACTTGCCATTCTTCGTGCACCTTGTGCTCCAAAGGTAGAAAATGCGGACATAATTTTGACATGCAGCAATAATACTGACGTTGTATGCATGGCAATCAACTACACTCTATACACACCATCCAGAACCGTACACATGATATAACTGTGCGCATACTAAGACAAGTATATTGCAATTCGTGACGTATCAAACAATCCCCGTCTTGAATTCATTTCAACATAGCATCGTTGGCAGCGGTGCATCGAGTTTCCGTATGGAATTGGTAAAGATTCATTAATTTCACACAGTAGTGATATGAATCCGCCAACCACTGCATCATTTGGTTCACGTGGGAGACAAATAACTAGAGAACATTCACAAATGTAACTGTAAATCTCAGATATATGACCATTAAGGAATGTTATAAGGCCTCTTCTAAGGGCACTGAACACGTACGGTACTGATCCAATGAAAACTCTAGGTGTAGTCACAGTTCAAAGATCCATGCTTGAAATTCGCATAGGTTTACACTAAAATGTCACCTTGACCATAAGGATAAAATAAGCCGCTGCATTCAAGAGACACACCTGCAAGAAGGAAAACCATTTAAGATCAGAGGTTACCAGATTTTCCGGTGTGATCGAAGAGGAAGAAAGAAAGGTGGGGTGATGACCTTGGTCCGAAACAGCTTGAACGCCAGCCAGATCAAAACCTTTATGGAAGAGGCAGAATATATCAAGATCAAGGTAACAACCAGCAACTCTGTGATTGAAATTGTCAATTATTACTGCCCTAATGACAAGAATCTCTCACTTGACACAATCCAGGTCCCGGACTGCTTCTTCCTCATTGCGAGAGACTTTAATAGCCAGTCCCAGAGCTGGGGATACAGAACACTTGATAAACGAGGAGAAGACATTGAAGCATGGCAAGATGAAAAGCACCTTTTACTTGTCAACGATCCCACAGATCAGCCTACCTTCTACTCGCGCCGATGGCACTCGACAACAACGCCGGACTTGGCATTTTGTACAGAAGACATTCACGGAAACCTCAGTAGAGTGGTCGGATCGCAGTTAGGAGGAAGCGACCACCGCCCAGTCCTCCTCTCTCTTTCTGGAAGTATTTCGACCAGTTCACCTCAACATCCAAGGTGGAACTACAAAAAGGCAAATTGGAGTCTGTTCGGCATTCGTTCCAATGAGCTTACCCATAATATAGCAGTAGAAGGGAGAAACATCAACAATGTGGTCAAGGAATTTAATTCAAGTATCCTCAAGGCTGCCAATGAAGCGATTCCTCGAGGGTTCAGGAAAAACTACCGCCCCTACTGGACAACAGAACTGCAAGCAGCACATGATAAACTAGACAAGGCCAGAGAAGATGCAGAGGGTAATCCCTGTCATGAAAACCACTTCACGCTACAACAAACTAAAGCCAGGTATCTAAAGACCAAGCTGGAGGCCAAAAGAAGAAGCTGGAGGGAAAAGACGGCAGGGTTTAATTTAGAGAGAGACACCACAACACTATGGAGACTGACTAAAGCACTCAATGATGAGGGTGTCAGGGGAGAGAAG
The DNA here is from genome assembly GCA_034401795.1 of Chaetoderma sp. LZ-2023a. NCBI lineage: Eukaryota > Metazoa > Mollusca > Caudofoveata > Chaetodermatida > Chaetodermatidae > Chaetoderma > Chaetoderma sp. LZ-2023a. The sequence continues at coordinate 14,069,821 of CM067364.1, forward strand.
ATTACTCTTGAAGAAGATGGACAAACACTAACAGGAAAGATGCCAGCAGATGCCTTTGCGAAGGCATATGCAAAAGAAAGCAACATTTCTATACCACGAATGCGTCAAAGGGAGGTTAGAAAAGAGCAAAAGGAAAGAACAGACACCAACACTCACGATGCAATGAAAGTTGACATTAGTTTAACAGAACTGAAGAAGGCTATCCGCCAACTGAAAAAGAAGAAATCTCCCGGGCCAGATGGCATTACGAATGAAATGATCCAACACCTTGGTAATGCATCTCTTCGCAAGTTGCTAGACATCTTTAATCTCAGTTGGACCAATGGAGAGGTTCCTCAGTGCTGGAAGGAAGCCAGAATGACTCCTATTCCGAAAAAAGGAAAGAACAAGACAAAGTGCTGAGCTACCGTCCTATCAGTCTTACAAGCTGCATATGCAAGACCATGGAGCGCATCATCAACCAGCGGTTGCAGTGGTACCTGGAGTCAGAAAACATTATAGTTTCAGAGCAGGCCGGATTCAGAAGATACAGGAGCACAGAAGATCAAACAACACATCTTGCACAGGTCATAGAGGACACTTTTCAAGCCAAGAAGGTGATGCTAGCTGCCTTTATCGATCTGCAGAAAGCATTTGACAAGGTGTGGAAGGATGGCCTCCTCGTGAAGCTCCGGCGCACAGGCATCGGTGGCAACATGTTCCGATGGACCAAGTCATACCTACACAATCGCAGAGCTAGGGTGCTGGTGGATGGACAATCTGGACATAATGTATTGCTGAGACAAGGGGTGCAACAAGGCGGAGTATTATCACCTACTCTGTTCATACTCTTCATCAATGACATTGTAGCAGAGCTGCCCAATGGGATCCAAGCAGCCCTCTATGCAGATGACCTCGTAATCTGGTGCACCGAGGAGTACACAACGACTGCCACGTACAGAATGCAGCTCGCCTTGGACAGAATTACAGCTTGGGCCAATCGCTGGTGTATTACCATCAACAAAGAAAAATCATCAGCCATGCTATTCACACTGTCCACCAAAACCAAGGTTGGCAATCTGACACTGGGCGGTACTCCACTCGAATACGAGGACCAGCAGAGATACCTGGGAGTCACATATGACAGAAGATTAACATGGAAGGAGCACATCCAGAATGTAGAGGCAAAGGCCAGAAGAAAGCTAAACATCATGAGGAAGCTGGCAGGAACAAAGTGGGGTGCCAATGAAAGGATCCTCAAGACCATCCACCTAGGTGCCGTACGACCACACCTTGAGTATGGATCCAGCTCATGGATGACAACAGCTAAATCTCATCAACAGAACCTCGCCAGAGTACAAAACCAGGCACTGCGCATCATCACTGGTGGAATGAGATCAACACCAATAGAAAAAATGGAGCAGACAGCAGGCATTCACCCACTTAGCAAAGGAAGGGAATGCAAAGCACTGATCCAAGCTGCAAAGTTCAAATCGTTCACTAACCACCCGATGAAGATCAGGCAAGCACAGCTGTCATCAGGAAGACTTAAAAGATCAAGTTTTGTGAAAGAGACAAAAGCACTTCAAAGGAAACACCAAGAGATGTTGCCAGCACAAATAGAAGATCCAAACCACACCCTTGATCCTCCACCCTGGGAAAACAAACTAGAGAGCATAGCTATTCGCACCACAGTACCTCATCTCACAACCAAAAATGAACACAGTGATGTGAGCAAGAAGGCCCTGACCCTAGCCATGCTGGAAGAAATGTACCCTCAGGAGACATGGATAAGGATCTACACAGATGGATCATCCAAAGATGCAATTAGGAGCGGAGGTGCCGGACTGCACATACAGTATCCAAACGGACAACATGAGTCAGCTGCAATACCGACAGGCAAACACTGCACAAACTACAGAGCTGAAGTCGAAGCACTGGTTCATGCAGCTAATAACATCAGCAGAACAGCAGACCCTATTGCACAGATTGTCTTTTTATCTGATGCCCGCTCCGTCCTTGAGGCTATCACCAAAGGTAAGCTGCCACAACTTGAAGAAGCACTACAAACCATCAAATGCTTTCGGATAGCATTGCAGTGGATCCCCTCACACTGTGGAGTCCAAGGAAATGAGGAAGCAGACAAGATGGCAAAGGTGGGTGCAGAAGAGAATCAGACAGAAAACATGGTTACCCATACAGAGATGAAGACTATCATTAAGTCCCACTATAGAACACCTCAATCAGAAGATGCCTACCATCATCTCTCGAGGCCAGAGCAAGTGACCATTTTTCGTCTCAGAACTGGACACAACAGACTAAACCAACACATGTACAGGCGGTTCCACCTTACGACATCGCCCGCTTGTCCTTGTGGAGAAGCAGAACAGACCACAGAGCACATACTTCAATGTTGCAGTACGTATCAGCTGCTGAGAGAAGAGATCTGGCCTTTGTCAACCTCTATTCCTGAAAAGCTGTATGGGCCTGTGGAAGAACTGCAGAAAACCACAGATTTCATCTTGAGAACGACTCTCCAAGTGTGATACCAGCGATCGAAAAGAAGAAGAAGAAGAAATAAGCCGCAACATGCTCTTTGACGTTTCATGATGACAAAACATAACAATTTTAATTTTTTACAAATGAATGACTTGATCCCAAGGGAGATATTCACAGTTGCATTAGTTAGATCTCTCAATGTTCTAGAATCTGGCCAGGTTTGAAGATAATCGGGAGAAAACCCTAGGAGAAAACACTTTTCAAATATAGCTCATAGATTTACTATCGAAAATGTGGTACGGAAAAGCTGATTTCTTGAAAACTGCTTGATAGATCAACTTAGAATGTGGGGCAAATACATTTGGGCAGCCATTTAAAAAAAAGAATTTAATCAAATAGTTTTTGCAGATCAAAGATCTAGGCGTAGTAGGCCTTCAAAGATCACTATTGAAAATCCCCATACATTTCCTTTTTGGAGGAGTTTGCCCACTCACAGGTAGGTAGCTCGAAATCTCATTGGCCAATCTGAAATAAAATGACAGACACGTGATTCCAGGTTGATTAACAGTAGTTGACCGGGCTTGGAGTTGATCAGCTGAAAACTCTAGGAGGAGATGTGGTCCAAATTTTGTGACGATGAATAAGAAAGAAAATGAAGAAGAAAAAGAAGAAGAAAGGTCCTGAGTGATCTTATTATTCTGCGATACTATTGCAGAATAACTAGAGTACATTTACTAATGTAACTGTACATCTGCGATGTCTGGTCATGAAGAACTATAATGCTAACTTGACCATTGGAAATGTGTGGGCAAGAATCGAATTTCACCTCAAGCAACTTCAATAAGTAAATGGAGATAAGCCATGGTAAAAACGAAAGTTGGTCACTCTGATTGACCTTGACGTTGCTCGGGTGACTTTCACACCATCACCATTGGATCTTGCATCATTGATTTCCGTTGGTGAAGTCTTACCAGAATCAAGTGAAGGGCCATCAAATGTCAAATAATGGAAAAATTATGGCATTTTGTTTGGACCAGGACGTCAGAGATGATCGAAATTCAGCATATGCAATTGCCTCAATCAACATCAACGTGTAATGGGGGGGGGGGGTAAGTCATGCCAAAAACGAAAGATTGGTCGCTTTGACCACAGATTGACCTTAACCTTGGTCGGCATGCGTGATATACCTTTACTAAAGTGTTCATGAAAATCTGAAGTGTCAAATAACTGTGAAATCTGCAAAGTTAGGTTTGGGTCCAAAAAAACAAACATTTCACTCAATATAACAATCTTAATCAGCTTGTATGGGTAAAGGGAGGTAATCTACGCCCTCTCCTATGAAGAGGAGTTCACCTATCCCAAAATGTAAACTATTAATTGTGATTCCCAAGAGGTACGCTTACACTGGGTATGTGCCCGGCAGAGTAATCACCCCTTTCAGGGCCGATAAGGTAACATCCTGACCAAGTATGGTTGTTATACGATTTACACTCTAGGTGAAGTCACTGTTGAAAAGTACAATCCTTATAATCCCCATCCATTCCCTATGGTGCCATTTTGTGGTCAATGTTCAACGGTCAAGGTCACCTTTCAGATGGGCAAACAAATTTAGGAACCCAGGGATAACATCCTACCCAGGCATGGTAGTGATCCGATCAATATTCTAGGAGTAGTAGCACTTAACAGATCCCTATTGAAAATCCCCATACATATCCTTTGGCCAGTGTTTGCACACTCAAAGGTGGGTAGAGGAATACCAATTGGCCAGATCCAAATTCTGTTAGCACACTATTCCAGACGAGGCAGCTGAAGTTGACCAAGTGTGGAGTTGATTGGATGAAAAATGTAGGGTAAGATGTGGTCAGAATTCGTTGACGAAAAATAAGAAAGAAAGAAGAGGACGAAGAAGAAGAAAAAAGACCCTGAATGTTACTTGATTATTATACCATTATTAAAGTACACGTGTATGTGATATCACAAATATTCAATATACTATGTTAATATACTCATATACATATAAATAATAAGAGGCTTGTCAGTAAATACCATTGAATATTAAAATATTGTTTTCTATACAACAAATACAATTATTATATGCCCAGAAGCTTTCAAAACTGTCTAATGAACGGCTTTCTTTGTAATACTGTAACTCAATAATAATAATACGTGGCCGTATTCTAGAAATGCATTCACGAAGCGCGTAGACCGTGAGACAATTTCCATCCATCAAACACTGACGCGTTACATACGTGGCCATTTTTGCATTGGAAATAACCCAATTTGTTAAGCGATGTTTAAATTTACTGTCAGATTTTGAAGAACATTTGGGACATAGGAAGTCTTTAATGTAGTCTTCGGCTTTAAATTGATCAACGGCCAACACATAAAGGACGGTTCTATTAATTACCAAAAGTAATGGTCGGAGACGTGGAATGTTACAAACATGTGTGCCAAATCTTCCTTTCGCCACAATAAACACATTCATCAATAAGCCGACAGCCTGCTCTATGAGGAAGCACACCTGTGATTAAATCCCCGTGTACAATGTTCAAAGATAAGTCTCCTTCATTACCTGTGCATTGATATTCATAAAAGCAGGTACCATGGGCCATCGCGTCAATATTAAGCGATTGAATATCCGCCCATATATTACTAACATGATTTTGGTAAACGTGTGAATAACATTTAAATAGAGAAAGCTGATCTAATTCTTTCTTACAGTTTGAAGTTAAAGCCACAGTAAAAACAGACTCCTCAATATTACAGGGCAGTTCATAACAACAAATTGGCCTAGGGATATGAATATGGCATTCTACTACGTTCAACCATTCAGAGGCTAAACCATCCCATTTCCTATGGTCCTTTTCTGTCCACTCAAAGACGAAGACTAAGAAAAAAGAAGAAGAAGGAGAAGAAGAAGAAGAAGAAGAAGAAGAAGAAAAGAAGAAGAAGAAGAAGAAAAAGAAGAAGAGGAAAAAGGAAGAAAGGTCCTGAGCGATGTTAATAATCTGCAATTGCATCAATACCATAGCGATTATATTGAGGGCCGTGTGCGGGGCTTTGTGCAAACAAACATATTAGCACAAAATAATGAAGAGATAAGAATGTTCTTAGTTTCAGATCTGTCCAACTGGCAATGCTCCCGTCAACTCGATCAAAATTTGAAATTGAACCATCATCATGCTACACTTGGTGATAGATGTGCCAACATACCATAACTACATCTATGCTCGTTTACTAAGTATGGCTGGAAACTTCGAAACGACAAAACGCATCCTGTTGTGACATCGACTGCATGGTAAGCAAAGACGGGAATGATTTTCAATTGTATATCTGGCAAAAACTAAAAAATAATCTGTTCTTGAGAAGAAAACTTGGGATTCCCTCCAATGCTGCAAGCCAGTACGCAGGGCCCTGTGCGAAATGTAGCTGGGTCCGAATAACAGACACACGTGTTCATGAATCCGACGGCAGTGATTATATTTTTTCCCTTCGACGTTTACTTAGAATGTTTTACATAGAGTCTTGTGTAAGCCTTAGCACACGCTAGCATTGAGACACCTGCTTGTTTTCGTTTGTATAAATACTCTGATGAAGCCAATGCGGCGCGTGACTCATGCGCTTATATTAAACGGTTGTGCTTCCAGTAGAGTCAAATTAAAATATGTGATATTCTTGGCAACATTGTGTGCAAGGGCAACATGGCAATCGGGAAACGCAGCAATGTCAAGGTAAGTAATATATTTTGTCATGAATCCAAGTAGTGATGGTATCATTTCTCTTTCATCTGCCCTTGATATTTTTCACAAAGTACATTAGAGTTATGTATTAGTTTGTGTAAATATTTTGCGAAAAACTATATATATTTTGAGGAAGCATGAAATGTATGTTGCATATAAAAAGTTCCAGGTGAAGTCATTGAACATTTTGGATAATAAATTCATTTAACCCTTTGATTCCTGAACTCCAAGGATTTGATTTCAGTTTGAATAAGTTTAACTAATCTGACGGGAAACTGTTTCTGATTTTGCTTTGAAAGAAATGTCAAAACCGCATGTGTTTCAAAATATTCAACATAACACTTCTTATTTTTTAAAGAATACGCCGAATCTGACCTAAAGGCTTAAAAGATTTAAGCTGAATATTACCCTATTAAGTCTATGCCGCCATAGCTCACATTATAATCATTGATTAGGAATTATATATCCAACACGACACGTCTCTAGAGGAACATAGCTGTGAACTACAGTGATTTGTTTACTACTGTTACCTTGGTCAAAATGTCAAAGTCATTGGAACTTTGACATCCACCCCCGCAATGATCTCTTGTAGGATGCCATTCCGCATTCCACAAATATCATTTCGGTATATGGCATCCTTTGACAGAAGGAAGGTCCCGAAAAAACATCCTGTTCCCAGGTACTTAGCTAGTTGGTCATTTAATCGGCGGTCGGTCGCTTGGTTGATTGACTTGGCAGGCAGTCGGCTGGATAGGTAGGTTATCAGTAGGTTGGATAGTAAGTAGCCAGTCGGTCAGTCAGCCGGCCAGGTGGTTGAACAGTTGGGTACTCGCCATCGTAGTTGGTTGGCCAGTCAGATTTTCATTCAGTTGCCAAGTCTGGCAGTTGATCGATCAGTCAGTTGGTCAGTTGGTCAGTCAGTCTGTAGTGCGGTTGGTAGGTCAGTTGGCCAGGCATCCAGTCAGTCTGCCGCTCTGTCTGTCGATCGCGTGATCGCGCAATTGGTTAGTTCATCGGTTGGTTGAACTGTTGGTAGGGCAGTCGATTAGTTACTTGGTTTTCAAATTTATCCACCAATCCTATGGCGTCATAATCAACTACGTGACGTGTATGTTGACGTCATAATCAATTACTCTATGAATGACTTAACTAAGTTCGTCACGAACGCTTACTTCATATTAACGGACTAAGCGATGTTGTACGAATTGTAAGTCTTTACTATTAGATACAGATGCTGTTGAAGATTTTGAAACTAATTTGACTGGGTGCTGTTGCTGTCATAGGCGTCTTGAACTTACTCATGCAGTTGGTGATTGCAAATGTGATTTCTAATTTCTATATTTAGAAACGACCAGACCGTATAGCTGGACTCCTGACAATGATGAGTATGCTCAGAAAATACAAATCATTTCTGGGCATTGCGATTCAGAGACTGCAGGGACCAATCGATCCCAACACGGCCAATGCTTGGATGGAGGTTAGCTAGAGATGAGCGGGGCATAGCTAATACTGGATTCCTCCATTGGCCGAAGAAAGCACAATTGAAAATGTACGAACAACTAAATACTGAGATTAGCAAGGAATATAAGGAGAGTACACATACCCAACAACAGCTTTCTGAATGCAACGATGAGCAATGTGTATTGACTGGGTGGTGTGATAGTGAGTGTGACTATTGAGCATACCCACGGGGCATATGGGAAACGTAGTCATCGCCAATTGCATAACCACTCGTGTGCCAACATCTCGTTAAAGCGCTCAAAAATATTATTTATATCAATTAACCATTTAATTGACAATATTTTTCAAGGGAATTTAGATTTTTGCAGCCATTTCTGTTATCCTTGAAATGGGCATTCACCAAAAGTGTAATGGTCAAGAAAATTCAAATTGCTGCTTAGACAGTCCCGTCGTAGAGCAAGATGACTATTTTTGAAAATGTGCCACTGGAATGACTTGTTCGGTTACCGAGCGAGTCATTCCTGTGATAAATTTTCAAAAAGATTCTTCTCTCCTCCTGCAATTTGGCATTTCTTAAGATCACGGCAGAGGTCGGGATTTTACCAACATGACCAGTAAATGTTTAAGTTGACACAAACGTGGCTTAAAAGCGCTCATAAAATTAGGCCTAGTCCCCAAAAGTGGAATGACATATGTAGACACCAGTAAAGAAAGACATTGCCGAATGTGAAGGCACTAATTTGGCCACAATATTATCATTATTTGATAACTCTTTGGAAGTCTTGAATGTCTAGTATATTGCAGACTAATGCGGCGTCTTGAACTTAATCATCCGGTGGGCCATTGTATTTAGAAGCGACCAGCCCGACGAGCCGGACCGTGACAATGATGAGTATTTCCAGAAAATGCAGATCAATAGGAACATTCTGTGATTTCCAAAAGGGAGTCGACGAGTTTTTTTAAAAAGAGTAACGTCGGTTGAATTGCTTCAAAAGAGACACATGACATGTATCGACCACATAGTTCCTAGCAAAGCACTTACCGAGAATGAAAGAAGAGCACGCAGCGGGCGTGAGTGATCGTTGGTTTACTGTAAGGTATTATCTTCTTCATTACTATATTCATCATTTTCGTGAATGCATTTTCAATTTAAGTTTTTGTACATAATTGTGTAATTTGATACAATCTTGTAAAGCGCCTTTGAGCTTCAATTGGAATTGGCGCTATATAAATGCATACATACATACATACATACACACATACATACATACATACATACATACATACATACATACATACATACATACATACATACATACATGCATACATACATACATACATACATACATACATACATATATACATACATACATACATACATACAGAAATGGGACTGGGTAGTAATATTGTAAACTTAACCGGCTCCGCATTAGGCGAAGCAGAACAGTCACTGCTTAATTTTGGCTTGACTTTTGTCCCAACACCAAAACATAAAACAGGTTTGGATGCAGATTTAGATAATGGCTTTACTGAAACTGCTGAATTTGGTCACCGTGTGAAATTAGCTGATTTTTTTCAAAACTCCAATAGTAATATTCCACTATTCATTGAAAAAACTGGCTGGGCTCCAAACTTAAAATGTGTTGACCCAGCAATCGGTGAAAGTATAAAACTTTACTCTGAACGTATTGAAAATACTACATTTCCAAACGATCAGCAAAATTTATCTTATGAGCAACGCCAGGCCCTATTAGGTTTATCTAGAAAAAGTGAAATTGTCATCAAACCTGCGGATAAAGGATCGGCTACTGTAATAATGGATAAAGACCACTACATCAAAGAAGCGCATAGACAGCTTAGTAATCCGAAGCATTACCAAAAACTAAATGAACCACTTTGGCAAAATAACTGTAGCAAATTCAACAAAATTCTCCAAAAAATGGTTGATAACAAGAAGATAACTGAAAAGCAATATAAATACCTGTGCGCAAAAGATGATTCGAAACCACGTACATTTTATCTTCTTCCTAAAATCCATAAGTCTGTTGACTTGTGGACCGACCCTATGACACCACCAGGGCGACCCATCATTTCAGATTGTGGTTCGGAATCATATAGGATTAGTGAATGTATCGACTACCATCTTCAGCCAATTGCAAATAGACATTTTAGCTATCTGAAAAACACTGAAGACTTCCTAGCCCAGGTCTCTAAGATCTCGGTCCCTCCAAATTCATTCTTAATTACAATGGACGTCGATGCTATGTACACAAACATTGACATCGAAAAGGGTCTAAATTCAATTCGTAGAGCATTTGCCGACTATCCTGACACCAACAGGCCCGACAGAGAAGTAATAGCTCTATTAGAGCTTAGTCTGAAGGGCAATGACTTTGAATTTGCTGGTGAAATTTTTCAACAAATTTGTGGCTGCGCAATGGGTAAGCGTTTCAGCCCAGGTTTCGCTAACCTTTACATGGCAGAGTGGGAAAAGGAAGCACTCGAAAACTGTCCAAATCAGCCGCTCATTTACCGCAGGTACCTCGATGATATTGTCATGATCTGGCAACATAGTAAGGAAGCATTTACCGAATTTCTGGCCATTCTGAATAATCATGATCCGAATATCAAACTAAAAGCTCAAATCGATGAGCTGTCCGTAGATTTCCTAGATGTAACTTTATACAAAGGTATAAAGTATGAAACAACTGGTTACTTAGACTACAAAGTTTATTTTAAGCCAACCGACTCGCATCAACTACTACACAAGAAATCATTCCATCCTCCGCATACTTTCAAGGGACTTGTAAAATCACAAATAATCCGTTTTCATAGAAATTCGAGTGATAAGAAAAACTTTGAATCATCATGTTCGACCTTATTCAAAGCCCTCAAACCGAGAGGGTACTCTTCTCGGTTCCTGCGCAAAATAAAGTCTGAAACTTTGCATAATTTGGAAATCATTCCAGATAATGCCAGAAATTCTCGGCCTACCAAAATTTGTCATAATCGTCCGATTATTGGTGAAGGAGAATCTCGGAAATGTGAAAAGAAAAGGTGTAAATTGGATAAATTTCTTCCTTCCCAGAGTACATTCACGAGCTTTCAAAACAAAAGCAAATTTCAAATTCAGTCGAAATTAGATTGCGATTCTGAAAATGTCATTTACTTAATTTCATGCAAATTGTGTCAAAAGCAGTATGTTGGCGAAACAAAATATCGACTAAGATGCCGAGCAACCAGACACCTTTCAGATATTAGACTAGAGGAAGACACACATGTGGCTGAACATTTTAATCTTCCTGATCATTTAGTCACCCGTGACTTTGAAATTATGCCCATCGAACAGCTACCTCTTTCAGACACAACAGAGGAAACTGATAAACAAAGATCACTAAGAGAATCGTTTTGGATTAAAGAACTCGAAACACAATGGCCAAGGGGCATAAATTCGGACCCATGCCTCTCGGATCAACGTGAGATTATCCCATTTACTCTCACATACAATCGGAAAAATGTTGAAATTGCGAAAATCCTAAAGGATGAGTATCACAAATTACAGGACAATTTAAAACAACCATTCAACAAGCGTCCAGTAATTGCATTTAAGAAAAATCCTAATCTACGCGACATCTTGGTAAAAGCGAAACTCAAATAAGTGTTCAAAACATCAATCAATGATTTATCATTGTATACTAATCAGGCCATATGGCATCTATTAAACAAAATTGACAATCTCAGGTGATAAAATAAGCAAAAATATTTTCAATTTTTTTCAATTTTGAAAATTCTGAGCCGGTGCGTTTACAATATTACATACATACATACATACATACATACATACATACATACATACATACATACATACATACATACATACATACATACATACATACATATTGAAAAGCAATATAAATACCTGTGCGCAAAAGATGATTCGAAACCACGTACATTTTATCTTCTTCCTAAAATCCATAAGTCTGTTGACTTGTGGACCGACCCTATGACACCACCAGGGCGACCCATCATTTCAGATTGTGGTTCGGAATCATATAGGATTAGTGAATTTATCGACTACCATCTTCAGCCAATTGCAAATAGACATTTTAGCTATCTGAAAAACACTGAAGACTTCCTAGCCCAGGTCTCTAAGATCTCGGTCCCTCCAAATTCATTCTTAATTACAATGGACGTCGATGCTATGTACACAAACATTGACATCGAAAAGGGTCTAAATTCAATTCGTAGAGCATTTGCCGACTATCCTGACACCAACAGGCCCGACAGAGAAGTAATAGCTCTATTAGAGCTTAGTCTGAAGGGCAATGACTTTGAATTTGCTGGTGAAATTTTTCAACAAATTTGTGGCTGCGCAATGGGTAAGCGTTTCAGCCCAGGTTTCGCTAACCTTTACATGGCAGAGTGGGAAAAGGAAGCACTCGAAAACTGTCCAAATCAGCCGCTCATTTACCGCAGGTACCTCGATGATATTTTCATGATCTGGCAACATAGTAAGGAAGCATTTACCGAATTTCTGGCCATTCTGAATAATCATGATCCGAATATCAAACTAAAAGCTCAAATCGATGAGCTGTCCATAGATTTCCTAGATGTAACTTTATACAAAGGTATAAAGTATGAAACAACTGGTTACTTAGACTACAAAGTTTATTTTAAGCCAACCGACTCGCATCAACTACTACACAAGAAATCATTCCATCCTCCGCATACTTTCAAGGGACTTGTAAAATCACAAATAATCCGTTTTCATAGAAATTCGAGTGATAAGAAAAACTTTGAATCATCATGTTCGACCTTATTCAAAGCCCTCAAACCGAGAGGGTACTCTTCTCGGTTCCTGCGCAAAATAAAGTCTGAAACTTTGCATAATTTGGAAATCATTCCAGATAATGCCAGAAATTCTCGGCCTACCAAAATTTGTCATAATCGTCCGATTATTGGTGAAGGAGAATCTCGGAAATGTGAAAAGAAAAGGTGTAAATTGGATAAATTTCTTCCTTCCCAGAGTACATTCACGAGCTTTCAAAACAAAAGCAAATTTCAAATTCAGTCGAAATTAGATTGCGATTCTGAAAATGTCATTTACTTAATTTCATGCAAATTGTGTCAAAAGCAGTATGTTGGCGAAACAAAAAATCGACTAAGATGCCGAGCAACCAGACACCTTTCAGATATTAGACTAGAGGAAGACACACATGTGGCTGAACATTTTAATCTTCCTGATCATTTAGTCACCCGTGACTTTGAAATTATGCCCATCGAACAGCTACCTCTTTCAGACACAACAGAGGAAACTGATAAACAAAGATCACTAAGAGAATCGTTTTGGATTAAAGAACTCGAAACACAATGGCCAAGGGGCATAAATTCGGACCCATGCCTCTCGGATCAACGTGAGATTATCCCATTTACTCTCACATACAATCGGAAAAATGTTGAAATTGCGAAAATCCTAAAGGATGAGTATCACAAATTACAGGACAATTTAAAACAACCATTCAACAAGCGTCCAGTAATTGCATTTAAGAAAAATCCTAATCTACGCGACATCTTGGTAAAAGCGAAACTCAAATAAGTGTTCAAAACATCAATCAATGATTTATCATTGTATACTAATCAGGCCATATGGCATCTATTAAACAAAATTGACAATCTCAGGTGATAAAATAAGCAAAAATATTTTCAATTTTTTTCAATTTTGAAAATTCTGAGCCGGTGCGTTTACAATATTACATACATACATACATACATAGTGTCAGTATATCAGACATGTGAAAACTGGTCGGCCAATCCTTGACTTTTTAGTCTTGGTGCGGTGGTCCAGTGGAAAGATGCCTGGTTGCTGATGCTATGCGGAGTTGCAGAATGACGGTTCGATCCCCCGACCGGGAGATGGTGATCAACAAATTAAACTAACGGGTGCAGCACTGTCGGCTAAGTTAGCACATGGAAATTGAAGCCGCACGTTGCCAGTGCGTCAATAAAATAAAAAAAATACATATACTGCCAGAGCCGTGCTGGAGTCAGAGTACAATAGGCGTAAAAGCCTAGGATTGATTGTGACAGATGCATCCACAGATAGTCCCATATGAATCGTCAGTGTGTCAGTATATCAGACATGTGAAAACTGGTCGGCCAATCCTTGACTTTTTAGTCTTGGTGCGGTGGTCCAGTGGAAAGATGCCTGGTTGCTGATGCTATGCGGAGTTGCAGGATGACGGTTCGATCCCCCGACCGGGAGATGGTGATCAACAAATTAAACTAACGGGTGCAGCACTGTCGGCTAAGTTAGCACATGGAAATTGAAGCCGCACGTTGCCAGTGCGTCAATAAAATAAAAATACATACATACATACATACATACATAGTGTCAGTATATCAGACATGTGAAAACTGGTCGGCCAATCCTTGACTTTTTAGTCTTGGTGCGGTGGTCCAGTGGAAAGATGCCTGGTTGCTGATGCTATGCGGAGTTGCAGGATGACGGTTCGATCCCCCGACCGGGAGATGGTGATCAACAAATTAAACTAACGGGTGCAGCACTGTCGGCTAAGTTAGCACATGGAAATTGAAGCCGCACGTTGCCAGTGCGTCAATAAAATAAAAATACATATACTGCCAGAGCCGTGCTGGAGTCAGAGTACAATAGGCGTAAAAGCCTAGGATTGATTGTGACAGATGCATCCACAGATAGTCCCATATGAATCGTCAGTGTGTCAGTATATCAGACATGTGAAAACTGGTCGGCCAATCCTTGACTTTTAGTCTTGGTGCGGTGGTCCAGTGGAAAGATGCCTGGTTGCTGATGCTATGCGGAGTTGCAGGATGACGGTTCGATCCCCCGACCGGGAGATGGTGATCAACAAATTAAACTAACGGGTGCAGCACTGTCGGCTAAGTTAGCACATGGAAATTGAAGCCGCACGTTGCCAGTGCGTCAATAAAATAAAAATACATATACTGCCAGAGCCGTGCTGGAGTCAGAGTACAATAGGCGTAAAAGCCTAGGATTGATTGTGACAGATGCATCCACAGATAGTCCCATATGAATCGTCAGTGTGTCAGTATATCAGACATGTGAAAACTGGTCGGCCAATCCTTGACTTTTAGTCTTGGTGCGGTGGTCCAGTGGAAAGATGCCTGGTTGCTGATGCTATGCGGAGTTGCAGGATGACGGTTCGATCCCCCGACCGGGAGATGGTGATCAACAAATTAAACTAACGGGTGCAGCACTGTCGGCTAAGTTAGCACATGGAAATTGAAGCCGCACGTTGCCAGTGCGTCAATAAAATAAAAATACATATACTGCCAGAGCCGTGCTGGAGTCAGAGTACAATAGGCGTAAAAGCCTAGGATTGATTGTGACAGATGCATCCACAGATAGTCCCATATGAATCGTCAGTGTGTCAGTATATCAGACATGTGAAAACTGGTCGGCCAATCCTTGACTTTTTAGTCTTGGTGCGGTGGTCCAGTGGAAAGATGCCTGGTTGCTGATGCTATGCGGAGTTGCAGGATGACGGTTCGATCCCCCGACCGGGAGATGGTGATCAACAAATTAAACTAACGGGTGCAGCACTGTCGGCTAAGTTAGCACATGGAAATTGAAGCCGCACGTTGCCAGTGCGTCAATAAAATTAAAAAAAATACATATACTGCCAGAGCCGTGCTGGAGTCAGAGTACAATAGGCGTAAAAGCCTAGGATTGATTGTGACAGATGCATCCACAGATAGTCCCATATGAATCGTCAGTGTGTCAGTATATCAGACATGTGAAAACTGGTCGGCCAATCCTTGACTTTTTAGTCTTGGTGCGGTGGTCCAGTGGAAAGATGCCTGGTTGCTGATGCTATGCGGAGTTGCAGGATGACGGTTCGATCCCCCGACCGGGAGATGGTGATCAACAAATTAAACTAACGGGTGCAGCACTGTCGGCTAAGTTAGCACATGGAAATTGAAGCCGCACGTTGCCAGTGCGTCAATAAAATAAAAAAAATACATATACTGCCAGAGCCGTGCTGGAGTCAGAGTACAATAGGCGTAAAAGCCTAGGATTGATTGTGACAGATGCATCCACAGATAGTCCCATATGAATCGTCAGTGTGTCAGTATATCAGACATGTGAAAACTGGTCGGCCAATCCTTGACTTTTTAGTCTTGGTGCGGTGGTCCAGTGGAAAGATGCCTGGTTGCTGATGCTATGCGGAGTTGCAGGATGACGGTTCGATCCCCCGACCGGGAGATGGTGATCAACAAATTAAACTAACGGGTGCAGCACTGTCGGCTAAGTTAGCACATGGAAATTGAAGCCGCACGTTGCCAGTGCGTCAATAAAAAAAAAATACATATACTGCCAGAGCCGTGCTGGAGTCAGAGTACAATAGGCGTAAAAGCCAAGGATTGATTGTGACAGATGCATCCACAGATAGTCCCATATGAATCGTCAGTGTGTCAGTATATCAGACATGTGAAAACTGGTCGGCCAATCCTTGACTTTTTAGTCTTGGTGCGGTGGTCCAGTGGAAAGATGCCTGGTTGCTGATGCTATGCGGAGTTGCAGGATGACGGTTCGATCCCCCGACCGGGAGATGGTGATCAACAAATTAAACTAACGGGTGCAGCACTGTCGGCTAAGTTAGCACATGGAAATTGAAGCCGCACGTTGCCAGTGCGTCAATAAAATAAAAAAAATACATATACTGCCAGAGCCGTGCTGGAGTCAGAGTACAATAGGCGTAAAAGCCTAGGATTGATTGTAACAGATGCATCCACAGATAGTCCCATATGAATCGTCAGTGTGTCAGTATATCAGACATGTGAAAACTGGTCGGCCAATCCTTGACTTTTTAGTCTTGGTGCGGTGGTCCAGTGGAAAGATGCCTGGTTGCTGATGCTATGCGGAGTTGCAGGATGACGGTTCGATCCCCCGACCGGGAGATGGTGATCAACAAATTAAACTAACGGGTGCAGCACTGTCGGCTAAGTTAGCACATGGAAATTGAAGCCGCACGTTGCCAGTGCGTCAATAAAAAAAAAATACATATACTGCCAGAGCCGTGCTGGAGTCAGAGTACAATAGGCGTAAAAGCCAAGGATTGATTGTGACAGATGCATCCACAGATAGTCCCATATGAATCGTCAGTGTGTCAGTATATCAGACATGTGAAAACTGGTCGGCCAATCCTTGACTTTTTAGTCTTGGTGCGGTGGTCCAGTGGAAAGATGCCTGGTTGCTGATGCTATGCGGAGTTGCAGGATGACGGTTCGATCCCCCGACCGGGAGATGGTGATCAACAAATTAAACTAACGGGTGCAGCACTGTCGGCTAAGTTAGCACATGGAAATTGAAGCCGCACGTTGCCAGTGCGTCAATAAAATAAAAATACATATACTGCCAGAGCCGTGCTGGAGTCAGAGTACAATAGGCGTAAAAGCCTAGGATTGATTGTGACAGATGCATCCACAGATAGTCCCATATGAATCGTCAGTGTGTCAGTATATCAGACATGTGAAAACTGGTCGGCCAATCCTTGACTTTTTAGTCTTGGTGCGGTGGTCCAGTGGAAAGATGCCTGGTTGCTGATGCTATGCGGAGTTGCAGGATGACGGTTCGATCCCCCGACCGGGAGATGGTGATCAACAAATTAAACTAACGGGTGCAGCACTGTCGGCTAAGTTAGCACATGGAAATTGAAGCCGCACGTTGCCAGTGCGTCAATAAAATAAAAAAAATACATATACTGCCAGAGCCGTGCTGGAGTCAGAGTACAATAGGCGTAAAAGCCTAGGATTGATTGTGACAGATGCATCCACAGATAGTCCCATATGAATCGTCAGTGTGTCAGTATATCAGACATGTGAAAACTGGTCGGCCAATCCTTGACTTTTTAGTCTTGGTGCGGTGGTCCAGTGGAAAGATGCCTGGTTGCTGATGCTATGCGGAGTTGCAGGATGACGGTTCGATCCCCCGACCGGGAGATGGTGATCAACAAATTAAACTAACGGGTGCAGCACTGTCGGCTAAGTTAGCACATGGAAATTGAAGCCGCACGTTGCCAGTGCGTCAATAAAATAAAAATACATATACTGCCAGAGCCGTGCTGGAGTCAGAGTACAATAGGCGTAAAAGCCAAGGATTGATTGTGACAGATGCATCCACAGATAGTCCCATATGAATCGTCAGTGTGTCAGTATATCAGACATGTGAAAACTGGTCGGCCAATCCTTGACTTTTTAGTCTTGGTGCGGTGGTCCAGTGGAAAGATGCCTGGTTGCTGATGCTATGCGGAGTTGCAGGATGACGGTTCGATCCCCCGACCGGGAGATGGTGATCAACAAATTAAACTAACGGGTGCAGCACTGTCGGCTAAGTTAGCACATGGAAATTGAAGCCGCACGTTGCCAGTGCGTCAATAAAATAAAAATACATATACTGCCAGAGCCGTGCTGGAGTCAGAGTACAATAGGCGTAAAAGCCTAGGATTGATTGTGACAGATGCATCCACAGATAGTCCCATATGAATCGTCAGTGTGTCAGTATATCAGACATGTGAAAACTGGTCGGCCAATCCTTGACTTTTTAGTCTTGGTGCGGTGGTCCAGTGGAAAGATGCCTGGTTGCTGATGCTATGCGGAGTTGCAGGATGACGGTTCGATCCCCCGACCGGGAGATGGTGATCAACAAATTAAACTAACGGGTGCAGCACTGTCGGCTAAGTTAGCACATGGAAATTGAAGCCGCACGTTGCCTGTGCGTCAATAAAATAAAAATACATACATACATACATACATACATACATACATACATACATTGAACATGTTCATAGGGCTCTCCGTGTGGATGACGTTGCCGATGGATGATTCCAGTTTTGCAGCCAATCATATGACGTCACAATCAACTACGTGACCTGTAGGCTGAAGTCATCATAGATTATTTCATGAATGGCTCGATTTTATCTTTCTTAATCGCTTAATATCCCGACAAGTTGTACGAATTGTATGTGATTACTATTTAATAAACATGCTGTTGAATATTTTGAAACTATATGCACCAACAGCAACCAGCCAAATTAGTTTCAAAATGTTCAACATCTTATCTGTACAGCTTTATGGAAATTGAGATTCAGAGAGGGCAGTGATCGACTATAAATGACTGCAACAAGTTGTGAAGAAATTGAATAGTGGTGTGTATGCATGCGTGCGTGCGTGCGTGCGTGCGTGTGTGCAAACGTGCTTGCGTGCGTGCGTGAGTAGGTGTGTGGCGGGGTGCAAATTGGCAGTATTCCTCCCGGCAACCACATCCGAAGTGTTGATAGAATATAAATGACAGCGAGCAACGGTCGAAACTCAACACGAATCGGTATCAGGTTCGAGAGAAGATTGAGGAAATCAATCCTCAAACTCAGCGCTCACAATACGCGATGGATATGAGCAACATGGGAATCGAGGCTTGTCATTCAAAGTGGTTTCTCTCCAAACTGGCCAGGTCATGTGTAGATATTTAACAATACTACGCATAAACACACACATAGTATGCTGATAACCACATTTCTACAATCATCGGAGCCATGGTAGCATCTCACATTCTGGTGTGCATATCTCTGCTAGGCGTCAAAGACGAAGACGTCTTCAGGTCTGTGATGGCAGGAAATACATCAGGTGTCCATGAATTTCATGTCAACAACATAGCGCAGGGTGTAGTGCTATCCCAGCAGGCACATTACGTTGTTTCAACGTTGAATAGACGTTGAAATCACATCATGGCGTGGTTTCAACGTTGAAACAACGTCATGTGCGTGCTAAGATGCTGCATTCGAATTTGAATTGTGAATACGGATTAAGAAGGGTGGGGGGGGTGGAACAGGATGAAGCACAGGAAGAAGAGGAATAGATAAGGGTGATGAGGTGTTCGACCTGTGTAGTAAAATGAGCAATAATGTAATCCAGCGCGCTTGCAACAAAATAATTGCAGAAAATATTCTGTTTGGAACTCATAAGCATGGTATGTCATCGTGCAGCGATTATGCCCAAGAAGAACGTGCGTCATTGGTCATCCATTGTTATACGTATTATTTTGCATTCTGATTTAAAAGCACGTTATAGTCTGTTCAGACTAGTAAGTCGCCAACATGCGAGCATTATCGTGTGACGTGTGTCTCAACCAACGGACCTTTCCAGTGCACCCACCAATGATATGACGTCATAATCAACTACGTGTCGTGTATGATAATGACGTCGATACGTTTGTTATGAACGCCACGATGGCGGACCAAGCGTTGTTGTAAGAATTGTATGTCTTTAATAAAGATGCTGGTGAATATTTCGAAACAAATTAGTTCCAAAATAGTCAACCGCGTACATGTATAGGTTTCTTGAAATTTTTAGTCAGGCAGTTCAGGGATCGATCGATCCCAGCAGGGGAGAAGTGTGTGTGTGGAGGTTAGCTAAAACGGGATTCCTCCTCTAAGATCATTTACCTTTAAATGTGATGATACTTTCTTTTATACAGCATGATAAGGGGCGCTGTGTAGCTGAAAACAATCATATCCTGCTTCTTTGCCCCAGGGAGAAATTATGCAACATCACTATAAAAAGAGCATGTTTCAATTCAATTATTGCCCGAATAAGTGTAATATTCTTCACTACTTTTCGCGTTCGACCAGTGAATTTAACTTCTGTCCATAATAATGAACCTTTTCTCATAACCATGATACATGGCGGAATACCGTGACGTTTAGTAACTGTAAACTGTGTGGCTTCATTCCCCTCCGCAAACTATTTAGAAGTAATCCCTGTGTTCGGTTGATTATTTAATGTCCTGGCATGACACAATTTTCAGAACAATTATCTGAGTGGAAAGGTACAACCGCGAGCGTTGAGAAACAGTATGGTAATGGATGCTATGGACCTTTCCAGTTTTAGTCCTGCCCCGCCCATCACTAGCTAAGCTCCACCCACACTTCGCAGTGTTGGGATTGCTCAATTCCGAATGCTCTGACTATCAATTTCCTGAAAAATATACAGTTAACGTGTTGAATATCTTGTAACTAAGTTGACTGGATGTTGTTGCTGCCTATGCAATTCTTACAACAACGCGTAGTCCGTCTTCAACTATGCGTCTGTGATGTATTTATCTACGCCATTAATGATGTCATAATGCCGTCACTGATTGTGATGTCATTCTGTATGTCATGTAGTTGTGATGGATGGATACAGGGGAAAGGTACATTGCTCACACGAACATGAGCAGAACTCACATGTGTGAGTGACTAAATGTGCTGAACGTCTCAAAGAGCAGGGATATCCAGCAAAGACTCATTTCCACACCATGTGATTTGCAATTAAACAACTAAGGTGTATAGGCAATATAAATTGCGAACAGATCGACTGTGATATCTCTAACTTATAACGAATTGTTAAAAAAGAATTCGTCTAACCGTACTGTGATAACGATAAACCATTTTAAATCCTCGCCTTCAACCCGCAGCTTAAAGTGTGAACTTATGGTAAACTAAAACAACGATTGCTCGATTCCGCGATACGAACTGGTCCGCGGTGACCTTTTAAAATGAAATACTGCACTGATGTTAATCTAGTTCAAGATCTAAGATGCTCATTATTTGCAATAGTTCACCTTTATTCAATGTGCTCAAAGTGCAGACAGCATCCTTGACCTTTTTAGTCTCCAGAGTAAGCTCCGATGTGCATTGTAACTGATAGTCCTATATGGAGTTTAACATGCCAAGACAACAACTGTGTCGATTTGTGCTTACGAGCCGTGCACTATTGAACCGTTGTACCCGTTCTTACCTATGGCGATTAGATAAGGACCCGTTTAACTACTTTAGAAAATATGGGTTGTTGAAAGGCGTTGTTGAAATAAAGATCAGCAGCGTGCAGCAGCACACTTTCAAAATGCGCAGCAATTAACATGATATTCGGAATTTATATTTACTTTTGCTAGCACCGTCACTATCGATCTGTATACTGTATTTATACGTGTTGCCATAAATATGCGGTATTAATAAGTGTGAGACACAGTCCACAATTCAAAGAATCATATCTTTTGTTGGTGATAATGTCGCAACCTTGAGAGCAAATCTCGCCTTACGCCTACTGAGCCTGGAAGAGCTGTTGCATTTTAATCGTAGTCCTTGTCCGACATTATCCGGCCGATAGGAGTAAATTGTTGCCAACATTCTTGACGATTTCTAAGAGAAATGCGACTAACAATGTATGCAAAGCGGGAAACAATGATATCAGTGTATATGTGCATACACGCGTTCAAATCAAAGGACATATTTGTCTCCGAGAAGGGAATAGGTTATCGCATTCAATCGTGTCCGTACGTCCACCCGTGTATGCGTGCGTCGAGCACCACCCCCAGACTGGAGGAAAGAAAGTTGGCCCTTCAAAGTACACAGGAACTATCTTATTATTACTAGACACGAGTATATA
Source organism: Chaetoderma sp. LZ-2023a (assembly GCA_034401795.1). Taxonomy (NCBI): domain Eukaryota; kingdom Metazoa; phylum Mollusca; class Caudofoveata; order Chaetodermatida; family Chaetodermatidae; genus Chaetoderma; species Chaetoderma sp. LZ-2023a. The sequence continues at coordinate 14,091,978 of CM067364.1, forward strand.
ATAAAAGACGAGACCATAGCGTCTCATAGTCCTTCTGTATGAAGAATAGTCAATAGAACAAGGTCGACATAATCTCGGTAGTTGCGGGTGAATTTGAAAACTATGACACACTGTGGTCACACTCCCCTACATTTCCTACACTGCTTACCGCAAGCCTACAATGCATGCATACACCATGTGTGAGTACTATATACAAACGCGCTCTTGGAACACTAGCCTGGAATAGGCTTTGTAACTGACCGGCCGACCGACCTGTTCGACCGACCAACCGACCAACTAACCAACCAACGGACCGATTGGCCAACCAGCCAATGGACGGATAGATAGAACGACCGACCAAGCGGTCGACCAGCCAACAAACCGATCAAGAAACAATGCAATTTATTGTGACCGGCAGCTAAATATTAGATAGTATCTCTTAATTCCTGTTAAAATTCAAAACGGATTTCCCAAGAAAAGGTATTAAGTGTGGATAAAAATGGGTGGAGATATGGTAAATAATGATATTATAGTGGCGACTGGGTGGATTGATGTGATTTTAATGTATGCATCAAGTAGGTAATGCAAGATTGCTTGCTGGCTTAAGTCGAGAACGCATCCCATGCAGTGACGAGTCTGCATTGGCCACAGTCCAACTCCGACTACTACATGCATCTCTTTAGTTCGTGGGTGCTGATAATGCTGGCCTCCCTCATCAGCACATCGGCGTATGTTAACGATAGCTCGCTTTCTGCTTCCCATCAGATGGCGTCCACAACTTATATAATGACTCTTTGCTATGGTGTTGACAGTGCGTTGCTTGTGTTAACCTTCTGTGCTGGATTTGTAAGAGTGTGGTTGTACATCACAAACTATTCTTTGTTTATTCCACGAGTCTGCCAATGTATGTTCAGTGCTTTTCGGAAGAGCCTGCTGTAGCGCCCGTCATGTTCTTTTTGGAAGGTTTCTGCTATTTCCAAATCTTCGCTTGCATAAAGGGCTACCGATCCGATAGTTACTTCAGAGAAACGAACCTTCGATTTGCTATGGAGCGGTGACCTCTAGATCTGTACCATTTCATTGCAAGTCTCCAAGGCCAGTGCGTACCTGATCTTAATTTGTTTCTTGCCACTGTTTACTCGTGGCCCTCGATAAGTTAGTAAGACTTTCCAAATGAGTTTCTAGCAATGACGTTGATCATGACATCATCGTGAGTATGATTGTAGGGTAACACATTGGTATTCCTCGCGTGTGCTATAAGTCATATTTTCAAGGCAGCTCGTTCAGAGCACTATAGCCTCCCCCGAGCGTCTTCATCTGCATTGCAGAGCAGCGCAATGTTATCGGCATACATATGACAATAGCGGCATCTATATGGTCTTTATTGCCGCCAAAACCTCAACTAGGCTAATTCCTAAAGAAAAATTAAGAAAGCGGTTATGCACACCGCAGTGGCAATTAAAATGCTTATATAGCTGGAAGAACAACGGTGCGCCAGGTCCTTGTGTGGTGTAGATTAACTGAAGGAGTAAATGCAAGCAACTGCAAGCAGTATTAACATTCATTCATTTCAAGAAGACGATTTACTCCATTCACAGATGGAGGCCGATCCTAATCATAAGGGCATATGATATCCAGCCCAGCCTAGGTCAAGTTCGACTCTCTAACCATAGTCAGGTTGCTGGTTAACTGAATATGCGCAGTTGCTATGTCGAGCTGAATGCTGGATAGTTAAATAGTGTTCGCTGGTACCCGATTCCCTATTGAATTACTATTGCAGAAAATTTGGAGCCGGGTACCAGTCTCCATTAACGCTTTCTGTCGTCTGTTGTCAAAAAATATCTTCTGTTGGTCACTACGGCGTCAAAAAACATCCATAGGAAATACAGTGGGAAGGAATATGGGCTTGCGAACATTGGCATATACTATAAAAGTATAACTTCATCAGACCGAAGTTATCTATTGAAATATTTACACTGGTATATGCATTTATTCGTAGCAAGCGTGTCCACCATTTTTATCATTTCCTATGAACCATTTGGAATATAGCTCGGGTACCCGGTCGACTATAGTTCACAAGCTAGTTAACTATTTCAAGTTCGACTGGGATCTAGTTAGCTATTGTTAACTATGGTTAATGAGTCGAACTTGACACCAATTATCAATATCGACACGGTGTATTCCAAGACCCATCCCAGGGGTACCAACGTCAGATGGTGAGACGTACACTGTCTTAGGTGCTGTCTTACAAGGGAACACTCTTGCCCTTTAGAGCTCCTTTATTGCTTTAGGTTATGCAATGCACCTTTCCAAGTGTATCCATCCAGCATATGACGCCATAATCAACTACGTGAAGTGTATGATGGCGTCATAATCAGGACGTCATTAATGACTCGATATAGTCCATCTTTAGCACTTAATAGTCAGACATGTCGTAGGAATTGTATGTCTCCACCATTTAATCACCATTCTGGGACGCTGTTGCCCCCATAGGCAGCAACCGCGCCCAGTCAAATTAGTTTCAAAATATGTAACAGATTACCTTATTTTTCAAGAGAGTGGTAGTCGGGGAGTTCAGAGGTCGATCGATTCCAACATGGACGAGGTGTAGGGCATAGCTAAAACTGGAAATGTCCATCAGGATATGCTCTGAAAGGCTGTGAACAGCTTGGATTTCAACTTGAAAGAATGCGCTCTAGGCGTGCCAGCGCTCTTACAATACAAGAATAAGTTGATATCGAAATCAATGCATTAACCGTAAATTATCGTCCGCAATTAATGCCTATTTGAAAACGTATATCTGTCATGCTTATGACGTAACAAGATGGCCGGCCATTAGGATAGAGTGCGTATTCTCGGTACCAAGCTACTCCTCTAGTCTCAGATGGGTTGGCTTCATTTAACTTAATTAAGTTTGAGAAGTATAATGTGGCAGTTAAACAGACACGCATCTCAAGAATATCAGTTATTTAAATTAACCATTTAATTGCCAATACTATTCAAGGAAATTTGGATTTTTGCAGCCAAGGAGTGTATACACAATTGAAAACAATACCCATGTATTTAATAGCATGCATGTGCTAGATTTATTGTAATAAAACAATTGATCTTTTCCTCTAACAAAATAAACCAACACTTACGTGAACGCATGAGCCCGCCCGAGCACCCTCAGCCAGCCCCATTGAGTGTATGTATGAGTGAAGACCCAATCGCATTATTTAACAAGACACCATCGCATTAAGTTACTCCGATAATATCTTCAAAATTAATGTGTTTCTCGTGAGATTAGTGTAATAATTTGTATATCATCGTGTTGCTAAGAATGGTGTCCTTAAGAATGTATAATTAGTCTCTACAAATGTGCAGAAGCCTTTGAGTTATATGTGATTTTATATTTTGATATATTCTTCAAATTGTATAATTCGGCAGTGCATTAGAGACGATAGCTAATTCAGCGTTGTCTTCGAGGCTTAATGGCGCCTTAATCCCTTAGCAAAAGAGCCGTTAAATTTCGACCAGGATCGTATGTGATTATAATGGAGACATCCGGTCTCCCGTGTGCATGTGGCTTAACCATGACGATGAGCGAAGACATAAGCGTTAATTTGGAAACTGCTCTAACCGCTAGGTGTGACGGCAATACAAATTTCACAATCAAACACAATATATACTCCGTGACTATTAAAGTTAAGAACTCTAATTTAATGTCTAAATGGCTAGAAGATTGTGAAGAACATGTTGGCGTAGGTGAACTTATGGGCGGCAATGGTGTCATTTTCCGTGTAAATCGATGTGTCATGGACAACAATCAACGCAGCGTAACCGTGACTGCTTACGCAAGTACAAGTGTCATTCACGTGCAAAGTGGCAAGGCTAGGTATTGGGTAGCAACGGACGTATTATATGTGGCGGCTACTATTATGATCGGAGCATAGTCGAATCGGTCGATGCTGTGCCTGTGGAACGTGCAAATGGTCAAACGCTGACACTAGGAGATGGCGTACTGAATGCCGAAAATGACGTGCTGAATAGTACAGAAACCAGGCCAAAAGAACTATGCACTCCGGAGCTTAGTAGCACCCCGACTATGACATGTGTCAGTCAACCTGTGTGCCGCTTACATCCCCTGAACGTAGTGAGCAGGTGGTTCAATTAGAGAAATTTCTCAGTAAACGAGATGCTCAAATATGTTTGCTTAATGAGGAGAATGCTATGTTACGCAGCAAATTAAGGACTAAAACAACAGTAGGTGTGAATGTTGACCATTTTGAACAGACGAGGAGGGATGGTCAGATGGAGGTAGAGACGGACAAAATCGCAAAGCGGCCTGACGAGCTCATCATAGATACACTCGTTAAGGTCAACAACAAATCGGACACGCCCTTTCAGAAGCGCGTAATTAAGTCTAAACTCTCGGATCATAAAATCCCGATGACAAGTAAATCCAAGAAATGTGAAAAAACAGCCCTAGATGCGCTCCAGTAAGTCCTGATCTGAAATCCATCGGTGTCATAACCAATGTTAAATCGGCCATAATCACTAGATACTCTCACCACGTGTCAAATCCAGATAAACAAACACTAATTATAAGATCATCTATAATAAAGAGAATTAACGAAAACGGCTTGGATCCTCGTGTTCAAGTTATGTGCTGTAGAGGCGCCCAGATACTGAACATTCAGGAGGTCCTATACGCTATAGACCTCCAGAACTATACCAACATAATAGTGATGGCGGGAACAAACAATTCGGACAGCCCTATCGGTGACACGCCCAGCGATTAGTGGGTTCCATTCACTCGCTGGCACCTCAGTGCAATTTGTATATTTGTCAGCTGTGTCCGCGTGGAGACAATTCCTAAGCGGCACAAATTCATCAGGCAATGCAACAGACATCTGGATGTTCGGGCTCATTTCCTGGACTTCACACTGATTGAATCGGCGGAACTATTCTATTCGCATAGCAGGCCGGGTGTACTAGACAATTCTCTGTTTTTCGCGGACACGCTGCACATCAACGAAAGCCGATCAACCAGTGCATTGTATCAACGAGTACATAAACATTCTCAGAAACGCGGCATGTAAGTTTTGCGCAGAGCCAAACCATAAGTCGTCAATGTGTCGTCACGGTCGGCCTATTCTGCGTTGCACATGTAACGGTTACGGACACAAAGAAGATCGATGTCCTGGACACTAATGGTTCGGCCAGGAAGAAGTACCAACGCTAAACGAACACCGCAAATTAAACAGTCGTGATGCTACATGGCCAAATTACTTGAACTCGGATAATAATAATAATAATAATAATAATAATAATAATAATTCTGTATCTGTCTATCGTGCACTACCTACTTACAGTGTGTCAATCAGTAACAGATTCGATCTGTTAAATGATATTGCTGATGACACAATTAGCAATGCCGTAAACGAGGACGGTCACACAGTTACTGGTTCATCGTCAACCCATATTGTCTTAGCAACTGCTCCTGCTACTTTCTGATGCTCAGGACACCGATGGCGTTAATAATAATAATAATAATAATAATAATAATAATAATATAGCGAATAATAATGATAAGTATATGGAATACGTTAATATTTTCACTTATATGGTTCAAGTACATTTCCTTAATTTCATCAATATTATATCATATTGCTTCGTTGAAGGTGAAAATGATATACTCTCACACCGAATTGCTAGGGACCCGCTTGACCAATGGAAATGTAGTCTCAGTTTTGTCAAATTAACAAACCAGTATGACTTCCCATCATTAAATATAAATACAAAAGGCTTACGCATAGGACATCCAAATGTGCAGCACCTAATGCCCAAAATAAACCAATAGAAAATAATTATGGAAAAAACTACAAATGAAATTGAAAGTGTTGGTACAACAGAAACTGTTTTCGGAATTAACATTACAGATAATCAACTAGCCATCAACGGTTATAAAATGGAGAGAAAGGATCGGCCAAATCGCGACGACGGTGGCATCGTAGTTTATATTGAAGAAAATCAGTCCTATTGTAGAAGGCTAGACTTAGAAACAGATGACTTGGAGGCATTATGGCTCGAGGTCACGCCGTATAAAACAACACCTTTCTTGCTTGGTTATGTGTATAGGCCACCAGATTTAGCAGCGAGCTGGATCGATGGATTCGAAACTTTGCTTGAGGCGGCCTATTCACATAACACGGATATTGTTTTAATAGGCGATTTTAACATTTGGTTTCAAGTAACTATACCAGCAAAATGGCAATCATTAATGGATACATTTCATCTACAACAACCAATTAATACGCCCACTAGAATCACAGCAACGACAGCCACCGTAATAGATCATGTATATGTCACCGATAAAAGTAAAATCACTTCAGTAAGCGTAGGCGAGTTAGCCCTAGCAGACCACCTTCCTGTATTTGCTGTGTGGAAAAGCGTCACTCACAAAACTCACACTCATCATACTATAAAATACAGATGCAAGAAACACTTTGATAATATTAAATTCCTTCAAAATTGATCACAATATAATTGGGAACTGATTAATTTAAGTAGTGACCCAAATGAAGCTCTTAAAATATGGCATGAAACGTTCCTCGCTATTCTCAATAATCACGCTCCTATCATCGAGCGCAGAGTAAAAAGGTATTGTCAACCTGGATGGATTAACGAGGGTATTTTAAAAGCGATTATTTTAAAAAGGTATAGAAAGCGCTAAGCGAAACTATTTTGGTAAACAGCTTGCTGAAAGGAAAAATAATCCTTCTAATATATGGCCCATTATTAGAAACATAAACCCAAAATCTAGTAAAATGACATAAGTGTTATATACTTTCGAAGGTAATGACATTAGAGACATACCGCAACATTGCGAGATGTTCAGTAAATATTTTAGTACAGTCGCTGCAGATCTCGCAAAATTAATAAACGGCCCAAATCACGCGATATCGAATGATCTTTAAAATGCATGTTAACAGTAGAGTGCCAAATGAAATCGAGTTTAGAATAGCTCTAATGACCGTAGATTACGTTTACAAAGAACACACAAATTTAAAAACGAATAAGTCGGCAGGATATGACGAGTTGAACGCCCATTTTCTAAAATTATCTTTATCAGTTATCGCGCCATCAGTTACAGCCATTATTAATAAAAGTATAGACGCAGGTGTATTTCCAACTATGTGGAAATGCGCTGAAGTAAAACCTTTACACAGGTCAGGTAATAAAAGCGAGATCAGTAATTACAGACCAATTTCAATTCTACCAATTTTGTCCAAAATCATTGAAAGGCACGTCCACAATAATTTATCTAAATTTCTAAGTACAGATAATTTACAATTTGAATCTCAGTCCGGCGTCAGACCAAAGCATTCTTGAGAAACCGCATTATTAAAATTAATAGAAAAATGGCGATTCGCGGTAGATAATGGCGAGATCGCAGGAGCTATTATGATAGATTTCATGAAAGCTTTTGACCTTGTAAATCATGATATTCTGATACAAAAATTAGCCATCTATAAATTTGAGTCACTTACGTTAAATTGGTTCGCGTAGTATCTGGAAGACAGACAGGAATACGTGTCTATTTCTGACAATATGACATGTTTTTTACCGGGAACAGTAGGCGTCCCACGGGGTTCTTTGTTAGGACCTCTGTTATTTATCATGTATGTAAATGACCTACATATGGGCATTAACAGAAATGTAGTCTTGTATTGCGATGATACAACTATGCATTGTAACTTTGACAATGTACGAAATATAACTGAACAACTGTCTGGGGATATGGTGTCTGTCCAAAACTGGTGTGAAAATAATAAAATGATTATAAATTCTACAAAACCAAATTATTAATGATATCCACTAAACGCAAACTTAATCAGATTAATGATGCAGAAATTAAAATACATTTATTTAACGGAGAATTATTGTAGACAATGCATCACTGTTAGGCGTACATACAAACGGGAATTTATCTTGGCAACAACACGTAAACAAAATATGCAGCAAAATTGCCTCCCTTATATACATGCTAAGGAAAAACAAACAGTACATGAATATCAAGGAACGCAACTTATTTTACAAAGCATACATACTATCACATATAGATTATTGTTGTCTTGTTTATTATGTAGGTACACCGACTTCATTAAGTAAATTAGAAAAATTACAAAAGGGTGCTGCGAGAATTATCTTAGACGTCCCATATAGAACTCCATCAAAACAAGTATGTGCCACCCTAACGTGGACGTCGTTAACTCAGAGAATGGCTATAAAAACAAATTTAATGACATACAAAGCACTAAGCAACCTCACACCTAAATATATTAACAATATGTGTACACCCATAGACGAAGCACATACACTAGATCTGCGATCACAAACTTATGGGCACTTAAGCCTTCAAAGATACGAACAGACTATGGTAAGAAAAGCTATACATACTGTGCAACACAAATGTGGAACTCACTACCTCAAAAAAGTACACAATCGACAACGCTTTTACCTTTCACATCCAACATATGCACTCATCTAAACGTGGGTTGAGTAAGCGGCCCAAAATTTGCGTAAAAGTGTGTGCATGCGTACGTGCCAGTGTGGTGTTTTGTGAGGTAGAGTGTAAGATTGTCCGCGTGGTTTAGAGAAACTATCTATGATTTAGAGTGTATGTGCGAGTTTCAAATAATAATAATAAGTGCGGACATAATAAATTACAGTATTCCAGGAGATGTATGTGCTGAACGTTTATATATAGTAACATACATATGAAAAAACACGATTATAATCCGATAACCATTGCCATTCTGAATGTCACACAAACATGATTTCAAGACATTGACATAAGAAACCTGGATATTATTTCAGAAATGGTTTGACTGAAAGTTGTTGCTGCCTCAAGCTGAAACCACTTTCACTTTGATTGCTTTCAAAATAGTCATCAAATGTTATGATTTTCTCAGAGTCAAATACCAAATGCCAGGGTCAACACACATACAGAATTAAAATGGTTAATTATATATATTTCACAGAACTGCATAACCCCGGTATTCACAGCAGATTTATTAGTAAAAACTTAATATCTTAAATAAATAATTAATGAGAATAGACATGTTCTGAATCGATTTCGGACATGTCTCTTGACGGCATGCATGTTACTTTAATTACCACTAGCTATAAAATGTAACCGAATTTGTATATTGAGGAGATTAGAATTAGCTAGAGAGAGAGAGGGAGAGAGAGAGAGAGAGAGAGAGAGAGAGGGAGAGAGAGAGAAAGAGAGAGAGAGAGAGAGAGAGAGAGAGAGAGAGAGAGAGAAGAGAGAGATGTATAGTTAGAGATTGATTGAGAGATAGAAGCATACAATGTCAGGCAGATACTTACAAAATATTCAACATAAAATGAATTAAATAATAAAAACATACAATTATTACGGAGTTGCGGCGGATTAAATCGAGACATGCATGATGTTTTTCATTAGGACGTCAACCCACACGTGATGTTGTTGATTAGGACGTTATATGTTTGATCAAAAAACTGGATACCTCCATCCCATACACATCTTTGAATTTAAGGAAGCCATTCACGTTCTCGATTAGGCTTAATTGAACGATCCATTTCAAGTTATGCCTCGCCCATGTCTATCAAAACTCCGCCCACGTTTTGCTCATGCTGAATCAATGTAATTATTTAGAATCATCAATTCACACAATCACAATTCTATACATGTTAGATGTAATATTTTGAAACTAATTTATCTGTGTACTGCATAGGCACCACCAGCTCCCAGTCAAATTAGTTTTAATGTATTCAACACACCGTTTACTAAAAAGTAAACCCTTCAAAAACATACATTGCGTACACTTGACAACTGTTCAATGTTCGTGACGGAGATAGATACGTCACTATACTATTGACGTCAGCCTGCATGTGATGTAATTGACTAAGACATCATATACGTGAATGACAGGTCGGGTCGCTCCAATTCTGTATGAAAGGGCAAGAAACTTGGTCACTCCGACATTCTCTCAGTTGTAGCCCAGAGAAGTTTACATCAGCAGACCACTCAATCCAGCTGTAGTCTCTCTCTTGCAAAGATTGCGATGCTACGGAATTAGCAGTGAAGCGTTCTAATTAGAAAATAGTCTGAAATAAATCTCGGTCTATATTAGAAGGATAAAATTAGCAAAAGCAATTCGGTACGTTTTATCGATTTTGGTATGGCATGTCCAGTTTGATTAACGAATATGAACGGACACTTAATCGAAGTTTTCTTAATGTCACGGAGCAAGCCTACTATTAGAATACAGTACTGCTAAATTGGTGCAAGCCTGGTACTGCCCGTGCACTCGTTTCCTGGCGTGTGCGTATGGGCGTGCACGCGACTGGCTTGCTGTGCGTGCGCGCGTGCGCGCGTGCGCGTGTGCATACGCGTGTAGTATTGTGTAGTAGCCAGTGCGACCATGAACTCATATCAACTTCATAGAGCTAGGTTGTAATGAAGGAATCCAGTTTTAGCTATGCCCCGCCCATATCTAGCTAAGCTTCACCTACGCTGTGCCTGTATTGTGATCGATCGATCCCCGCGCTCTGTAGACTATTTTGAAACTAATTTGACTGGGTGCTATGGCATCAACAGCGCCCAGTTAAATTAGTTTCACAATATTCAACAGAATGTGTGTGTATGTATGATTACTGTATTCTGCGGCTGTATTAGTAGAAACATCCTACAGTTGCAATCAGTCCTTCCTCGCGTTTGCCCACTGTGTCCATTCTTGACTTGTGCGTACCTAATCCTGCTTTCTTGAGGTCACCTCGCAGCACGCTTAGCAGATGTATGCAATGACGTCCTCTCCTGGCTCTGTATTTGCTGGCTCCGAGTAGGGAGAATTCCAAGGCTCTCTGTGCTGGTGTATCTTCTGGTATCGTTAGCACATGGCCAAACATGGACCATCATTGCTGGACGACTTTTACAGACAGCGGAAGCGTATTACACATTTTGTATAGTGCATCATATAGTGTATCAGAATGTGTAATAAATAATAACGAGATGCGATTACAACGACGCTTTGTCCGTCATCAATTAAGCATTCGCGACGAACTTATCTACGTCATTCATGATTTGATTGAATATGACGTCATCCTACATGTCATGTAGTTGATTATGACATCATATGATTGACTGAGAGACTGGATTCCTCGTCGAGATATGTTTACTTCGTTAACGCTCAAACCCGTCAAAGTTTAGTTTGCAGTGGTCTTTATTAATGGCATTTGCAGACCAAGAGAAGACTACATTTTGACAATTTATCACTGAAATGACGGGCGTGATATTCTAGCCAGCCATTCCAAGGATGCATTTTCAAAAATAGATAAATAGATCGATAGGGCATTTATATCGCTGTATATCCGATGCCCCTGTTCATTTGACACTTGACATTCTAAGCCCGGCGGCAGCCAGATTCGGCACACAAAGAGCTATGCCATCTGAGGTACCTATTTATAGCTAGGGTCGACTGGATCAACGCAGAGCTAAGTGACTTGCTCGAGGACACAACGCGACGGATCAGAATCTTCGTCTCTGAGAAACTTGAAAATTGTGCAAACAAATTTAAGAGTTAAGAGGGTTAGTAGGCTTGTGAGTGCCGCCCACTAATTGGACAGATATATGTTTGATGTTTGATGTTTTCACTTCCATTCTAATGATGTATTTTGACTCGACTGTCTGTCTGGTGATAATACTTTGCATCTGAATTGCAGGGACAAATTAGATTCAAATCCAATACCGCTTGATTAATGCTTGAATGCCGCCGAACTCCAGCTTTAGGTTTCAAATTTATTATTTTGTTGTTAGTTCTGACTGTTTTATTTGTCATTTTTTTTTGTGAGACGAAACGATATTCCTTACCATATCACACGTAAATCAGTAACCCTCTTGTGTCAACTTAACCCTTTACTGGTCACGTTGGTAAAAAAAACTACCCCTGCAGTGATCTTGAGAAATGTCCATTTGCAGGCTAAGAGAACAATTTTTGTTGACAATTTACCACTGGAATGACTGGCTCGGTAGCCGAGCCAGTCATTCCAGTGGTACATTTTCAAAAAGTACTGTGGTAGTAGAGTCGGGATTAAAATGATACCACCTCCCTCAACTGGCCTCCGTTCGGCGATCCGTGGCCCCCACCGTCCTCTCAATCCCTGGGGCATAGGGATGTTGTGACATGTGGTTGGTGTATGCCTTTAGATGGAGGCCGCTAGGGATTGAGCGGGCGGTGGAGGCCACCACGGATCGCCAAACGGCTGCCAGTTGAGGGAGGTAGTATCATTTTAATCCCGACCCAACTACTACACATAATAGGGTCTGAACCCCCATTTAGAGACAAGCATCCACAGTGATATACACCACTGATCGCCTTGTGATCAACCACACATTATAGAGTATGAACGCCCATTTAGAGACAAGCATCCACAGTGATATACACCACTGATCGCTTTGTGATCAACCACACATAATATGATCTGAACGCCCATTTAGAGACAGGCATCCACAGTGATATACACCATGATTACTCTTGCACAGCTTCGCGCTATTGCAAAGCAATTCGGCCTTAGAGGATACTCTAAGGTCAAGAAAGCCGACCTGCTCCAGATGATCGGACAGGCCCGTGCCAAGGAGTTGCAGAAGCGACTCTCCTGAGCAATGAAGAAGGGAAGGGTTCCAGTGCTTACCAAAGATGATCCTTAGAATCCCCAAAAGGAAGCACAGCGGATACGTGAGCTTCGTCAGTTGGACGAGGAGGTTACTGCTAGCTTGCGAGCAAGACTGTATCGAGGCGGATGGCAGACCATCAACTGGAACGCTTACCTCCCCTACGCAGGATCACTAAGCGAGTGATGAGGCGGCCGAAGTCTAAACCCTTAGCCCGGAGCATGAGGTGAGAAGGCGAACACATTCTCGACCAGCGTCTCGGCTAAAGGGAGACAGCGGATAGAGTACCCCGGTCAGTATGCTGGACATTCTTCAGAGGTCCAGAAGGAGACCTCACAGACCAGATCATGCAAAAGAGCTAGCAGACTGTTCAGAACGCCTTCTGCCACCGCTACACCCATACCTATCGCTTCCGTCACATTGAAGACGGTAGGGTGATGTTCTTGCAGAAGAATGCTCCAGGGAGCCCGTGGCTGAACATGATAGTAGCAGCTCAGAACTGGGTGGCAGTAAGAGAGCAAGCCCGTCTCGACACAGACAATATCGATCGACCCAACACCAGTTGGGCTTTTGTTCGATCAATAAACGTTGAGGTCAGGGCTGTCATCGACGGCCACTCTCTGCTTGGGACAGGGCCCTCCCAGACTGGCTACGACAGAAGAAGAGTATGACCGCTCTCGACATGTGTCTCTGGAGATGTCTAGCAGTCCACCGAGGAGCAAGAGCTGATAGAAGTACTGCTCCTGCACGAGCGCTTGCCACACAGTTCTACGGCAAGACAGTGACAGTACCTGATGTCTGCAAGACCTCGCTGGATCAGCTGGACAAGGTAGACTTCTTCGCCAAGATCGGGATTCGCGTGTATGAATCAACCGAAGAGGGCACCCGGCACTTGATCAGACAAGCGCCTCACTACTGTGACCCCAAGACTATCGGAGTGTGGGACCACCACGCCTTCTACATCAAAAACATCTCCAAGCTGGCACATACACTATTCTGCAGTCACTGTCTGCAGAGGTTTACACAGGCATGCCATCTTCAATGCCACACTGATCACTGTACAGGCGGCAAAACAACAATCGTGTGTCCTGGTGAGAAGGTTGAGGCGCCACAGCCTGTATTTGAGAACGCCTTCTATCCGCCCCAACCATCCAGTTCAGCGGTTACGTGATGGATCGAGTATGAGTCGGGAAACAGAGGTGTGCACATACACCATGCAGAGTGTGGGCATGGTGGCGAGCATTGGATCGAGGGCGCTCCCGTAGATCACGTTATGATCCGACTACCAACACGATCTACCAGTTCCATGGCTGTCACTGGCATGGGTGTCCACAACACCAGCGAGGTGAGGATGCCAAACAAAGATACCGAAAGACAGTCCTGAGAGAGGAGAAGCTGAGAGCACCTGGATGCACGCTTGTGGTTCAGTGGGTGTATAAAACGCTGTCCAAGTGTCCTAAACGAGTTCGGACTATCCCATAGCCACACTTCAAAGTTTACGACTTCGAAGCACTCCTAGATGGTATCAAGACTCATCCCATGGAGACTCTCATGATCGAGAGTACTCACATACCTATCTCTGTGTCAGTTGGCTGCTTCTTAGATGGCGCCACGAGTGAGCCCACTCACCTCTGCAATCCTGACCCCAAAGAACTGATCAGCGAGTTCATGCTGGTGATCCAACGGCGAGCATATCTAATACGGACAAGGGTTAGGGCACAGTACATACTGACAGACCTGGACAAGCTCCCAAAGCAACAGCAGCGACTGATCAACGAGTGGTGTGGCCAAGTGCCTGTACTGGGGTTAAACTCTGGGCGGTATGATCCGAACCTCATCAAGAAGTACTTTGTCGATGAGCTGACTGACAGTACAGGTACAGTGAAAGTCGCCAAGAAGGCTAGTCAGACCATGTTCCTTATAACACCTGAGCTACGGTTTCTCGAAGTGCTGAACTACCTCGGCCCATGAGTCTCGTACGAGGTATGGGTCAAAGCATAGGGGTGTACGCAGCAGAAGAGCTGCGTCCTGTCTGAATGGTTTAACACACATGAGAAGCTCAACTAGTCAGGACTTCCTGACTACTCAGTATGGACATCTAAACTCAAGGTTGGCTAACTCGTGAGGCGATAAGAGCGGGAACAGTTTAACCAGACATTCATCGAGCATGGAATGCGGACATTTGCCGATTGGCTGCGATACTACAACAACATGGATGTCGGTCCATTCATTGAAGCCCTAGAGTTCTACACAGAACAAGAAATAGACATCCTCAAAGACGTGGTGTCCCTCCCAGGTGTGTCACTGCAGTACCTCCTATGTGGAACCGCTCAGCACATGCCAGATGTTAGCCTCTATTCACCGGGCAAGGAAGCCTACGAGATGCTGAAGGGTGCTGTTGTTAGAGGTCCCACCATCATGTGCACCAGATACCACGAGGCCAGTGTGACTCGAATCCGCCAGAGTGAGCATGTCTGCCAAGGTCTACTCGGCTACGACGCAAATGCTCTGTACCTGTCAACGATGGCCAAAGAGATGCCATGTGGTAAGGAGACAGTGCGCCATTGGTCCAATGCTAGTGGTGTAGCTAGCTGTAAGGAGGCTCTCCTAGAAGACAGCTGGTTTGGGTTGGCTAAGGTGGATACAGAGGTCCCCAAAGCTCTGTGGGCAAAGTTCGAGGAAATGCCACCGCTCTTCTATAAACGCAAGATCCCGGTAGAGGCAATCTCTTCTGAGATGCTGGCATATCTAGGACGAACATGGAGGAAGCGTCCCACCAACCAGAAGCTGGTCGGTGACGTCTCTGGCAAGAAGTGGATGCTGTACGCCCCGGCACTCAAGTGGTATCTAACTCATGGCCTGGAGATCACTGCTGTATAATTCACCATAGACTATGGGGCCAAGCGCCCATTCGAATGGTTCGTGGAGAATGTTACGGAGGCACGCCGCTTGGGAAATGTAGATAAGAGCAAAGCGTTCTTGGCAGATCTCTTCAAACTCCTCGGCAACAGTACCTACGGGAAGCTCATCAAGGCCCCAGAACGTCATAGCAACACCAGCTTCACGAAGGATGAACGCATGGTAGACAAGGCCCTGCGTAGAGCATGGTTCTAAGATCTCGAGGAGATCGGTGAGCCATACGAGCTCCAGAGTCACAAGCCGAGAATCACTATTCGAAGGCCCTTCCAGTTGGTGATAGCCGTTTATGAGATCGGGAAGCTGCGAATACTGGAGTTCTACTGTGACTTCCTCGATCGCTACATAGCTCGTGACAGCTATGAGTGCCTGCAGATGGACACTGACTCCACGTATATCGCTATAGCAGGCTCCAGCCTCGATGACGTCATTCGCCCTGAGATGCGAGCAGAGTACTAGGCTCATAAGCGGGACTGGCTAGCTTGGGACAAATGGTCTGGACGGACTCTGGGACAGTTCAAGCCCGAGTTCGAAGGCTTTCGTGGTATCGCTCTCTGCTCCAAATGCTACTACGTTGAGAGTGCAGCTGCAAGTAAGTGCTCGGCGAAGGGAATGTCAAAGCGGCAAAGTGACGTCTCTTGGTAGAGGTTCTACAGCGCCCTACATGGCGGGTGGACAGAGCTAAAAACCGAGGCCTACGCATGCGCAATCAGTGTCTGGTGACATATGAGCAGGAAAATCTTGGACTCTCCGCTTACTATGATAAGCGCCATGTGCTGCCAGATGGTGTCCATACCGAGCCCATCGAGTATCATTTTAGCACCCTGAGTTGTGGCAGCTGTGTGTCTGCAGGGACTAGCTGAAGCTATTCTTCGACATATGGTCGCCTAGGCACTCCATGCTAGCATGCCAGGTAGTACAGTGTAGGCTGCCCCTGCGCCTCCACATACATCTATCGACCCGTTAGGATCTGTTGCACGCCGTCGACCACCTTGCAGCTCACCAGGCCCATACAGGTACCCAACCAGAGTATCACGTGGCAGGCACTCCTCTCCCTTGTTCGCTCACCTAGAGCCGTGAGCAGCAGAGTGTCTGATAGCCTCTACCGGCTTCTTCCCGATTAGCCTATTAACCTCGGCAGTGGATCACCCGACCACAGCAGGCAGCCCTCTCATCCATACTCTACAACGTTCACACAGTGCGGCCATTTCCTGGGCATATTGGTGTGAGAACAATCTCTATGCCAGTGTCCGATTCCACCGCTCAACGATAGCCCGGGCATGGTGATGCACTACCTCGCCTCGCCTAACTGCCACACTTGTTTCCGCATCAGGGCTGCAGCCTCATCTCTGAACTCCTTACCCTCATCCACCTGCAACAATTCCAGACACTGGAGGGGATTTTCCGAAGCCTCGTAGACACCTGGCCAGCTGACTTGTCCATGAGCGGTACTGCCGCCTTGTACATGCTGGCGACATCGACGATGGCGAGGGCATACTTGTAGGTCTTACGACCAACTGAGTCATGTAGAAGGAATAGAACATCTGCCTGGTGAACTCTGGTCGGGACAGTTTCCTCGAAATAGGCATGCCTGATGTGCCATGGAAGAGGTCTGTATATCTGCCACATTGCCTGGTGGCTGAGCCACTGGCTAACTGTCTCCAATGTGAAGTTGTGGCCCTTGCGACGTGCAGCCTCGAGTGGTTGAGGGGTCTCACGGTAATATCCAGCAGGCTGATAGTAGAGTTCCTCAAGAAAGACAGTTGATAAAGTCCGGGATTTCACCTCTGACGTCCACTCCAGTACTGTCATGCACGGCCTGGGTGAACTCTAAACAGATGAACAGATGGCCGTCATTCATTCGACCATCCCTGAGGACCTCCTCAAACACCTCTGTACACTGGCAACACACGTGTCATGCG